>JALMGJ010000002.1:135311480-135773980 GCA_023362775.1 Charina bottae | reverse complement strand
GCCTATCATCCCTGATATTTTCATCCCGTTTTGCCAAAAAGTGCAGCAGCTGCAGGCATTTTGATGCTTCCCTATTATTGCCTATGGATAAATCTTTTCTAAATTGAATCTTGAACGTTAAAGTGGCTCTAATTCAATTTGTTTGCCCTTAAATATTGAAGCATGAACGTGAATCAAATCATGGGTGTGCTTTGTATCTCCACTTTGGACTGAATTAAGGCTGATTTACCCCGACCAGCTATGTTATGGCCAAGCAGCAGAAGCAAACTAGCAGAGTGAGATAAACAGAGGTGCCATAGAGCCTGGCCACCCTCCTGTTCTTAAAAGGTATAAAAATTTGGGCTAGCGTGCTTCTAAGTAGAGGCATTTGGAGTTAATCACGATCGTGCCAAAATGATGAAATATGCATCACTGCATCATAACACAAGCTCTGCCTTTTTATACTTGCATGTAATGTTGCACTCATGCAAATACGGGGCACAGCTTGCATTGCAACAGCACACAAACATTTCATCACTTGCCCCCCTCCCCACCTTCTGCCTCTGTTAGCCTGGGACTAACTCACTCATTGTTTAATCTGCCCCAATCATGTACAATTTAAAAGTAAGGTTTGACCCATGAGTGGATACAGAGTTGCTCCGCTTCAGTCACGTTCAGAGTGCCAAGTTGAACCTCTCATTGCGTTGGTAAGACCAGTCCAAAGAGAGAACATTCCATTAGCATAAGGAAGAGCTAGGTAGGATTAGCTTTGAGTCTAGTAAAGGTGAGGGGGGCTTGAAGGGGGGGAAATGCAACAATTTCCCCACCCTCCACCCTCCTAATTTATTTATTTTCCTGGAAAAATAGGGGAAGGGGGATTGGAAGGAACTCCAAGGAAATATTTTCCTTAAGAATAAGAATACACTAAGACAAGGTGCTCATACATTCTTGTCCTTTATTTGGGCAAAAGGTTTTCTATGAACTTGTATCAAGAAGATTCTTATCTAGAACATTGGAGCACTACAGTTCCAGGACACGGATGCTCATCAGTCCAGGCCACCTTTCCAATGCCAGAGCAAGAGGCCCCTTGTTTCCCATCCCCACCTCCCAGAGGAAACACCTTTAAGAAAGATTCGCTCCCCAACTTCCTTCTAGGCTTGATTATTGCTGACTTTTTTTGCCCCTAGAGGTTGGTGAATCTGCTCTTGACTAAGCCTCAAAGGATATAACGGTTTTATTAGCAGGTTGGTAGTTTCTCCTGTCTTCACCTTTTTTTTTAATCTGGTCAAACTGACACAATTAAGAGAACCTCAGTTTCTGAAGCTTAGCATTCCATTTGTAACAGAAACTAAAAACAATTAAAATTAATTTTAAATTAATCTTGTAAATATTGTCTGACTAAATTACACTTTCACATTTAAGAAACTTACCAGACCTAATTGTTCTATGATTAGATTTAGTATGATTGTATGAAAGCAAAATATATATTGATGGTTGTTGTGGGTTTTCCGGGCGGTGTGGCCGTGTTCTGGCAGTTTTGGTTCCTAACGTTTCACCAGTCGCTGTGGCTGGCATCTTCAGAGGACAGGAGCACAGCTAGAATATTCTCTCTGTGCCCAAGTGGAGGGTGTGTCTTCCTGCTGGTGTTTATATCTGCTGAGAGTGTGTGTCTTCTGTGGGTCATTTACAAGAGATTAGGAGAGGGTTTATTGTGGTGATTAGGGGGTGTGGTGCTGTCGTGTATGGGATTAGCACATCTATTGTGTGAGTTATTTGCATATTTCTGTGGTTGAGTAGAGTTCATTGACCTTTTGCAAGCTGTGTTTTTCAGGACTGGCAGCCAGGTTTTGCTGATCTTTAGGCTTTCTTCTTTTTTATTGAAACTGTGTTGGTGTTTATGTATTTCAATGGCTTCCCTGTATAGTCTAACATAGTGGCTGTTGGTGTTGTCCAATATTTCTGTGTTTTCAAATAAGATTTGGTGACCAGTTTGTTTGATAGCATGTTCATCTATTGCAGATTTTTCAGGTTGCTGTAGTCTGCAGTGTCTTTCATGTTCTTTTATCCTGGTGTGGATGCTGCGTTTTGTGGTCCCAGTGTATACTTGTCCACAGCTGCAGGGTATGCAGTAAACTCTTGCAGCGGTGAGGGGGTCCCTTCGACTATACAAAATATATATTGCATTGGATGTTCTTAAAATAGCAAAGTGAACTTAAAGCAGTAAACAGGGATATAAAAATGAATAGTACATATATTTTTCAGTTTCCCCCAAAATTTCTGTTTTCTGTGGATGGGGTGCAGAGGGGGGGGGGAGGCATTTCCTTAGGCTTCAACATTTCCAGACATTTTACATTTCTAATGGCTGGTCTCAATAGGGAAGTTGAGAGCTTGGAAAATGAATGAAATCCAAGAAAATGTTATCCTTGCCACCCCAAAAGAGCTCTGATGGGAAAATAATTTAATGAGACTCATGTCAGTGTCAATAAGTCAAACTCACCACTCAGACCAATGTCAGAAAAACAATCAAAGAACTCAGCCCCACCCCAACATTTCATGTATGGAAGTAGCAATATCAGGTCTTTTCTGTAACATTCTCAGCAGCAGCACAAAGGGCAGGAACTTGATTCAATAGAACTGGGTTTCCACTTTGATTTTCACAAGTCGGCTTCAGTGGGGTGATTGAATCAAAGCTTTGTCAAGCTGAATCACCCTTTAACGTCTTGCACATCCCTGTTGCAGAACCGTTTTGTTCTATCTCTCCTGAATCTTGCACCATTTACCTTGGTTCTTCTAAGCATGTTAAAAAGGGGAACAACATTCATGCCATTTTGGCTTTCCTTAATTGCCTTTCCCGTGCAAACACTGGGTCATTTCAATACTCTTTATCATGCACTAAATGCTTTAATAGCAGAGGGAACAAAAGGGTAGGACTTACTGGTTATCGTGGGATGCAGAACTGCCTTTTCCTCTAATAAATGAAATCCATGCCAAAGGTCTTTTGGGTTTGTTATCCTTAAATAAACAAAGAAACAAGCCCCACACTAAAAATCACCAACTCAGCATGAAGTCAAAGCATACTTGCATACAAGTGACCATTTTCTACACTTACCCGGTTATCCTGATGACTCCAACTATATAGGGAGTTGATTTTCAATAATAAATGTCTACAACTTATAACCATTTATTAAGGGAAGATGTAGCTATGGGATGGATGAGAAATGAGCTCCATTTGAATTTTTATATCAATTTACTATATTTGCACCTCTTCAACGTACAGTTTTTAGGAGAATTAGAATACACATTTGTGATAAAATCTACATTTTTATCCATTTTGCAATGCAGTTTGCAACTTAAAAATGGATGCAAAAGTGCAAAGGTAGGATACAAACATGCATATTATCTAGCACTATACATTGCAAAACAAAACATTAGAGGAAGTTGCTTGTAAAAAGGCATATATTTGCTAAAGTTTGCACTTTCACAAAACCAAGAAACCAAGTGAAAAATGCCTTACATTTGCAGTAACTGAAAAACATGGGGCAGGGGAGTCATAGGTTTTAATGGATCAGATACCCATGTATCTGGCGATTCTTGTTACTCCCTACAGTTAGGGCTACCAGATCTTGCCAGCAAAAAAATCTGAGGACCACTAGGTGGCAGCAAAAGGTATCCAGTTGCTGTCATCTAGTGGTCATCCAGATTTTTGCAGCCAAAACCTGTAGCCCTACCTGAAGTGAACTTTCCCCAAATGGCAACCAGCAGACTACATCCAACCATTTTCAACTCAGCAAATCTGAATGGCAGAAACTTACAATATGTAATTTGTCCAATTAATATTCTTCCACAACTAAGTATATGTCATTGTTTCTTACATTGCTCTTGGGATGCAATCAAACAGGTGTTGCCCATTAATGAGCATGGCACAGTTAATGCTTTGGAGGTGCCAAGCCATTAGTAGCCTGACACCTAGCTCTGATTTTGATGGATGCAACACAGCTGAAGCAGAAAGTATCAGGTACTGCACCTGTTGCCAGTCTCTTGCACATCAAGCACAAGTCAGCACAAGCATGAATAATGGTGGATGGATTTATATAGGCTCTTACTTTCAATCATGGCTGAGTTTTAGCCTTTTGAACAGAATTCCATCAAGAGACATAATGTCAAGAGGATTCTATGCTGTGAAACTCATAGAGCTGTCTTTGCTTTGGAGTAGGATCTACATGGATTTCTTGCCATATCTGTGAAAGACTGCAGTTTAATACTCTCTATAGTCCTAGGTAAAATAAGCTAGAGATATCTGGACAAGAAATCCTTTGGAAGCGGAAGAGTCTTTGTGTATCCCAAGATGGAGGAGACAGCAGCTTTCATGGAGCAAGAAAGAAAATTGTACATACTCTTCTTCCTTCCTCTGCATTGTACTAACCCACCATCCCCAAATGGCTCAGCTTTTACTCCTTCCTTCAGCATCTGCAGCCTCAGCTCAAATGGAGTGTCTCATTCACAGCTGGGAACTGTCTGAGCTACCACAATGAATCATCCCGTGCCAGGCTGACTCAAATGGTGTCTAAAATAAAGAGAGAGAGAAGTTTGAGGGATGGCTGTCGAGAAACATCTGTCACCAGACACCTGGCCTACCAAGGGAGGGAGGTGAATGATTGGGAGATGACGCAGCTAAAACAGCAGGGCTGAAAAGGGGCAGGAAGACAGACGCTTCTTTAAGCTCAGGAACAGGCAGCCGAGTATGAGATAATGAATTATTACCTTAGGAAATGAAACTGCTAATAAATTCAAAAGCAAAGCCAGGGAGTTTAAAACTCCATTTTTAAAAAAGAGATGATGATTTATAAACTTCTTCCTGGCTTGGTTTCCTGTCTCTACTGTCCTTTCTCTCAGCACGTGCTTTATCCCCCTCTCCACTCGTCTTGTTTTTAAAGCCCGTCCTGGACTCTTTGGTCCAAGTTCAAACACATCTTCTGGATATATGGAATATTTAAAGGATTTCACTGGTCCCTGCTGAGAAAACATTTCTGGTGAACATTTCTGACACTCTCCTCTTTAAGAAGCAGATTGTGGTTTAGGATTATTTCCAGATCTGCCATTGTTCTGTAGCTCTGGTGCACTCACGGATACAGCATATGGAGTTAGTGGCTGTGGTCCAGAGTATTCATGCATAGCTTTGGTTTCTGCATCAGTTGTAAGAGAGTTTGGGGAAATATTGATGACATCCTTGGTTACATTCAGCAATGACTAGTACAAGCAGCTTTGCTTGGGGCTGCTTCAAAAAATTGTCCAGAGATTTCATGGATGCAAAATGAAGCAGTTAGAGGCAGTTGATTTTTGGTCCTATAATACCAATATTGTGTCAGCTTAATGGGCTACCAATTTATTTCTGGGCATGGTTCAAAGTGCTGCTTTACTCTTTAAAGCTGGAGGTTTCAGACCCTGCATATCCAAAAAATGTCACCTTCCATATGAAACTGCTAGCCTGCTTTGTCCTTGCTCTGCATTCCATCACTGTGTGAGGGGTAGCTATGCGGGCATCAAGTAAGAGGCGGTTTTTATGGTAGTCTACTAGCTGGAAGACTCAGTAACTCTTTGCAAACTTGAGGATCCAGAAAAATTGATAGATGTGTGTTTGTCAATTGAGTGTCCCTGATAAATAAGTTATCACAGATTACATTGCATTTATTCTTCATTCATCTTGGTTCATGGTTTATTGTTCATGATGTTTTATTGACATTGTTCTTTATAATGATTATTAGTGGCCTTGAAAGTCCATTAGGGATGGAAATTCAGGAGACAAATATTTTTCACAAATAAATGTGTATTAATTGCTGTCAAACAATGTTTTCTTCTGTGGGTTTTTAAAATTTTTACCTTCAATAGAGACTTTCTCATTGGTTGGTTGGTTGGGTTTATTAATTGCTTCTCAGAACCTCACCTAACAATTTGTCTGCAATGGAACTTCTATGTTGCAGAACATGCTGGGTGTACATTGTACTGTATTCTGTCAATTCATACTGGGCATTCTTGAGCCTCTTCTTCATCTTTGATTGTGGCAGTATTTAAATATGAATTAATGCTCTTTGAGGCAAAAAGTCGGAACTTCACCTACATGCTGATGGGGTCTGAGCTAGTGATGAGTGACATCCTATGGAGTCTTAAGCAGTGACAAGTGGCTCAGTGAAAATATCAGCACTTGTGGGTAACTGCTGCTGATGTTGTGGATCATTGCAAAATAAATTGAAAACAAACATTGCTCATAGGATAATGTTTGTATGGTATAGTCACCCTTGAGAAACTGACAAGTTCTAGTCTCCATATTCTGAAAGGGATATTGTACAGCTGGAACAGGTACAAAAAAGAGCATCTAGAATGATAATCAGGGAATAGAAGGAATCTTTTTATGAATAAAAGTTACAAAATATGCAGCTTTTTAGCTTAGGAAAAAATCAAGTATTGGGGAATGTGGAAGAAGGATATCAAATTAAGAATAACATGGAGAAAGGGGAGTATAGGACAAAGGCAGAGATAAATCACAAACATCCATAAATAAGTAAACAAAGGACAAGAAAATACTTCCTCGCATATGGATTAATTAAACTATGGAATTTGCTATCTCAAAGTGGAGTAATGGCCAGCAAATTGGATGGTTCTGAAATGGCAAATGCAAGGATGATAAGGCTATCAATGACTGCAAGTTATGAAGGTGGTCTCCATATCAGTGACAGAATACATGCTAAGCCACATGAGTATGTTATTGCCTTCATGTACTGTTTGCAGGATTTTTGGAGGCATCTGTTTGGTGATTGTGGGAACAAGCTATTGATTTACATAAATTTCTAGTTTGATTCAGTAGGACTCTTCTTGTGTTCTTATGACACAGAAGAGCTTGAGCTTGACAATTATGCTATGGTTGCTGCACATTGCAAAAAAGGAGATAAGTTGATTTGTGGGATCTTCACAACTGATCTTCCGATTCAGGATCCAGTGCTAAACTCTTTCAGCACAATTATATTTCACAATCACAAATTCTGATTTTTTTTAAAAAAATGGTTGGTATGAAATAGGATTTTGGTGATTAGTTCCTATCATTTGATTGGTAACATTGATGAATAGTAGTATAGATCAATTGACAGATTATATAATTCCCTATTTTAACCCCATCAAACTCAAAAGCATCAAGTGAAGGTTAAAGTTTGCATTTTGCATAGGAATTTTGTGGTCCAAACGATATCCTCAAAATATAAAATTGAATTTTTAAATCTGAAATTTCCTCTTTAAAACCTTAATAAAGATTAGAAAATTGTATCAGTGATAGGTATATACAAATATAGCATTGGGGTAGGATGAGGCTGGAGCCCAGTGAAATTGAAGGTGGATGCATGGAGGAGTCTTCGCTTTTGGGGCAATGGGAGATTTTGCTATGGCTTTATGGTTTTGATGTTGTTATTGTTGCTTTGTGAGCCACCCAGGTTTATATAAGATGGGTGGCCATATAAATCATATTTATAAATAAATAAATAAATAAATAAATAAATAAATAAATAAATAAATAACTTTTTTAAAATGTGGATGGGCCATCTTTACTTTAGGAAGCAAGATTCAGAATCTCAAAGTCTTTGGGCTATATCCACAATCATTGTCTGGAGATGTTTTCCATTTAGATACCTCTGAACCTTATTCAAAAGGATGACCATAGGATAGTGTGTGTGTGTGTGTGTGTGTGTTGACAATAGCAACATGAATAGAATCTTACTTCTGACTAAATATGCAGAGCATAACCTTGTAATTACTAACACACTCTTTCGCCAGAAAAATAAATTTAAAACATCATGGAAGCACCCACGGTCGAAGCACTGGCATCTTTTAGATTATGTAATTGTCCGTGCTAGAGATCGCCTTGATGCACTTCTCACCAGAGCCATGATGAATGCCGATGACTGCTGGACAGACCATCGATTAATTCGATCCATGATGGCCATAAAGATTGTCCCTCATTGTAGGCTCCAAGGAAGAAAACCAAGGCGTAAAATGAATACACTGGCCCTTCAAGATCCTACTAAATGAGCTTGCTTTCAATCAACTCTCAAATAACATCTGCCTATGGAACTTCCTGAAAATGTTGAGGAACACTGGGTTAAATTGAAGACTTCTATTATCTCAGCCTGTGAATGAACTATCGGATACCAAACTAAGAGACATCAGGACTGGTTTGACGAGTACAATAGTGAGATTGAACATATTATTGACAAGAAAAGGAAAGCCTTCCAGATATGGCAAAAAGATATTAACTGTGCCGTTAAGAAAAAAAATCTATGCTAGTGTAAAAGTAGAAGTCCAAAGAAGAACTAGAAAACTTAAGAACATATGGTGGATAAAAAAAGCCCAAGAAATCCAACATTTTGCAGATGCTCATGATGCACGGGGCTTTTTTAATGCCATAAAGGCCATCTATGGACCAACAAACTATGGTACAAATCCCTTATCCTCAATAGATAGTGTCAAACTTCTAAAGGACAAAGAGTCTATTGCACTGCACTGGAAGGAGCATTACTACAATCTCCTTACTCATCACTCTACTGTGGCTGATGAAGTCTTCTTGCAAATCCCGCAAAAACAAATAAGAGATGAGCTTGCAGTACCCCCTAGTTTGGAGGAAGTCAGTAAAGCCACTAATCAAATGAAAAATAACAAAGCTAGTGCACCTGATGGGATTCCTGCTGAAGTTGTTAAAGAAGGTGGGCCTGAACTTACACAACAACCTCGTAAGCTTATTGGAAAAATCTGGATGAGTGAGGAGATTCCAGCAGACTTTAGGGATGCCATAATTATCACTCTCTTTAAAAAGGGTGATAGAACAGACTGTGGAAACTATCGAGGCATCTCCCTTCTAGCTACAGCAGGCAAAATCCTTGCAAGGATCCTCGCAAACCGTCTCCTATCTATATCAGAAGACATCCTCCCTGAAACTCAAAATGGCTTCCGCCCTTCCAGGGGGACACTGGATATGATCTTCACTGCACGACAGCTCCAAGAAAAATGCAAGGAGCAAAACTGTCCTCTGTACATGGCATTTATTGATCTGACTAAGGCTTTTGATACTGTAAATCGTATTGCTCTCTGGACCATCCTTCTGAAAATCGGATGCCCTGATAAATTTGTGAATATCTTGCAGCGACGACATGATGGCAACAATCCTGAATAATAATGGCTCTCAAAGCGATCCATTTAAAGTGGGATCTGGCATTAAATAGGGATGTGTTATTGCTCCAACCTTATTGGCTATCTTCATCGCTATGATTCTACACCTTGTTGAAGGGAAACTTCCTACTTGTGTAGAAATTATAAATCGAACAGATGGAAAGCTTTTTAATCTTAGTAGGCTGAAAGCAAAAAATAAGGTAATTACAACTTCTGTTATAGGACTTCAATATGCTGATGATAACGTAGTCTGTGCACACTCAGAGGAAGATCTTCAAACTATCCTAAACATCTTTGCAGAAGCATATGAAAAGCTCGGCCTCTCATTTAACATTAAAAAAACCAAAGTGCTTTACCAGCAAGTTCGAACCAATCCCTCTGCAGCGCCATCAATCCAGCTTAAAGGTGTGTTACTAGAAAATGTCAACCACTTTTCTTATCTCGGCAGCCATCTATCTACAAAAGCCGACATCAACGCTGAAATTCAGCATCGTCTGAGCTCTGCGAGTGTAGCTTCCTCCCGAATGAAGCGTAGAGTGTTTGAGGATCGGGACATTTGCAGGGAGACCAAAATGCTTGTTTACAAAGCCATTGTACTACCAACCCTTCTGTACGCCTGTGAAACATGGACCCTCTACAAACGCCACCTCCAACTTCTTGAAAGATTCCATCAACGCTGCCTCCGAAAAATTCTGCAAATTACTTGGGAAGATAGGTGGACTAATGTTAGTGTTTTGGAAGAAGCAAAGATCACCAGCATTGAAACAATGATCATCCAACATCAACTTCGCTGGACCGGCCATGTTGTTCGAATGCCTGACCATCGTCTTCCAAAGCAGCTACTTTACTCCCAACTTAAGAATGGAAAACAGAATATTGGTGGACAGCAAAAGAGATTCGAAGATACTCTCAAAGCTAATTTTTAAAAAATTAATATCAGCATTGAGAACTGGGAAGCCCTAACTCATGAGAATTTCAATTTGAGGTCAGCCTTTATTAAGGGTGCTACGGACTTTGAAGAAGCACGAGTACAGGGCAAAAGGGAGAAACAAGCTAAGATGAAGGCACATCAAGCAAACCCTCATCGTGACCGTCTTCCACCTGGAAACCTATGCCCTCATTGTGGGAGGTTGTGCGGATCCAGAATTGGCCTTTACAGCCACTAACGGATCCACTGTTAAGATTTTATCCCTGGAAGACAATCTTACTCGGCTATGAGTGATCGCCAAGAAGAAGTGTGTGTGTGTGTATTAGGGTAGCATTCTTATGTCTCAGATGCTCAAAGGGTACAAAATGAGAACAAACAGACCTACTGTACAATAAGCTTTAAAAAGTAGGAATGTGATTTTGTTCTTTTTGAAAACACACAAACATATAAATTGTTTACATTCTTTTCTTTAACTGGGTTCACACATCATACTCAGCCGAAGTTAATTTTTCAAATAAGCCATAATTGGCTTGATAATTTTGATAAGCCATGGCTTATAAACCATTGCGGCTCGATTCACAGAAAGCCATCAGCGAACACATCAATATAGGGCAGGGCAACCTATGGCTGAGGGCCACATGTGACGTCTAAGTCCAAATCTAAGCCTTGGATTGCAGTGTAATTGCTGGAGATATATGTCACACAGCTTCCCATTATTTTGAGTGAAAAACATGAAAACGTGTTTTTTTTGTACAAGCCCACAAGTCAGCATATCACACTTCTAAAGTAAAACAAATCCCCCAATTCTGCCCACCCTTCAAGTGTGATTTGGCTCCACCCATTTGGTAGGTCTCAGGGCTTCCAAGGATGTCAGCGTGACATTTGACCTTTAAAAAAGTTGCCCATTCCTGGCTCTGCATATTGTGTGAAGCCAGCCTTTTCTTAATCGAGCAGCAGTCCTAGCATGAACAGATTTTATTTAAAAAGGGAAAAGTTCCAAGAAGGATTAAGTAGAATAAAGAAGACATCTTTATCAGTTTGCAGATATTGGTCAAAGTCTCTGCTGAATATCAGGTTTCTGTCCAGATTTCCATCAGTGACACCACCTTGATTTATAGGACACCCCTTTCTTTGTATTCTTGTTGAACAAGAATAAAACAAAAATGTGTGTCTAGATCTGAGGCACACATGTTGATTTATTTCTTTGCATGGACTTAACATATTTCTATCAGCTATGGAGTCAAGAATTAATTGTGTGTGTGTGTTTTATTGAAAATTTTGAATAAAATATATACAGCTAGTCCTTGACTTACGGCAGCAATTGGGACCGGAATTTATGTCGCTAAGTGATGAAGTCATAAAGTGCAACTGCATCGCTTAGTGATGGCAATCCCTGCAGTCGTTAACTGAATCCCACTGTTGTTAGGTGAGACAACTTCCTGCCGGCTTCCCACAACATAAGTCAGTGGTGAAGCCGGCAGGAAGTTACAAATCCCAGGCTGGCAGGCAGGTAAGTGGCTGCTGCCAGGTGGGGGAGGGTGCGTGGGGGTGCACGAGAGGTGTGGTGAGGGTTGGGGAGGGTGCGCAAGTGGCTGGCATGGTGTAAGCACAGAGGGGCTGGGGGAGAGTGCGCAGGTGGGGGAGACTCACCCCAGTGACTTGCAACTTTCCCTGCCAGCTTCCCCATTGACTTTCTGGGGAAGCCGGCAGGGAAGACTGCAAATGGCGATCATGTGATCATGGGGCACTGCAACTGGTCATGCCCAGATCATGATCACATGACTATAGGGGTTCTGGGATGACCAGAACTTAGAGGACTGGTCATAACCACCATTTGTTCAGCACCGTCATAACTTTGAATGTTCGCTGAACAAATGGTCGTAAGTTGAGGACTACCTGTATAAACAATATAAAAGAGAACATGAAAAAAGAATACAATAATATAAACAGATAAATAAATCAGAGATTTTAATATTTTTTAAAAAACAAATTGCCCATTTTAGCAATCAAAACAGTGGTAACATACCAAAGATAATGTTCTGAGTAAATTTAACCTCCTTCTTCCACTGAAATTCCCACTGTTGCATCTGAAGTCAAGAATTAAGAGAGTGAGTGGTTCTTCACCATAAAAACTGTTCATGAGTTTGCTTATATGATTATCTGATCATATTATTATCTGCTATTTTCATGTTTCATGTTCTCTCTCAGTTACAGGCTGGGTCAGTGAAACAGCCCTTTCATCAATGGCAGAGTTTACTAAACTTTCAAAGATAGAGGCAGAGACTAATCTTTTCCTCAGAGCTTTTGGGTGGAGGAGGTGTTATTTCTACTTTTGGCTTCTTTTTGTTTTTAGTGTTTATATTTTATTAGTTTTGTTACAGCTGATCTTTTTCCCCCATTATGCTGTGGCCTAGTTTCAGTGTCTATTGAGTAGAAAGAGAATGACATAAAGTTCAAACTAGAATAAAATAAATCAATATCCCTGATTATTTCCTCTAATTCTGTGGGCATCCTTGAATATTATGAGAGGTCTCTGGAAGAATATAGCGACTTCATTCTCCTAGCCTTACTGTTCTGAACTGAAGGCCATTCATTAGCAGCACAGGAAAAAGAAGCTGTACAGATTACTCTTTGTTCTGAATGTGTTTCAATCAACAATATGTTTTTGAAAGGGAGAGGGGAAATTTTATTGTAAATACAAATATCCTTCCAATACAATACTCATTAGAATACAATTTTATATGCAGTAGGATACTAAAAAATGCAGTAGAGTCATAGTGCAATCCTACATCTGCTTATCTAGTCCGAATCCTCACTGCTTCTTGTTTCACAAGACAGACTTAACTGGAATAAGGACAGGGAGAATCTGGGGGTTGTTCAAACACTATAATCTTATTATCATGGAGGTCAACTGACCTCCTCTGTCAGCTGTGTCATATTAACATGCAAGGGTGCCTGGGGGGGGTGTTAAAGATTCAAAATGGTGGCCATGATTGTGAGATTGAAGCCCCACCCTGTCTCTTTTTCATATGCATGCACAACACACGTAAAAAGGGGTTGTGTTTTGATTGTATGGTCACAACCACCGTGTTGAATTTTTTGACACCCCCCCCCCCCAGTGAATGCCCCTGTGAACGTGGAGGAGAGTTAGCTGAAGGTTAATCATCTCTTTCTGCTGCCTGTACAGAAATGAATGTCCCAGAATAGCCATGAAAACAAAGAAGGCATCTCTGCGAACTTCTGCTTCAAGATGATTTTATTTTATCACTCCCCTTTCAGCCATGGGGGAGCAGGCTATGAAACAGCATCAGAAAAGGGATGGGGTGAGTAAATCTTTTCCAGTTCTGTCCATTGTAACTCTGACCCTGATCAAGCTATTACAGATTCCCTTCCTTCCTGCTTTTTCTCCCCAGAAAAAAATCAGGAACAGACAGCCTTCCAACTAGGGGTTTCTACAGGGTGTGGTCAAGAAAGTCAAGATAGCAGACATGACAGTGTGAGGCAAAGATGATGGTGGTTCCTGCGAAGATACCAATTCCCCATTTTGATTGGACTTTCCAGGACATTTCCAGCCTATGTGGAAAGCACCTAAACCAATTAAGCAATGCTTGAAAATGTATAACATCATTTTTAAAAAAGGAAAGGATCATTTTTTTAAAAAAGGGAAACCAACCTTCCTTCCTTCCTTCCTTCCTTCCTTCCTTCCTTCCTTCCTTCCTTCCTTCCTTCCTTCCTTCCTTCCTTCCTTCCTTCTGTTTAAAACTCCCCTGCAATGAAATATTGCTTATATATTGTTTCTGGGAAAAGTCTCCTCCATGAGACAACAAATTGCAGTGGCTTCTAACATGTATTTTCCTTTCACCAAAAGCAGATGAATCACTAAGGGCCAGAGAGATGCTGGCAAAATTCAGTTGCAGAGAGTGAAAACGGCCAGGGTATGGCCAGGTGGGAAGAGTCCCTTAACTTTCTGCTTGCCTTGCAGCCCTTAGAGGCAAAGAAGCCTTGGCAGATGACAAGATAAAACGAACCAAAACCTTGGCTCTCTTGTCCAGTTTTACATTCCTCTAATGGGCCCTACATTTTCTCATTAACTGGATTTTTCAAAGGCTAAGGTGTTTCAGAAGTGCCTGCACCCCCAACCCCCCCCCCCCCATTTGGGAAATGTAAAGTGCCTGTTGCCCTCGGCCATGTCCTCCAAACCTCCCTTTACGGCCCGGTCTCTCAGAGGCTGAGCTCAGCCATTGTGGCCTAATGTCCTTTTAATGACGCAGCAGCTCCATTTACCATTATCTCTTGCATGAGGCACACACTGACGTGTGGGGAACAACAGTCTCAAATTATCCATCTTGTGCAAAGAAAAGAAACGCAGCGCTGCAGACCTTTGCATTGGAGAAAATTGTATGAGTGCTGGCTTTAAAAGTCATCTCATTAAAATTTCCCTGCAGCAGCTCTTTACACGACCCCTCCTTCCTCCCCTGTATATTTAATGAGATTTATTTGAGACACTTATGGAGCATTACGGAAATGCCAGCCCGGTATTAAAGCGAGTCATTTTTTCCCCAGGAGCAATAACAGTGTCCCAATTAACACAGGGCTGTGTTGCGTTGCTCACCCAGTTGGGACAGGCAGCTGCCACTATTGCCACTGCTTTAAAAAGTGGCTGTGGCCCACCCCATCCACAGCTTGAAGCAGCCTCCCCCAGCCTGGCGCCCTTCATAGGATATGTGTCCAACATCAACACCCATCATTCCCAGGCTAGGGACATCGTATAAGTTGCATTCGTATAGGCTTTCCCCTCATGATCTGAAACCCTGTCAAATATAATCCATGGTAGAGGTCAGGCAGGAAGAATGCACATATGAGCTGGTTTTTATTAGTGTTTGCAGAAGAGATCAGATGAAGGTGTGGGAATCAGGGCAGCCGGCTTAATCCCAGCCTGCCTGATCCCATTGTGTTCACCAGCTGTCAAAATACAGTTAGATTGTTCAAAAGGGGTGGAGGAAAACCCACCATTATCTATAACCTTCTTTAATTTGTTCCCTGTGGCTTGTTCTGCACATGCTTTCTGCTTCTGGGTGTTGAGAAGATTCAGAGATTCTCCTATGGCCCATGACTCCATTTCCTTGGGAGGAGGCCTTTGGGGGCTTACAGCATTTCTGTGGGGGGGGGGGAAAGACTCTTTATTTCCACCTGTGTATGGGCTGTGCATAGGAACTGCTACAGCTAGAAAGTATGATGTTGTACTAGAAGCAGGGAGATACAGGTTAAATTCCACATTCAGGAACAGAAGCTCTCTGAAGTACTTTTAGCTGGTTACTATATTTCAGCCTACACCACAGTCTTATTGTTGGATAGCTGTATCTAGATATAGATATATACTTGGTGCCTTCAAGTCAAACGTGACCTCTGGCAACTGCCTGGACAAGTCCCTGCAATTTTCTTGGCAACATTTTCAGAAATGGTTTGCCACTGTCTAGCACTGAGAGACCCTGGCTGGCCCAGGGTCACCCAGTTGGCTTTGTGCCTAAGTCAGGATTAGAACTCACAGTCTTCTGGTTGCTAGCCAAGTGTCTTCAGCCACTATACCAAACAGGCCATCTGTTTCCAGTTTATTTTGTACCCAGCACACTCCCAGTCAAGCCATATATCCGGTTCAGAGCAAGAACACACTCCTCTCAATTCAGCTAGCAAAAATATAGTTTGGTGTTTATTTATTAAACACCAGCAAATATTTTAAAAAATTAACTAGAAAAAATGGGACAAGCAGGCAAAAGCAGGGAGAGAGAGACATGAACGGACAAGAATTATCTCTATATCAAAAGGATACAGATCTTTTCAGAGCAACTAGGAACAATAGTGTGGGTAATTAGCATGGACCGTCCCAAAGGGAGTGGCCTTTGGTTATTCCAGCTGTAGCTCTTTTATGTACACAACAGTAGCAGAAGAGAGATGGAAATTAGGACACCAGATAGTCCTTATTCTGCACCATGAAAGAAACCATTCTGGTGGATGGGAATGATGTATCCATCAATTGCAAGGATAGGAAGAGGGAGAACAATTTATGCTGCATTTAGCTCCTGGGGGAAGGACAGGATATGGATCTACCGAAAAACAAAACAAAACTCATGAGGGTTCCAAGATTTAAGACAGTAACTGATTCTACCAGCATTCTTGGGAAATCCATAGAACCACAGAATTTCCAGCAGAGAGCAAACTCTCTTCTCTGGCCCCTCCCCTTGATGAATGTGGGTGGGGTGAAAGAGGAGTCATCTCTGCCCATTTACTTATGCTGTTTTGGGCCACCTGAGCTTCCCCTGAAATAAATTACTAGGGTATTACAGGCTATTTCCTGATTGCCTACCAAGTTATAAGAGACATTGCTCAGACTGTCCACCTTCATAGTTCTCCTCATAGAAGTCTTAGAGGCAGGAATCACAGAGTTAGAAAGTTACCAGTATGGTGAAACCCTTTTTAATGGACCATTTGGTGGAAGGGGCTGTTACTCTTTAATGCCCATTAAATATCAAAGTACATCATTAAAGAGATTTAAATCTCTGTGTAATGTCATTATGCAAGAGAAGTAAATAGCCGTGGCTATTGTAAAATTCAGGTAAAAATAATGTAAAATTAATAGCCTTGCCTGGATTATTTCATATGCAGTGAACTGGTCTGTTATTTTGAATGGCTGTCTAGACAGAAATTTGGTCTGTTGCATCCAAGGTCCACTAAGTGGGGTGTCCATTAAACAAGATTGTACTCTGTATCAACAAAATTCTCAGAGAAACTAGCAAATCTTTATTGTATACATAACCAAAGAATATATAAACTATTCTTTTTTTTTTTTGCTTTTGACTTGGACGTGACTCCCAGGGACTACATGGACGAGTCCCTGCAATTTTCTAGGCAGCATTTCCAGAAGTGGTTTGCTATCC
Organism: Charina bottae; assembly: GCA_023362775.1. Lineage (NCBI taxonomy): Eukaryota > Metazoa > Chordata > Lepidosauria > Squamata > Charinaidae > Charina > Charina bottae. The sequence goes on along the minus strand of JALMGJ010000002.1, from coordinate 135,756,937 downwards.
TATGGCTGAGAAGGAGTGACTGGCCCAAGGTGTAACGTGCTGTGAGAATAACCTGGAGAGACAGGAGGAAGAGCCGCAGCCTAGACAATTGTCTGATAAATGAAATCTGAGTCCAAAGCAGGAATGTAACTTGAATAAGCATCTCAGAATTGACCCTCCCTGGTTTTCTGGCATGTGAAAGCAGGAGGGGAAGAAGCACATTCAGACCTTTATAATAAAAGTAGTGCTAGCATTCATGATTTTGGTTTCCTGGTCTGGACTATCCCAAAGGGCTGACATAAGGTCACCCAGCTGGTGTTCATGCCCATACCCTTTTTGGCACCAGGGACCGGTCGTGGAAGATAATTTTTCCACAGACCGGGGGGGGGCAAGGTTTGCAGACGGGAGCCAATTGCGTGCACTGGGGGGGCGGGGTTTGCAGGCGGGAGCCAATCGTGCGCACCAGGGGGCGGGGTTTGCAGGCGAGCCCCGCGGCCCACTTCCTAACAGGCCGCGGCCCACAGGTTGGGGACCCCTGTTCATGCCTAATGCAGGACTAGAACTGAGGTTTCCCTATTCCTAGTCCAGCAGCTTAACCAGAGACCAAACTGCCTGTTGATATGAATCCTACATCCTTCTAAATTAGCCTTTCTCTACCATGCTGAGAGCAATTCAGAATTACCAAATGGGCAGCCTCTTTTCTAGTCATTAGACTTCCTAGCCACCCTCTGGACTGACTCCTCTCTCTCTCTCTTTTCCCCAACATCTTGTTCAGTTTTGCAAAACCAGGGCTGGGCTATTGTCTGCTCCATCCATTATTTTCTGTTCCCCTCTTTGCCTTTCTTCAGGGTAATCCCACCTCTGGCTGATGACGAGGGCGGGGTGTTTTTAGAGAATGCTCTTTGTATAAACTATCTCCTTTCCTGATTTTAAATTGCATTCTTATTTAGAAACATTACACAGCGGCTGCCAGGCTGCTCTTGTCTTTTTTCTTTTTCTAAAGGGAGACTGGGTGGGAGAAACAGTAAAAAAAAACAACAGAGAAAGAGACTGCAGGGAAGAAAAAAGCGTCTGCATTGGAAAGCTTCAGGCTAGAGCCTATTTCACCTATCTCTTTAGGGCTGATCAGCTTGCCTTCAGTCAACTTACAAAGCAAACAAAGGAGGGGGCAGGAGATCTGCTACATTTAGTTGGCTAATCAGGCCAGTTGAAGATTAAGTGCCCTCATGAAGGGATGCACGTGACAAACAGGGCACAAAGCTGGCGTTCTGGCTCTTTACTATCAGGAGAAGGACTTGGTGTCATTTGATGCAGCTGTTTTGTGCTGCCTGCTCCTAATGTTGTTTTGGAGTTACTACGCTTCTGAGTTGCTGCTTCTGTGCCTGTTCTTCTGACACATAGACACACATGCTTCCCCACGTGTGCTGCAAGCCCCAGCATTGTTCCTTTCTGTTTCATTGATTCATCATTTATTTAAATTATTTACATACTGATCTTCACTAACATTGCTTCCAGCTTGGTTTACACAACTACAGCTGTGTCCCGTTACAGGAAACAGAAGTCATGGTAAATCAAAATCTGTTTCTAAGAAGTGTGGATGAGGTAAAATCCACTGGTGGGCTGATTTCCTGATGGATTTTTTAAATAGTTAAAAAAATGAAAGAAGTAGCCATATGAGATTGTTTAGATGGATAAACTGGACCTACATTTTCTACTGTATGACACAGTTCTCTGCATATGTGTGTGTCGCATCATCAGTCCAGGAAGTGCTACAAGAGATGCAGTATCTAGCCAGTGTTTCTCAACCCTGGCAACTTTAAGATGTGTGGACTTCAACTCCCAGGATTCCCTAGCCAGCGGCTGGGGAATGCTGGGAGTTGAAGTCCACACATCTTAAAGTTGCTAAGGTTGAGAAACACTGATCTAGATTAGCAGCCTGCATTCCTGTGAATGCTAGGGTATTTTAAACATTAAAAACAGAAACTAGAAAATTTCCCTGTCCGCTCATACTATGGATAATGTAAATTTGATTCTCACATCCCCATTGATTTTTTAATAAGAAAATATGAATGCTACCTGGTTTGAATGTATAACCTTTTCTTACACTGAAACTTCATCTAATGTAAATACCTTTTCTAAGGCCACAGGGAGGAATTGTCATTCGGTAGGCAGCACTGAAAAATTGAGGCCTCTTTTCGAGGTTGGGGAATTTAACATTTAAAAATAAAGGCTTAGTGCAACTATGCTGACCTTTAAATTGGAAAAAAAAAGAAGTAAAATACTATGCTGCTGAAAACTGGCAATTTTGTTATCAAATTTCAGCAGGATAATTTGGGGAAGCTTAAATTTGATAGATTGCACACTCACATGGCTTCAGGGCTAACGTTTGTGATTCCACGGATCTACTGGGAGTGAAAATTGTCAAAAATTGTTCCCATCAAGACCTATGGCAGATTTTAAAAAAATCTTTGCCCAAAAGAAGAAAGGAAAGTTAGTACTATGGCAGTGGAGTACTACCAGGCTAAGATATGTTCTTGAGGTCTTTGAAGAGAGGGAAAAATGGACCACAAGCTGCATTAAAGTAGGCCATGGGTAGTATTGGGGAAAAATGGTAAAATTCACTGAGTGATTTGGGAGTTCTTGGCCAAATTGATCTGATTTGCATAAATAAGCATCATTAATATGCTTTGGACTGGATGTTCAGCCAACCATGCACCCTCCAAATATGTTGAGACTACAATTCCCAGATCACCTAACACATTTGGTAGGCACCAAACTAGGAAAAGCTTCTTCAGACTATATATTTTTTGTTTCAAAGTTGAAGTTAGTGGAGTGAATGGCAGTCCCATGGTGTGGGAGTAGCATCCAGGTAATGTCAAGTAGACCACAAAGAATGGACTGTTTAGTTGAACTAGGAATATCATTTGTTGGGTACCTCTTTCAACATTCACCTTTCCCACAACAATTGCAGATAGTGAATTGGAAATGTTACCTTTCTTTGCTGCAGCGCTGCACTAATGACATTTTGGTGAAGGGTGGCAAAGGAAACTTTGCCAGTATATCGGAAGACTTTAGATTGCCAGGTGAAAAGAGGAAGAGAGGATGGCTGCTACGTGCCTGTTATTATCACTTAATATTTAAAATGCTGAGCCTTCCTGTGCCTGGTGCCTTATGAAGCACTCTGGTACCTGCATATAATTTCCATGTTTATTTATCCCCTTCTCACCCCAATGACTTTCCTTCTGGCTGGCCTAATTCTTTTGAAACAGGTTGCCAGCTCACTGGCCATGAGCAGCTAGCAATTAACAGCATCATTTTGAAAAGTCTTAGCCCTTGAGAAGTTGCATCTCATGATTGCTCTTTCCCATTCCTGAACACATTTGGAGCCTGCATGCTGTAATTAGCAATTGCAGAAAAAGGAGGCTATTGGGACCTCACTAGACTGAGAGAAGAGCTGCAAAGGGGATTGGAGCTTTATTAATGCACCCAAAGGATAGATTGACCTCCTAAAGAAGCAGGAAAGTTTTACCAGCTTCTGACTGGGAAGGGAAGGGAAGGGAAGGGAAGGGAAGGGAAGGGAAGGGAAGGGAAGGGAAGGGAAGGGAAGGGAAGGGAAGGGAAGGGAAGGATGATATGAGTCCACCACCGTGTCAATCATTATGTTATCACTGCATATGTAAAATGAACATAACACAGTATCTGCAGTCTGCTGTGAGTCTCTCTCTTTCTCTGGATATATACAAGATAAGGGTGTCTCCTGTGTAATGTGGGTGCCCCCTGCCTCAGTGCTACACTTTGCATGTCAGATGGGACATACTGTACTTTGCCTTTTTGCTTTTTGGTTGGAGAGACAATGCTCTCTGCCCTACAAAGCTTCAAGGCAAGGTTGATCTACATTGTCTCATGGTCTTGCCTCAAAGGAAGTGGCTTCAATCCCATTCAATAGCCATTTTCCCCAGGCGGAGTGAAGCTCTGTGACAGCTCCACTCCCCCAGGAAGATGCAGGGCACTGCAACATGTCAGGAATTGCTTGGAAGGGGTGCTGTGCTCAAAGTGTCATTGAAACAAAGTGTTCCTTCCAAGGTCTGTGCTCAGGCTGTGCAGACCTCAGGGTTGAAAGGGTAGTATGTGATTCAGAGGGTTTGGGTGACATACATAGACCTGTAATGAACACTGTAAACCAAACACATCCCATTTTGCCCTTTAATTCTGGATCTTTGCATACTCCTAGTTCAGAGCTTTCCAAACTCTGTGTCGGGACACGTTAGTGTGTCGGCTGAAGTGTCTGGGTGTGTCGCGGCTGCCTCTGAACCCTGCCAGGATTCCACACAGGTCTTAGCGCCTGCCTTGTGCCTTGCTGCATCCAACCCTGCTGTGATTCCGCACAGGTCTTAGCGCCTGCCTTGTGCCTTGCTGCATCCAACCCTGCTGTGATTCCGCGCAGGTCCTAGTGCCTGCCTTGTGCCCTGCTGTAAGAGTGTGTCGTGAAATGATGCTCTGCTGTAAGAGTGTGTCACGAAATGATGCATGTCTAAAAAGTGTGTCACCAACATGAAAAGTTTGGAAAGCAATGTCCTAGTTCAAAAATATTGGAATGGGTAATCTTTTCCCAGCTTCTGAAAGATGGGGGACAGGTTCTTCATTTTTTCTCATCGCTCTGAAGACAATGGACCACGCCAACTACTTATAATGTTTCTCCTTCCCCTCCCCCTGCCAGTATCATCGTGCCTCAGTCCTAAGGGAGAAAAATGACTGCTCTCACAGTTCTCACTGGAGAAGTTTAAAAGTAGAAAAGAATGTTTCATAGTTATTTTGTTGTACTCTGCCCAGAGGCTCATGACTGGGGTGACCCATAAATGTTGCAAATAAATAAATAAATAGGCAAACAACACCTAAAAGAAAAAGGGCAGAAAGGGAAAAGAAAAATGAATAAGGAGGAAGAAAAGAAACTCTTCGCTGCTTCATTTGGTCTTTAATTTGGCTGGTAAGCTATACCATGAAAACTGTGAGGCTGTTTCCTAAACCCATAGACTGCTGTAATATGTCACACTGTTTTTATCCGCTCTGTATGTCAAAAAAGATCCACCACTAACCTGATACACACACATATGTTGCTTGTCTTTTGAGCCATCACACCCATTAAAACATGTATCCAAAGATTTCAGGCAAAAAAAGGACAACATCACATGAAATTCATGGTTGAAACCTCTGATAACTCAAATTATCTTTAATAGCTCTCTATTTTATTTTTTTGCTATTTTTGTAGTCATGACTAGTGTTAGAGAGCAAATACTATTTCAGGTTACTTTACTTTAGAACCTATGGGTATGTTTGGCATTTTCAGACATTACCGTGGGCACAATTTGGTTAATCTCAAACTGTGATTAAGGGTGTGGCAAGTCACAAAAAAGTCATTGTAAGGACAGATACTGAAGCTGAAGCTCAAATACTTTGGCCACCTAATGCGAAGAGAGGACTCACTGGAAAAGACCCTGATGCTGGGAGAGACTGAGGGCAAAAGGAGAAGGGTACGGCAGAGGATGAGATGGTTAGATAGCATCACCGATGTAATGAACATGAATTTGAGTAAACTCCGGGAGACAGTGGAGGACAGGAAGGCCTGGCGTACTATGGTCCATGAGGTCACGAAGAGTTGGACACGACTCAACGACTCAACAACAACAACAAAGTCACAAAAAGTTGGGAGTGCCTCACTCCTTTTGTCTTTCAGACAGAGGGATTGAGAGGCAAATAATGGCTGGGGAAGACACACGCAGGAGTAGAGGCTTAGAGGACAGACAGTGAGCAACAAAGAGGGGAAAACAGACACAATTAAGAGACAGAGGAACAAGCACACAGAGGGGAGATGGAGGGTCAGAAAGAGAAGGAGAGAGGAGGTGAAGACTATTTCAGCAGATATGGTTTGTCCTCCCTATTCAAATCAGTTTGGAAAACTGTTCCATTGATTTAAAAAGAACCTCAGGTCTGATCCCAGGAATGTTTAGAAAGGGCAGGAAGAACTCTTCCTGAAACCCTGGAGACCCTATCAGTCAGTATGAAGAATGCTGGAAGCATCAGCCACTATGAAAAGCAAGTCTTCCTTTTCTTTCTCTGAATACTTTCTATCAAATGCCTGGTCCTCCCTTCCTTCTCCCATCTGCCCTGTCCATCTGGAATTCCATAATTTCACACTTCTCTGTTTCCATAATTGCTCTTTGTTCCTATTCTGTAGAATATACAGAACCGAGACCCCAGGGCAGAGGAGGTAGGGTGGCTGTTGTCATCTGGGAATCTCTAGCGGCCTTCAGGGGCACTGCTCCACAAGTGTCCGGTTGCAAGACCCTGTTTTTCAAGTTGGGTTTCCAAGAACAGTTGGGAGTGTTGCTATTGTACCAGCCTCCCTGCTGCATAGCAACATCCCTGCCTGAGCTGCTGGAGGCTGTCTCGGGGTTGGTGGTAGAGTTCCCCAGGCTTCGGGTTTTGGGGGACTTCAACTTGCTGGGACATGCCTCGGGGGCAGCTCAGGAGTTCATGGCCACCATGGCAGCCATGGGCCTGTCCCAGTTTATTTGGGACCCGAGACAGTGGCCTCACCCCAGACTTAGTTTTTTTGTCTGAGCAGTGGCAATGTGATCTGAGGGGAGAGCCACATCTATCCCCATTGTCATGGTCAGATCACGCCCTGGTGACCCTGAGATTCTCCTATGCCGCCCCCTCTGCAGGGAGGCAGGACCCATTTGATTGGTCCGCCCCTGGCGACTGATGGACCCAGAAGGGTTTCAGAGGGAGCTGGGGGTTATACCCGTGGATCTGCTGCGTGGTCCAGCGGAGGCCCTGGCCACTGCCTGGAATAGGGAGGCGGCCAGGGCCTTGGACAGGATCGCGCCTGTGCAACCTCTCTTGTCCCATCAAACCCGACACTCCCCGTGGTTTACGGAAGAGTTGAGGGTTTTGAAGAGGATTAAGAGACGTCTAGAGTGCCGCTGGAGGAAGACAAAGACCGAATCCGACCGAACACAAGCTAGAGCTGCTGTTAAGGCCTACCTTGTGGCGGTTAAGAGCAGTGAAATGTCAATATTTCTCCGCTCTTATTGCATCCGCAGAATGCTGCCCAGCAGCCCTATTCAAGATCACCCGATCCCTTTTGGGGAAAGGGCGGTCGGAAATCCATCTACAGGGACGTGCTGAGGAGTTTTCTGGGAATCTGCAGGATAAAATCGCTCGGATTCGCTCTGAGTTGGACTCCAAGCGTGAGGCAGAGACTTTTGAGATACCTGGGGTACGTACTTGCCCAGTTATCTGGGAACAGTTTGATCCTGTTGGACCAGAGGAAGTTGACAGGATCCTCCAGACTCTAAATGCCACCACTTGCCAATTAGATCCATGTCCCTCTTGGCTGGTGAAGGCAGCTTGGGAGGTGACATGTGGTTGGGTCCAGGCAATGGTAAATACATCCTTGCGAGAGGGGGTGTTTCCAACTGTCTTCAAGGAGGTGTTGGTGCACCCCCTCCTCAAGAAACCATCACGGGACCCTATTGTACTGGACAATTTTCATCCAGTCTCCCACCTTCCCTTTTTGGGGAAGGTGGTTGAGAAGGTGGTGGCATTGCAGCTCCAGAGGATTCTGGAGGAAACGGATTATCTGGACCCCTTTCAGTCAGGGTTCAGGCCCGGATATGGGACAGAAACGGCATTGGTCACACTTATGGATGATCTCTGGCAGGAGCGGGATGGGGGCAGTGCATCCATCCTTGCTCTTCTTGAACTCTAAGCGGCTTTTGATACAATTGACCATGGTATCCTTTTGGGTCGGCTCAGGGAGTTGGTGGGCAGTGCGGTTTTGTGCTGGTTCACCTCCTTCCTCCGGGGCCAGTCCCAATCGGTGGTGATGGGGGCGAGAGGTCCAAGCCTTGGCCCCTCCTTTGTGGGGTGCCGCAGGGCTTGGTTCTCTCTCCACTCCTTTTCAACATCTACATGAAACCACTGGGAGAGATCATCCATCACCATGGGATGAGGTATCATCAATATGCTGATGATACTTATTATAAATCTCCGTCCCGGGTGAGGTAAGTGATGCTGTGGCTGCCCTCTCTAGGTGCCTGGGGGCTGTAGGGGCCTGGATGGGGACCAACAGGCTTCGGCTGAACCCTGGTAAGACGGAGTGGCTGTGGATTAATGGCTCTTCTGTATCCGGGACATTATCAGCTTTGATTCTGGATGGGGTGTCACTGCCCCAGACAGATCTGATGCGGAATCTGGGGGTCCTTCTGGACTCACGACTCCTGCTCGAAGAGCAGGTGGCAGTCGTGACAAGAAGAGCCTTTGCGCAACTCCATGTTGTGCGCAAGTTATGCCCTTTCCTGGATCAGGAGGCCCTTCAAACAGTCACTATTGCCCTTGTTATCTCTCACATAGACTACTGTCATGTACTCTACATGGGGCTACCCTTGGGGAGTGTCCGGAAGCTACAACTGGTCCAGAATGCAGTCGCACAAGCTATCATTGGTGCCCCTAGATCAGCACACATAACACCTCTATTATGTGAGCTGCACTGGGTACCAGTATGCTTCCAGGTCCAATTCAAGGTGTTGGTTATCACCTTTAAAGTCCTACATGGCATGGGACCAGGTTACCTGCGAGACCGCCTCATCCCCAATACATTATCCCGTCTCACCCGATCATGCAGAGAGGGCATGCTGCGAACCCCATCTATAAGAGAGTTCCATCTGGCGGGTTCCAGGAGACGTGCCTTCTCTGCAACAGCACCCGCCCTTTGGAATATCTTGCCCCTGGAGGTGAGGTTAGCCCCATCGCTCCGGACCTTCAGGAAGAACTTGAAAACTTGGCTCTGCCACCTTGCTTGGGGCCGGGAGGGGAATAGTCACTCTTGGGGATGGCTAGTGCCTTAGAATGCTCCTCACATACTTGGATGGAATCAGATCTTCTTACCACATCTGCCACTTGGACTCTATTCTTATCTTTTTAACTATTTAATAATTGTATCTTATTTTATATATTGTATTTGTATTTATGTTTCTGTTTTAATAGTTCATCTTGTTGTAAACCGCCCAGAGTTCCTCCTGATGAGGGAGATGGGCGGTGATAGAAATTTGATGAATAAATAAATAAATAAATAAAATATATGCAAAATATCAGTCCTATAAATGTCTTGAACATCTGTGACTCCTTTCCCTTTACATGTCAAGCTTCTTTGGACCAAAATGTTACAGCACAGAGATCCATGAGTTTAAGCATAACCTTTGAAATTGACTCAATATTATAGCTGTCTTCCTTTTGCCACTATCCATTCCCCCTCCTCAACACATTTCTTCACTGTGTAATTAGGAGATTCCCAATTCGTTATATTTTTCAGAAGGGAATTGAGGCAAAATGACATTTGAATGGATGCCTTTGCTAAAAGGTACCTAAGGAAGGGATGTGTGCCTTCCTTCTAAGAGAGAGGTGAAGAGATTTTGGTTTCCAGATGTAGCTGCATTACAGCTTCCATCATCCCTTATGATTGGCTATGCTTCTGGGGACTAATGAAATTTGAAATAGGAACAATAGTAATGTCATTTTTCAGGCACCTACAGCTAGGCAGAATACACATAATGCAATACATCATCAAGAAATTAACACAGTAACTATTGAACTCTGGCCGTGAAAGCCTTCGACAATACATCAACACAGTAACTCATTACAATCCAGCCCAGGACGGTCTGAGGATTCCTGTCCTGGGCAGAGGGTAGGACTAGGAGACCTCCAAGGATCCTTCCAACCCTCTGATTCTGTGATTCTATGAATTTGGTCTAGAGCCAGTTTGGTCTAGTGGTTAAGGCTCTGGGCTAGAAACCAGGAGTCTGTGAGTTCTAGTCCCAGCCAGCTGGGTGACCTTGGGCCAGTCATTCTCTCTCAGCCCAACTCACCTCACAGGGTTGTTGTTGTGGGGAAAATAGGAGGAGGAAGGAGTATTAGGTATGTTCGCTGCCTTGAGTTATTTATAAAAATAACAAAGGCGGGATAGAAAATAAAAATAAAAATAAAAATAAAAATAAAAATAAAAATAAAAATAAAAATAAAAATAAAAATAAAAATAAAAATAAAAATAAAAATAAAAATAAAAATAAATAAATTTAAAATCACAACTAAAAGACAGAGTCCCAGTAATCCAGATTGCCCCACAATCCCTGAAGAGCTGCAGATTTCCTAGTTCTGTTCAAAAATATATATTTCAATTCAGTACTGACATATTTCTGTTTCTGAATGTTCCCATATGTCTGTTTTGTGTATGTCTTAGGAAAGCAAATGATGATTAATATTCTGTTTTATCAGGGTATCATTTTGGCAAGGACATCCCTTCCTCAGCCCATTTCCATATCCTGACCTTACATGCCCAAATGCACACATATCCAAATTTAAATGCTACTTATTTGATATGTTTTCTGATTTTTGCCTATAAATGAATTTGTGAATCTTAAGGAAGCAAATGGGGTTGGATTTTAACAGCTGGATTATATATTTCCACAACTAGGAAGCCAAAATTTACCTGATTTTTTTTTCCTCCCCAGCAAGACTTGAAATAGTCTTTGGTGCAGCTTAATATCACTACTACACAATAGAACCAATTTGCATGTTTGTAGATTACTTCCACTCCTCATCTAAAGGCAGAGCTGTGCAGACATGGCTTAAACACCTGACAACTCCCCCCCCCCCCTGTTCTTATTGGCTTGTTCACAGAACACTCTTAATCAAGTCCTAATGGATGCATTTGTATAAACCTGCTAAGTTTAGTTAGTGTTAAGGCTGGTTAGCTTTTTATGGTTTGGTGTGTTGTACAAAGTCAGTCCATGCTTAATTTATGGTACAATGAAATTTATGAGCCCAGAAAATAGGTTGATTCTGATGGAGTCTTGAAGGTTAATAAAAGAACTCCAAGCAGCTAACAACAATCTTGCAGAGTAGAAGCGTGAACCAGCAGGGAACTTGCACTCCAAGCTTAATTGCGTTCAGAAATAAATTCAGTCTTCACACATTAGTTAGATGAAGAAAAATAGAGATAGCTTACATTTATTCAGTAGATCTGGATACGAGTAGATTCATAGTAGATCTGTGTGCAAGCGAGATGAAATGGACGAGAGCTGCATGGTGCAGCCCTGCTTGCAGGTGTGCCCAAAGCGTAATGGAGAATGAGAATCCCCAAACCAAGGAGGAGGAGGAAGAGAAAATCAGGTGACCCAGGTAACATCCCACAAGCACAGTAGAGATGCGTTTACTAGAAAGACCCCCTATTATGCTTATGAGACAATGTTGAGTTGACTCCTTATAATCCCAACAGATTCAGTAACCAGGTTAAGTGTGATATGAAGAGGACCTGCAAATGAGCCTTTTTAAATTACCTAGGCTGATAAAGAGGCTTTGGCCACTTGGAAGTTTGCAACCTGTTCTGTAAACCTTGAAATTAGTTTAATGGAAAAAAAACCCATATTGTAGTTTTATTATTGAAACTCATTTCATATTATATGTGGCCAAGCAAACAAACCAAACAACATTGTATTTCAGAACTGAATTGCTGCCTGGAAAAAAGAATAGCCCATGAGATGAGTAAGCTGTCCATAGAGAGATGAAGAGTGTTGTAACTGATATGGTGCTCCTAGAATCATATTGGCGAATTACTCCTCACATCAAAGTAAACAAAGTGTAGGACTTTTGACTGTATTGTAGCTTATATATCAGCTTAGAGAATCCTGTCTGATACATTTTCGGCTACTACTGACATTTCTCCACTACTATCACTACTATAATTGGAACTAGAATCCAACTTAATCATAGCCACAAAACTTTGTAGGGAAAGTTCTCAACTAGAGCAATAAAGGCAGGAGGCAGCAACAGAAAAACCTGATCAAGTTTAACTTAACAAACTATAGCTGGGGACAGAAGATGGAATGAACACATAATTCACTGTGGGAGAAAAGCAACATACAATTATTTTCAAGGTATATATGTAAGAAATAATTGTATAGATAATATAATGTAGTATAAACTCAAAGCACTGATACATAATAAAGCTTCATCACTAATGGAACGAGAAAGTTCCCAAATCTGCAGAGACAGAGCACTTCCAGAGCAAAGGATACTTGCATTAATAGATTTTTAAAAATTGTAGCTTATTCCAATGTTATCCATTTTATGGATGTTTTTCTGGTGGGAACATATAGGATCATGAACAGCACGCCATCTGGAATTCTTTCCCACCCTGTATCGGCAGCTTGCCTGGGGTCATGTGACCAGGAGGGAGAGGGTCTTAAGAATGGGTCAGTCAGCAACATTCTGAGCCACTGCTTAATGGCTCTCCCATTGGAACAGATAGACCACTAGACACATAGTCCCAAGCTATGCAAAGCGTAGCTTTTTTAATTCTTCCCACCCGGTTTACTAGCAATGGCCATGGGAAGCACCTGTTTTTTCTTCAGTGTAATGAAGTAACATGATGGACCAGGATTTAGGTATACTGCTTTTCCCTCATGCTGTGTTTTTATGCATTTGTGTGTTATGTGTACGCTCGGAAGAACAGAGGGGGATATGTGTGCCCTTTTCTGGGTCATGTGACCAGGGGGAAGCAGGGTTCAAATGGAGGAATTGGCAGCTTTCTGAGCTGCTTGCCAACTGCCTCTCCCATAGGGATGCAATGGGGGAATTTTTTCAGGCATGTGGAGTCCTTGGTGCTCTCTGAGCCTTGTTGTTTTCTTGCAGACCTTTCATTGCCAGACTAGGTAACATCTTCAGTGCGAAAGGGGAGTGGGACTTACTCTCTGTTTATATACCATGGCTTGTCCTGCTTGTGTTGGTGGAGGTGTTGTTCTCCCCTTAGGAGTTCCTTGATTGGGCTGTTGTTTGCTGCTTGGTTGATTGACTGAGTTAATAGTTCCTTGATTAGGGTATATTGTGCTGTTCGATTGTTCCTCTGGTGCTAATCCTGGTGTTAATCTTTGCATTTCAGGCATGTTTTTCTCTGCAGCCTTTTCTCTCCATACCAAATTGGTCTTGCTCTGTTCTGGTTTCGGAGAATTGTCCTGCTGACCGACAGGCAGACCAAGTGCCAAGTCCCTGTACATATTATATGTTTTCTTTTCAACATTCTGTTGAGTTGGATAGAATAAAAGAGGGTAGGAAAACGTAGAGGGTTACATGTGATAATCAACATAAGTAGCATTCCCATAAAACTCCATGACTGAGATGGGGAATTGAACAGTGGAATATTACTTTGTGCAGATAACAGCAACTAGGTTGTTATTATATTTATAGTACCTCCATAACATGTACTATACAGGTAGTCTTCACTTAATGACCACAATTGAGCCCAGATTTTTGGTTGTAAGTCACAATGGTTGTTAAGTGAGTCCAGACTAGTTTTTACAACCTTTTTTTTCTTAAGCAAGTTACAGCAGTCATTAAGTGATTCAAGATCGGGGCTTGTGGTTTACTTCAATTGTTAAGTGAACAGCACGGTTGTTAAGCAAACCAGGAGTTACTTTGGGGGGCGGAGTGTGATAGTCATATGTTTTCCACCAAAACAGGACTATGGAAATGCTTCTGTGGCTACAGTAGTATTATTTTCAGTTAATATTACTGTTATTTTCAACTAATATTACTGGTTGATTATTAAAAACTTTTACTGTAAGGTCTTCATTGGAATCTTTGTTCTACAGTACAGTATTAAACAGGTTTAAAGCTACTGTACAGTACTGTAACATTTTTTTTCCTGCTGTAGTAAACTCTGCAGCTTTTGTTACTGTACAGTACTGTATATAAATCTGATTTTTTTATAAAACAACTGTTTTAAAAACAGTAAACTAGCATTCAGTATTGTTAAATATAATTAAAAATTAGACAGGCAGAGGATGGAACAACAACTGGGAAAAAATTAAAGGCAAGCATAAGTACAGTACTGCATGGAAAAAGTACTTACCTTTCCTGTACAGTACTGTAAGGCAGGGGTCCCCAACCTGTGGGCCATGGCCCACTAGTGGGCCGTGGCCTGTTAGGAAGTGGGCCGCACAGCAGGAGGTGAGTGGTGGTGTCAGGAATGAGCCTGTCCCTGCCGCCATGAGTCGGAGGAAGAGCAGCCGGTAGCAGGAAGAAGCTGGGAAGGCACAAAGACAGAGACTGAACCTGAGCCAGAGCAGCTGATTGGTGGGGACCCTGAAGGGGAAACACCTCCACCTATCAGCGTGTGGCAAAGAAGGGCGGAGAGGCAGGCTGAGGAGCGTGAGGCCCGATTGGCTCCCACTCGCAAACCCCGCCCCCGTCTGCGTGATTGGCTCCCGCCTGCAAACCCCACCCCCTGTCTGGATGATTGGCTCCCGCCTGCAAACGCTGCCCCCATCCACGCGATTGGCTCCCGCCTGCAAACCCTGCCCCCCAGTCCGTGCGATTGGCTCCCACCTGCAAACCCCACCCCCGTCTGCGCGATTGGCTCCCGCCTGCAAACCCTGCCCCCCGGTCTGCGTGATTGGCTGCCACCTGCAAACCCCTCCCCCGTCTGCGCGATTGGCTCCCGCCTGCAAACCCCTCCCCGTCTGTGCGATTGGCTCCCGCCTACAAACCTCGCCCCCGGTCCGCATGATTGGCTCCCGCCTGCAAACCCCGCCCCCCGGTCTGCATGAATGGCTCCTGCCTGCAAACCCCGCCCGCGCGATTGGCTCCCACCTGCAAATCCTGCCCTCCCCGTCCGTGGAAAAATTGTCTTCCACAGAACCGGTCCCTGGTGCCAAAAAGGTTGGGGACCCCTGCTGTAAGGCACACACAAGCCTGCCTCTGCTGGCTGCTAAATCACAGGAAGTAGTGTGACCATGTGTCTAGGCCTGCTGCCTCAGAAATCCAGTGTCATAAGCCTGGAGGACTTCCTGGTACCAAAGGGTGGTCATGTGACCCAAAATGGCTACCACTTCCGAGATGGTCAAATCCGGGTCACGTGATTGCGGAGGCCTTGTGAGGGTCATAATTTCGGGCCCCAGTCAGAAATCTACTTTTGGGGTACCATCGTAACTTTGAACAGCCTTTAAGCGGCCAGTCGGCAAGCGAAGACTACCTGTAGTACTTTCATAACATATACATGCTATTATATTTACAATACTTTCATAACTAATAACAACTAGGTTATTAGGTTGTTATTATATTTATAGTACTTTCCAGACACAGGATTCTCCTCATTTGGTTTAGCTATTTTAGGATTTTCTAGATGGCCATGTTACACGCAGGGCTACCTGAAAGTGGGAGAATGCTTAGGAAATCCTTTAATGGGGACCCGATGGCTCACCTTCCAGGAACTACCTTGTTTTTCTTGAAACAAAACCTCGCTGTCAGGAATCTCTTAATGGGTTCCCAGTGGAATAGTCCAGGTTTTTATAATCCTGCTTAGTGTCATCAGAAAAAGGACACTTGGTGCCATTCAAAAATAGCTTCCGGCTTTGGTGAGATCATTTGGCAGAAGAATCTAACACTCCCTCCACTTTCCAGCTTTGGTCTCTGGAAAGAGAAGACTTCTCAAGGAAGCTGGGAAAATAAGAAAACCTAATTGCTTAGCTGCCTGGGAGAGAAGCGATTTTCAAGAGTGGTAACTACAGCTGTGGTTGTCTTGTGTAGGTATTGCCTGAAATAATTGCATTTTGTTGTCAGATCTTCTCCACTAGCCTGTTTTGACACACAAGGAAGAACAGAATAACATGATATGCTTAATTATTTTCTGGTAGGCCCAGCTTCTTTAGGGAAAGAATGGGGAGAAACGGCAACCAAACCTATAAATTGGGGAAGTTTATTCTAGAGAAAACCACGGAGCATGAATAATTCTGCAGTGGCCCATCATACCAGAGAAATAACTGCTGAGGCCAAAGTGCTTTTAAAATTAAAATAAAGATTAGGCTTAAATCCAAATTGCACAATCACTACTTCAGAATAATCATGATCCCCATCCAGTTATTTTCTTCCTGACTTGAGGGAGAAAGAAACAAAAAAAATACAATATACTGTAGCTGTTAATAGTTTTGAAGATTGAGGTGTGTGTGTGTGTGTGTTCAATATGGTTTAATAAAATTAAAATGTCTAACCAATGGACATTGTTTGTAGAGGAAAGAGGGAATGGCCTTGAAGGGTGGGAGGAAGAGCTGCTACCAAGGCAATGGTCAGATAAGAGGGGCTTGAACCCATTCCAAGAAACTAACTGGAGAAAACGTATCAGGCAGGCCCCTCCCTAGTTCACACAAAAATAAAGTGAGGGAGAGACATTCAGACATTCAGACTTGCGAGATTCAATTACTATAGCTGTTACAACAAAAGTTGTCCTGATCTATATGGCATTGGTTTCTTAGTCTGGTCTACCTTATAGGGCTGGCATTTTTTCAGGCTTGGATGTGGAGGAATTGGAAGAATATCAAGGGCTACCATTGGATATGGTCAGGCAATTCCCTCATGCAGAAGATAAAAGTTAGTTGGGGACTGATCGCAAACTCTTAGAGGCAGAAATATGGGTAGAATGCAGCCTCCCTCTCATTGAAGGATCCTATCCTATTATCATAGTTGAAGTAAGAAAGCTGGGAGATTGGTCCATTTCTGTGTACGAACAGTGGGAGTGGGAGGCAAAGAGAAGGGAGTACCACCTGCTCATTTGCCCAAATATCTTGGGCCATGTGGAAGAGTGAACTCACCACCCAGAGTAAGCAGGCATTTATTTTCCCAGAGTTTTCCCAGATCCAGAGTTTTGATGCTTCTGGGAAGGAGGGTTAAAACAGTCCCACCCTCCCCTTAGTTGGAGAGATGGTTCCCATACAATGGAACTGAAAGCAAGCATTATTTATTTATTTATTTATTTATTATTCAAATTTATTCCCCGCCCATCTCCCATGCAAGGGACAAGCATGCTTCCGGCCAGCCCTGAATACATCTGAAACTTGCTTCTTTTCCTCTGTGGATGCTAAATTTAAGGGTGCCATGCAAGATAAGGCTGAAATGCAGCTCCCAAATGCCAGGAGTGCAAGCATGGCACAGCAACTTGTCTAAAGAAGAAAACAAAGTAAACAAACTAAGCAAAATAAATAAAAAACAACAATGAATGGAAGAGGAGAGTGTATAAGTTACCGCCACCCCAAGATGTTTATAAATAATGGAGAGCCATGGGGCGGTGAAGCTTTTTACTCAGTTAATTAATATGTATTATAATGCTCACACACTAGAAAAACAATGGCTTGGGCTCCTTTTCCCATGTGCTAAGTAAAAATATTTCTTGAAGGAATGACACATTTATTCTTTCCACCATAATTACCTTATTATGAAGCATTTGTAATAAAACACATTAAGGAATTTCAACCCCATACAGGGCTAGAATGTAGGGAGTTTTGTTTTGAGAAATGTGTGAGGAGTTCAGCATTCAAGCAAGTGGGTAAGTTCCCATGCAACAGTCTTCAAACAATGCCTCCTGTTCTTGACTCAAAGCTTCAATCTCTGCTGCTTCACTTCCATATTAAAGTTCCTACAGCTTTATTTGGTCCCAGAATTTACCCGGTCCTCTGCCCACCACCGTTTATCAGTCCTGCTACTCCTCTTCTACAGGTTCTCCTCATTTCTGACAAATGTTCTGAAATTCTATCCTTGCCTGCCAATCCATGCTACAGGTTAGGAGTGATCTGTGATAGTTCAGAAAAGCCAAACCCAACCTCAGCCCTGATTTAATAGTAGTCTTTCTATCTTTAAAGTTGGTGATGATGGATGGGTGAGAGGAGGCATAGGCCTGATCAATAATTCTCCTCAAGTAATTTCATATACAGGAGTGATGCTAGACAAATAAATATTGAGCCCTTGTAGCCACCCCTCCCAATGTTAAATGTAAATCCTTGTAGACTTCCCTTTTTGCACAAATTGTCTAACAAGCCAGAAAAAGCAATTCATGGGATTAGCAAGTGCACAAAGGACAGATATTGATCTAGCAGATGTCACTATAATCAGACCAGACATCCGGATATTTATGTAGACAATTTATATGGCCACCCAGCAACTCTGGGAGGCTAACGGTAAGTTAACAGCCAAAAACAACAACCCCAAATAATTACAAACAATTATAACAACAAATACAAAGTGCCTGAGGTTCAAAATATCCCTTCTGCCTTGTGAATCCAATAGCAGACAAACAAACAATAGAAAAACCAACTATGCTCACCTAACATCCCAGCCTTGATGCTTAAAGGAAAAGCAGGTCTTTAAAGACTTATGAAAGCTAACAGGGTTGGGGCCATCCAGATCTGGGAGTGGGGTGGGGGAATACTGTTCCATAGGGCAGGTGCCACAACAGAGAAGACACAATTTATCATTGTTTAAAACCATCATGCTGGAGTTGGCCCAATGTTTTTTGTAGTTTATAAAAATTTGTGAGATCAGAGTTATAGAAATATTAAGAGACAAAACGAACTGAAAGCTTCCAGTAAAAAAACGTTGCTTTTTATTTTAAAAACAAAGAACAGTAACTTAGCTTGCTTTCTTCAGCCGAAGAAAAGCACATGGCTTGATCAACATAGCCCCGTACTCACATTGTTGAGAAGACAAAACAGAGAGATAACAGCAAGGTAACGAAGACAAAAGGCAGATTTACAATTTAAAGCTTTTACCACTACTTGGCAGTACCTGATTGGACAGGGCTTGACATGTGACCATTCACCTAAGCAACTTATCACTTTATTTGGGAAGAACCATCAGGTAAATCTCTGAATGGCTAAACAAATAGACTCTGTGGCTCCAAGCAATTAACATTCCTGAGGGGGGAGCTAACATGTGCTCTCCTGGAGCCCACAGAAAAAGTTTTAGGCTTGGCTTTTAAAACTAGCCTTCATATTCTTTTAAGATCATAAAAATATATGCAACACTCCCCTTTTTTATGACTAGAAAGAATATGGAAACAAACCCAATTTTGTAACCAACTCACTGTGCCTAATGCTAGGTAGAGGCTTTGTGAAAATGTCGGCTAACATTAATTTAGTATCACAGTATTTCAAAATAACCTTTTTCTTGGCTAGAAAATCTTTAACAAGATGAAAACGAACATCAATGTGCTTTGTGCGATTTCTGGTACCTTCTGATAATGCCAAATGTATACAGGCCTGGTTGTCTTCATGAATGGTTACAGGCTGGCTTAAAATGACTCCAATGTCTTGCAACAATTGTGTAAACCAGATTACCTCATTGCAGAGTTGTGCTAATGCATAAAACTCGGCTTCAGCTGTGCTGATAGCTACTACTGTTTGTTTCCTGGAGTACCATGCAATAGTGGACTTAGCAAATTGAATTACACTCCCAGAAGTAGACTTCCTATCACTGAGATCCCCAGCCCAATCTGAATCACACCAGCATTCTAACTTTTCCGATGTGTCTGTAGCAGACAACCTTAAGCAATAATCTTTGGTGCCCTGTAAATAATGAAAAAGCCTTTTTAATCCAGACTTTGCAACAGATGTAGGATGTTCCACATATCTGCTCAAAATGGACACACTATTTGAAATGTCCGGCCGGCTATTGTTTGCAATGTAAAGAAGACTACCAATGGCTGATCTGAAACTATCTCCTTCATCATCATCTCCATCCCCCTTTTCCCCCTCCTCTTTTAGAAACTCGGGAAGCATGGGGGAGGAGACAGACTTACAGTCTTGCATTTTAAAATCCTCCAGCAGTTTCTTAATTTTACTACTCTGACTTATGAGAAAACTGCCATCTTTTTCCCTCTGAATTTCTAATCCTAAGTAATTGTTAACTGCTCCAAGACATTTCAATGTGAAATTGTTTTTCATACAAACCTCTAAATCATGCTTTTGTTCATCTGATGATGTGAGCAGCAACAAATCATCAACATACAAGCATAAGTACATTACACCTTGCTTATCATTTTTTACATACACACATGGATCAGCAATTCCCTTCTGAAACCCAAAATTTTGCAAAGTTTTATCCAACTTAATATTCCAACAACGCACTGACTGTTTAATCCATAGATGGACTTTTGCAATTCACACACAAGATGTTGTTCTTTTTCATAACCAGGAGGTTGTTGCATAAACAATTTTTCCCCCAAATCACCATACAGAAAAGCAGTTTGAATATCATAGTGATAAACATACATTTTCTTAATGGCAGCAACCTTTAAAAGCAACCTGATAGATTCAGCTTTTGTCACTGGAGCAAAAGTTTTGTCATGATCCACATTTTTTCTTTGAGTAAAACCTTTTGCTACTAATCTTGCTTTATACTTTTGAATTTTACCTTCTGAATCTTTTTTCAGTTTAAACACCCACCTACAACCCAAACACTTCTGATTGGGAGGCAAACTCACTAATTTCCAAGTTTCATTTTCCTTTAAGGAATCTAATTCCTGCTGCATGGCTTCATGCCAGCACTTAGCTATTTCAGGTGGCATCTCGTTGATTTGCTCTAGAGACTCAGGCTCTGTGTGAATGTGAAACGCTTTCACAACATCTACTTGATAACGATCAGGTGGAACCCCCTTATTAATCCTTTCAGACCTGCGAGGTAGGACAGGACTTACATTCTGATTCCCACCATTTACCTCAGAAACCTCTGACTTTTCAGACAATTCAGTTTCTTGCTCATTGACTTCACTAGGTGAATCCCCCAGATCACCATCAGCAAAAATTTGCTGTTCCCTCATGGATAAATCAACTGAAGAACTAGAGTTTATTTTATCCCAATTCTGCTCAGCAAAAGAAGCACTTTTACTAATTATCAATTGATTATCCAGTATGAACCTGTAGCTCCTCTGACTCTGTTCATACCCAACAAAGATTGCTTTCTTTGTTCTGGAAGCCCCCTTATGCCTCAGCTGCTTTGGAATGTGCACCCAAGCTGTGCTCCCAAAAACTCTGAGATGATTTACCTTAGGTTTCACACAATAGAACAAATGAAATGGCACATCCTGAATTGCACTGTTAAACAGCCTGTTCTGAACATAACACGCTGTAGAAACAGCCTCACCCCAAAACCTAAAAGGTAAACTGGCATCTTTCAGCAAACACATCATGGCTTCCTGCAGTGTTCGCCATTTCCTTTCTGCCACTGAATTCTGTTCTGGAGTGTAAGGGTTAGCTAAAATGTGTTCTATCCCTTTTTCTAACAAAAAGCTTTTAAACTTTGAGGATAGATACTCTCCAGCTCTATCTGATTGCAAGGCAGACACTGGCCTTGGGAATTTTCCATTTGCCCAAGTTACAAAACCTTTAAACTTGTCAAAGACCTCATATTTGTGTTTCAACAAATAAATGAATGTGTACCTTGAAAAATCATCTATAAAGGTCAAAATGTACCTTGCTCCTCCAAGACTAGCAGAAAAGGTGCCGATTACATCAGAATGAATAATCTCTAGAGTCCTAGAAGTGGACCTATCAGCAAACTTCTTCACAGGAGCCCTAGTGGTTTTATTTTCCTTGCAAACTGCACAATCCAAATACTTATCACAAGGTTTCAATTTTAAATCAGCAGAAAAACTAGGCATTTGAGATATGTACTTAAAATTAGCATGAGCAAACCTTCTATATAATAAATGAATACACTGACTGTGTATGGGAGTATTCCCAAACACAGCTTTTGCAGTTTGCTTCTCAGCTTTCTGTACAATGTAAAGAGAATCTTTCTGCAAACATTTTGCAACCACCTTACCATCCTTCCTAATTTCAATGCCCTCTTTCTTAAAAGTTATAACATACCCAGATGCTACTAACTGTCCCACAGACAAGAGATTACTTTGAAAATTAGGCACAAATAAAACATTTTGAACAGTTTCCCCCAAACATGGAAGATTAATCTCACCTTCACCCATGATCTTAGATACAGATCCATCAGCTAAGGAAACTCTTTGTTTGTTAGTTTTAGACAGAGACACAAAAGAATCTTTATTATTACAGATATGTGCATATGCGCCGCTATCTAAAATCCACAGTTCTTTATTATCACAGCTCTCAACAACCTGTGCATGTAGAATCTTCTTTCTAGATGTTGCTTCTTTCTTCTGAGAAATCTTCTTACTTTTAAGCAACTGGTCACAATCTTTTCGAAGATGTGCAGGAGAACCACATTGAAAGCAACGCTTGCTTGAAAATGCAGCAGCCTGAAATTCAAAGCTCTTCCGCTCCCTCTGCTGGCCACGAGAAGACTTTAATGAAGAAATGGAGACAGCTTTTTCCTGCCTTTTCTCCCACTCAGCAAGAAGACGAGCAGACACAAACGATGGAGTTAAATCAGCTTCAGGGATTCCCTCCATGGAGCATATTAAAGTGTCCCAGGACTCATTCAGCGAAGACAGCATAATGTAGGCTTTCATAAGAGGAGTAAATTCCATCCCACGCTCTTGAAGCTCCACAAAATAGTTCTGCAGTTTATGAAGATGTTCTGGCAAATTTCCATGGTCTGGCAAATAGGCTTTGTACAGCTTTTTGGTTAAAATAACCTTGCTGCCAGGAGAGGTTTTCACATATAAATTACGCAGAAAGTCCCATAATTCTTTGGATGTTTCCAGACCTCTTACATGTATAAGCTGATCATCTTGCACAGCTAAAATAATGGAAGCTTTACATTTCTCATCCTTTCTCAGCCAGGCTTGGTCTGGATTTTGAGGAATTTGGTCAGATATAGCAGACCACAAATTTTCTCTCCTCAAAAAACTCTCCATTTTCAAAGACCAGTTCAAATAATTAGTATTAGAAAGCTTTTCAAGGGGCATACCTTGAAAACTTGAAGCTGCAGCCGCCATTGCTTCTTTCTCCCCTGTTGGAGTAATCCACGAGGCTAGAAATCACGAGGCTTGACTCCTCCTCCAACTGAAACTGCTTGTAACTTCCAGCAAGTTTCAAAAAACAAAAAGCCTCTTCAAATGCAAACAAAACAGTTCAGCTCTCCTCTTTCCATATTCCCATAAGTTTTATCTCTGATCCAGAAAGCATTTGCTGGGCACAGAACCTTTTGTAGTTTATAAAAATTTGTGAGATCAGAGTTATAGAAATATTAAGAGACAAAACGAACTGAAAGCTTCCAGTAAAAAAATGTTGCTTTTTATTTTAAAAACAAAGAACAGTAACTTAGCTTGCTTTCTTCAGCCGAAGAAAAGCACATGGCTTGATCAACATAGCCCCGTACTCACATTGTAGAGAAGACAAAACAGAGAGATAACAGCAAGGTAATGAAGACAAAAGGCAGATTTACAATTTAAAGCTTTTACCACTACTTGGCAGTACCTGATTGGACAGGGCTTGACATGTGACCATTCACCTAGGCAACTTATCACTTTATTTGGGAAGAACCATCAGGTAAATCTCTGAATGGCTAAACAAATAGACTCTGTAGCTCCAAGCAATTAACATTCCTGAGGGGGGAGCTAACATGTGCTCTCCAGGAGCCCACAGAAAAAACTTTTAGGCTTGGCTTTTAAAACTAGCCTTCATATTCTTTTAAGATCATAAAAATATATGCAACAATGTTGAGGCCTCCTGAGGTAATTTTGAATCATGATTTGTCCTCTAAGATGTTAGCCAACCTCTTAGTTTGGTATCATTTATAAGTTTGGTAAGAATCCCTTCCATTCTGTCCTCTAGGTCAAATACATACAGAACTAGGAAGGCCCAGCAGCAGTGCATGTGGGAAAAACTAAAAGTCCTGTAGATCATCAGCTTAGCAAGTGGTATGATGAAGGCCACATTAACAAAAGCATTGCATCCAGATCACAGGGCTCAATAGTTCCATCACACTTTGTGTTGGAGAGTTCATATGTGGAGTACTGTGTTGAGTTCTGGCCATAGCACTTCAAAAGGGACACAGAGAACCTGGAACAGCTTCCAGGATGATAAAGGGTTGGGAAACCCAAGCCTAACATGTAAGTCAAATACATTAGAGGCCTAGAGCTATCTCAAAGGCTGTCATGGGCAAGAGGTGAAGGAGATCTCTACTGAAACCCAGAGCAGGACATAATCAGTAGACTGAAATTAAAAGAAAAAAGCTTCATGATTAATATTACTAAGTATTTCTGGATGGAAAAAGTTGTTAAGGGGATGGGGGTGAGGGACAAGTGGTGGACTTTTATCTTGTTGGAAGTTTTCAAACAGGAGTTGGAGGGTCACCTGTCCATGATAGGTTAGTGGATTCCTGAACTGAACAGGACTAAATGAGCTATATGGCCACTTTTACCTCACACATTGCATTTTTCTTTCTGGTGAGGCTCTTTCTGATGAAGACTATACATGACCTTCTGATAGTATTTAAAAATGGTTACATTTTTCATGCTGGAAGTACCAGAGTCTCCTTGGCCAAAGCACACTTATTAGGGCAGGAAGAAGGTTCATCTGCCAACTGCAATCCCTGCCAAAATACTGGCTTTTGTAGCTACAGCATATTTCTTGCTCACAAACATAAGATGCCTTTGAAAGTGACCTCCCTGTGGTGAATAATCCCCACCCGCAGCAGTAATATTTGCAAGAGTCCAGTTCCCACCATATAAATCTCTCAGCTTTTCCTTCACATTCAGAATGTGACAACTGGGTCGTAGAGATTCATTTGATGGGAGTAGACAGTCACTACTTGTAAACACGCTTGGGCTTGCAACTGGGAGAAAATGTTTTTGGCTGGTTCCCCCATAAATTAATGTGGGGCATAATACATAGGGTTTTTTTTTTGGGGGGGGGAGTAAAATCTCATTAAATGCTTGCGCTTTTACTAGGGCTTCTATATCTGAGCTGAAAATTCCCCACAATCAATAGATGGCAGTAAAGAGATACAACAAGCTCTTTACTACCATCTAGTGGTTATACAAAGTTTTGCAGGTCAAAATTGGTAAGCCTACATTTTATCCCAAAGAAAAAGAAAACCAAGAAGGCAAGATGGCTGTCTGCTGAGACACTGGAAGTAGCCCAAGAAAGAAGGAAAGCAAAAGGCAACAGTGATAGGGGGAGATATGCCCAATTAAATGCAAAATTCCAGAGGTTAGCCAGAAGAGATAAGGAATCATTTTTAAAGAAGCAATGCACAGAAGTGGAAGAAGATAATAGAATAGGAAGGACAAGAGACCTCTTCCAGAAAATTAGAAACATCGGAGGTAAATTCCAGGCAAAAATGGGTATGATCGAAAACAAAGATGGCAAGGACCTAACAGAAGCAGAAGAGATCAAGAGAAGGTGGCAAGAATATACGGAAGATCTGCATAGGAAGGATAATAATATTGGGGATAGATTTGATGGTGTGGTCAGTGAGTTAGAGCCAGACATCCTGAAGAGTGAGGTTGAATGGGCCTTAAGAAGCATTGCTAATAACAAGGCAGCAGGAGACGACGGTATCCCAGCTGAACCGATTAAAATCTTGCAAGATGATGCTGTCAAGGTGATGCCATATGCCAGCAAATTTGGAAAACACAAGAATGGCCATCAGATTGGAAAAAATCAACTTATATCCCCATACCAAAAAAAGGAAACACTAAAGAATGTTCAAACTATCGAACAGTAGCACTTATTTCACATGCCAGTAAGGTAATGCTCAAGATCTTGCAAGGTAGACTCCAGCAATTAATGGAGCGTGAATTGCCAGATGTTGTCAGGGAGATAACTGGCAGAGAAGGAGGGGGCTCCCTAAAGGGGGAGAAACACATGCGTAGTACTGAATTGCTTTGCTTTCCTCCCAAGAGGCTAAAGAAGGCCCCGCCCTGATTTCTTGGACTCTTTCTCTGAGCATTGCCAGTTTGTTTTAGTTTAGCTGGATTCTGTCAAGGAGAGTAAGACAATAAACACTAGAGCTTTACTCCAAGACTCAGCGTGTTTTTTCCTTCACTCGAAGTCAGGACAGATGTACAAGCTGGGTTTAGAAAAGGCAGAGGAACTAGAGACCAAATTACCAATATCCGCTGGATAATGGAGAAAGTCAGGGAATTTCAGAAAAACATCTATTTCTGTTTTATTGACTATTCTAAAGCCTTTGACTATGTGGATCATAACAAACTGTGGCAAGTTCTTGGTGCTATGGGGATACCAAGTCATCTTGTCTGCCTCCTGAGAAATTTGTATAATGACCAAGTAGCAATGGTAAAAACAGACCATGGAACAACGGACTGGTTTAAGATTGGGAAAGGAGTACGGCAGGGTTGTATACTCTCACCCTACCTATTCAACCTGTACGCAGAACACATCATGCGACGTGCTGGGCTTGAGGAATCCAAGGCTGGAGTTAAAATCGCTGGAAGAAACATTAACAATCTCAGATATGCAGATGATACCACTTTGATGGCTGAAAGTGAGGAGGAGCTGAGGAGCCTTATGATGAAGGTGAAAGAAGAAAGTGCAAAAGCTGGGTTGCAGCTAAACCTCAAAAAAAACCAAGATTATGGCAACCAACTTGATTGATAACTGGCAAATAGAGGGAGAAAAAGTGGAGGCAGTGACAGACTTTGTATTTCTAGGTGCAAAGATTACTGCAGATGCTGACTGCAGCCAGGAAATCAGAAGATGTCTACTTCTTGGGAGGAGAGCAATGACAAATCCTGATAAAATAGTTAAGAGCAGAGACATCACACTGACAACAAAGGTCTGCATAGTTAAAGCAATAGTATTCCCCGTAGTAACCTATGGCTGTGAGAGCTGGACCATAAGGAAGGCTGAGCGAAGTAAGATAGATGCTTTTGAACTGTGGTGTTGGAGGAAAATTGTGAGAGTGCCTTGGACTACAAGAAGATCAAACCAGTCCATACTCCAGGAAATAAAGCCAGACTGCTCACTTGAGGGAATGATATTAAAAGCAAAACTGAAGTACTTTGGCCACATAATGAGAAGACAGGATACCCTGGAGAAGATACTGATGCTAGGGAAAGTGGAAGGCAAAAGGAAGAGGGGCCAAACAAGGGCAGGATGGATGGATGGTATCCTGGAGGTGATGGACTCGACTGTGGGGGAGCTGGGGATGGCGACGGCTGACAGGAAGCTCTGGCATGGGCTGGTCCATGAAGTCACAAAGTGTCGGAAGCGACTGAACGAATAAACAAACAACAAAAACATTTTATTAATACCTCCAGTTCCTTATTTATTGATCTCAGATAGCTTCCCATCTTTTAGCATCAGTCTTGAAATATAATTCTGATTATTTCAGGCACAACAGAGAACTAGGTTTGGTATGAGTGTTCAGCAAGCTCTGTTCAGTCCCTATAGCAGTTGACCATCAGAGTTTGATCAAATATTGTTTTATAGATCTGTTATGGGATCACCAGTCCCAGTTTAAGCAAACATGGCTGTGACCATGTCTCTGTGGCTTATCGTTTCCCATGCATTTGTCACTCTGATGTCTCAAAGCAACCCAGCCAATAGATTCAGTGCATGTAAAGTAGGTGACCAAGAAGCTAATTGGATGGGCAATAGAAAACATTGCAAAGACCAGTAATTAAAAGATTTAAATTGGCACTGATTAGTCAGGTGATATTTCTAGAGACAGTCTGAAGATGCTTTTGGTAGCTAGAGGATTCATTGTCAATTAATATACTCGGGCATGACTGAGGAATGATGCATTTGCTTGAAAAGAATGAAAGCTGGAAGGGCTGTCATGGAGCTGAAATATGGCCAGCAAAGGAGACAGTCCTGAGCTTTTCAGTAGCTGCAAGGAGAGGCTACTTTCCTTTGGAAGAAATGGTGCTCTATCAGCAGTCCTAGTGTTTGCCTGTGCCCTCGTCCCTAAAGTGTACATATGTAACAAACAGCTATTAGAAATACATTCTTCACTGCCTTTTCTTTCTAATGAAATCAGTTACTCTGATGCCCTGAAATGTCCTTAGAGAAGAGGAAACCATACCTGTAAAATACTCCAGTTTTCTAGATTAATGACATTTAATTAATGTCTCTTGAAAAAGCCATACATTGCAGAGAGATTGTAGCTTTTCACACTACACTTCCAATCTCCCACTCAGCCATTTTTCCTAAAGCACTTATGGCATGTTGGCCCCCTTTTGGGTTGGCTCTGTTTGCATCACACACATGACCTTCTAGTTCTTCTATTAGCCTTTCTGTTCCTGCTAAGAAACTCTTTTGGCCCTTGAAAGTGGCAATCAACATTTCTGTTAATAAGAGCTGAACTGTGCACTGTTCTTCACAGCTTTCTTTCCCTCCTTCTTTGCTTCTTTCCCTTTCTCTTCTCAATGCCCATCTGTGTAATCCTGGGCCAGCCATGTTACTGGCTTGGGTCCATCAAGCCCTTGGCAGAGTATCTGAAGTGCAAAGCTCAAACTGTGGCAAGGGATATGAGCAGAGCAAGGGCTTAGCTAAAGTAGAAAAATGCCAGGCTGCCCCAGATGAGAATGCAGCAGATGGGGTCTCCAAGTTAGAGAGAAAGACTGGAACAGCTCCGCCAGGTTACATGCGGACAGTATAATTTACCAGTCTGGGCTTTGATAACAAAGTAAATATGCCTTGCTCCAGACTTTAGCACCATTAGAGAAAACTGTTGGTTACCTCATTCGCTTCATGTTTGGACTGGAAAAGAGCAAATAAAGAAGCACAAAGAACCAATTATGAGGTCAGAACAATAGTTCAGCCAGAATCCTGACTCTGTCAACAATAAATAGCATATATTTTGGGGGCATAAATAGTATTTCAGTTGTTTCTCCTTTCTACAGATTTAATGGGAAACTTTGGCAAAGAGTGTATGTCCCAAGCCTCGTCCTGCATTCCATGTTATTAAAAGCTTAGATTCTTAAAAAGAGTTTAAACATTTGGGAAGAATTCAATTATTTGTAATGTGAGGATAGCCCAATTGTACAGATCTGAGCTCACAATTAGCAATAACCCTAAAAGCATTTACTTTGTTTATACCTTATTTAAAGAATAGAGGTAGGAAATACCAACTCTGTTGACAACCCAAGCTGAACGTGCTGGAGGATGGTTGGTTGCCAAAGTTGTAGCCTCATATATTTTCCTTTTCCTTCAATAATATCTTGCAATTCAATATGTGTGATGTTATATTCACACTCCATAATGAGTGGAATAATCCAAGGTGAGAGATTATTAAGGCATGGATTAGTGAAGTAAAACCACTCTCTCTGTCCAAATAGGGTTACAGTTACAGTAAACTTGTTAATTAAAGGAATTGATGAATTGGTCCATTTCAATTTCACTCTGTTTCTCATTTCATCCATTTACTCATTTTGGCTTCATCGTGAATCAGTTTAGAAATCAGGCAAAATGAATTCATGGAAATTCTTGCACATTTTTATACACGTTTCTCCTAAGACAAGACTTGGCAGCACCTAATTAACCTTGGTTGATCTTGGAAAGTTAAGCAGGACTGGATCTGATTAATACCCCGATGAGGTATTAATATGAGGAAATCCTAGAGATGTAGGTTAATGGCACTGTGACTGTGGTTCTTTTGCCAAGGGAAAGCTAAGAGAAAGGTGTCTGCCTGCTAGAGTTGTCCATAGTTCATTACCAAGTCATTTTCAGGATTCTGTGGCAGCAATCTAGTCCAAGGGGAGGTAAACACAAGTCAGTCCAAGGGTCCTGACACATGGTTCAGGGTACACAAGAGAAATTCATGATTCATTCAGGAAAAAAAATCAATTCCAAATATCACCAAGGGAAGTCAAAGAGCAAGAATAAATCTGCAGAGCAAACCATCTCTCACTGGTGTTGCCTAGTTCCTCTGCCAGAGATGTTCTGGCCATACCATCACTTAACTTTAGGCACTCCCCCCTTCTTCACTCTAGTGCATAGCTTTCCAAACTGTGTGTCGCGACACAGTACTGTGTCACCTGTGGGGCCCAGGTGTTTCGCAAGAAAACCTGGAAGCGCTCATGGTGTGCTGCCGCTGCTGTGTGTGGCAGCGTGCTCAGCGGCGGCGGCCCATCAGCGCTTCCAGGTTTTTGTGTGACACACTAGAACGATGACAATGTGCCGCCACCGCCACAGTGTTTGAAAACCTGAAAGCGCCGCTGTGGCGGTGGCACGCAAAAACCCGGAAGCACCACCACCACCGCAGTGCACAAAAACCCGGGAGCACCGCCGCCATGGTGCACAAAAACCTGAAAGCGCCACTGCTGCAGCGTGCAAAAATCCAGGAGTGCCGCCACTGTGGTGCACAAAAACCCAGAAGCATCACTGCCATGGCACGCGAAAACCCGGAAGCACCGCCACCGCGGCGCACGAAAACCCAGGAGCACCGCCTCCATGGTGCGCAAAAACCCGGAAGCGCCACCACTGAGGCACATAAAAACCCGGGAGTGCCACTGCTGCGGCGCACGAAAACCCGGAAGCGTCACCGCCACGGCATGCGAAAACCCAGAAGCCCTGCCACTGTGGCGGCGCTTCCAGGTTTTCATGTGCCGCCGTTGGTGTGTCACCAACGAGAAAGTTTGGAAAGCCCTGCTCTAGTGGTTTCCACTGCTTCTGCTCTCTTCCACCTAGAAGATTCATCATCTCTTGTAGCCACACGTTCTTCTCCAACAGTTGTCCAGGTTGCCACTGTCTCTTGCAAGTCCAGATTCTGAAAAGGACCGACTCCTCCTTATCCAGGGACTTATCAGAGGCAGACCTAGCAGTTAGACCAGAAAGATGGGGGATACATACTTTCCTGAAGGAAAGCAGGAAAGGAAATAATTTCTGTACTGCTGCCAAGAACATTTTAAAAATACAGCTGTGAAGTCACTAGGAGTCAAGCTCAAGTTGAAGGAAGCTTTACTTTTATATGTCTTTTGCCTAATGCGTTCAGTTATTGTAAATTGTTTTCCCTCAGTTTTCAATGTCTTTTTCAGGAGTGGCTATTGGCACCTTTTGCACTGGTAAGGATATAATTGGCTTGTTCTTGTTAGTTTTTATCTCTTTATTTAAAAAAAAACTAATAAAGTTATTTCCAAGGGTATAATTGGCTGCTCCCCACCTGCCCTGTCACCTTCCCCCTGGCATAATGGCTACAGTGGCTCCTTCTCTACCTTCCTTTTTCTCTCTGGCATCTCTGCTGCTCTTTCCACCCCAATGGTTAGGATGCAGTCAAATTTTTTTGGGGGGGGGGGCATGGTTTGCCTTAATTATCCCTCCAGTTTTGTATTTCTTGTAAGTTTGGAGATGCAATTCAGACATTTTGAAACACCTCTCAGCCCTAACCAATCTGGCCGGTAGTGAGGGAAAATGAGAGTCGAAGCCAAGCTAGTTCTGGAGGAGAATATCTTGCCTATCTCTGATGTCAACTTTCAGATGGGACAAATTTCTGGCCCCATCTCTATACAGAGGCTATTTTCCATATTGTGACAGCAATCAATACATTAACATACAGTAACTATGTTGTGGGAAAAACTCCCACTTACATAAGGAATCAAAGCGTTGGGAGATAGATGCCACAACGTATCTTTTATTGGCATGCACAACTATAGTGATCACTGGGCTCCTGAGCAAAAGACAGCAAAAAATGCCCCAAACTAGGCAGGGTTATCTGTAGCTTGAATCATGTCAACTGGATTTCTATTTTCTCAGTGGAAACATTTCGCTCCTTATCCAAGGAGCTTCTTCAGTCTGAGCAAAGTTGGTAAGGGAATCCTAAATATGTTTCTAGGTAGGATTCCCTTACCAACTTTGCTCAGACTGAAGAAGCCCCTTGGATAAGGAGCGAAACGTTTCCACTGAGAAAATAGAAATCCAGTTGACATGATTCAAGCTACAGACAATTCCACCTGGATGACTGAGAACCTTCATAGACATAGGCAGGGTTATGGTTTATATACTCCCAGAAATGTTACATAGGGATGATAAAAGAAAGCTATGTAAATTATCCTGTGACCTTTACACCAGACTGTAACATCTGATAATACTATAGAATGACCTTACTATGGCTATCCCAGCACCTCTACATTCTTCTCCACTAACGGGATTCTAACCCACCCTAATGACATATACTAACACTGTGTACCATTAACAATGGCATTTATTGTGCCCAAATACTGCCTTCCTTGACATCGAAGAAAATAAAAACAGTCTGGTTTCTGTTATCTGTCTCTTTTCTCTCCGGGGTCATTAGGTGGTTGTTTTGCCTGCTCCTTTGCTTTTCTGTGCCTTTCCTCCTGCTTATGCCATGTAGAGGTCATCATACATGACCACCCTCCACAACTAAATAGTGAATATATTCCTTTAGGAAGCCATCTCCAGGACTCCTGGATGACTACCCACTAACTGTTCCTCTTTCTTGTCTGTATTGAGTCATAAGCTATTGGACTTCATCCTGTCCATTTTCACAACAGTGATTTCATGCAGATATTAAGCAGCCTGTTAATAAGACTTGTTTGGAAAAAACTATGATCCCTAAGTTTACAAAATTAAGGAGAAATCCCCTCAGCACCAGCTAGCAAAAATGGCTATCCATATTCCACCACATCTACTGAAAGTCCACCAATATGTAACTTGCCTAACTTCTCCAGATGAATATGATCAAAGATACACAACGGTCCGGGAGAGTCAGCAGGTACCTATATACCCCTGGGATTCTTCAGGGCAAAGATTATTATACAGGGAACCAAGATATTTTCAATACCAAAGTGGCCGAACCCTAATCATGTGGGTGTTTCTGGAACTAGCCAATCCAAACTCACAAGAGCATGTACTGTGTGTCAACATGTCTAAGCCTTGTGCGGCATGAAACAGTTTGGTTGTGTTGCTCTGTCTGAACGATCATTTCCTAGTTTTTGGATCAAGAGAATGTAGAAAATAGAAAATTACTAAACATAGAAGGTCATGATCTCAGATTTGGGTGGCATAGGTATCTCTGGTATAACAAAACAAAAGCAAACACGGCATTCAATCACCACCCAATTAGAAAATCCATCCTTAAAACTTGGAATAAATATAAAAATACAATATCACCTAATTTGCCATTGTGGACTTCCCCACAGGAGGCATTTGCGTTACAAGGAAATCTGAATTCGTGTAATTGGTTAAAATACAAAGATTTATTAATATTTGAGGGTACAAATTTCAAACTCAAAACTAGAGAAGACTTAGTAAAGGAAGGATTCACTTGCAATTGGTTTACTTATTTACAAATTAATGAACAATTTAAGATAGACACTAAAAAATTTAAGTTTAAAGAAAAATCAGTAAATTGGGACAATGTATTATGGAAAGAAGATAATCATCTGATTGCAAAAATTTATAAAATTTTAATACAACTTAACACGTCTAATTTACAAAAAAAGAAATGTATAACCAAATGGGAAGAAAATATAGGTCATAGAATTCAAATTGAAAATTGCGAGAAAATGTGGTTAAAAGATCTAAAGTTTACTCTAAATTATAACATGAAAGAAAATTTCTTTAAAATGATGTACAGATGGTACATAACTCCTAATACATTGTCCAAAATGAATATTGCTATACCTAACAAATGTTGGAAATGTAATAAAGAAGTTGGCACCTTTTTTCATCTATGGTGGACTTGCCAAAAATCAAAAAAGTTTTGGGACAAAATTCATGAAACTATATGTGAAATATTAGAAGAGGACATTAACAAAGAGCCAGAATTCTATCTACTGGGATTTATAAAATCAGACTTACATAAGAAATATGGAAAATTGTTATTTTATTTAATAACTGCTGCTAGAACCATCTTCGCTAAACATTGGAAAGAGGATTACATACCTACGATTGAAGAATGGACAATAAAAGCGATGGACCTAGCACAGATGGCCAAACTGACGGATCAGTTGAATGATAAGAACATAGAAGAATTCAATTTATGTTGGAGTCCCTTCTACAAATTTATAGAAAAGACTCAAAAAGTCCAATTGGGAATTTAATGTAAATAATGTAAATAAGTTAGAGATTATAGTTGTTTATAAATATATGATGGAAATGATGGAAAGTAGGAAGTCCTGTTTTTTTTCCCTATTTTTGTCTTTTTTTTTTTTGGTTGATAGATGAACAGGTGAAGAGTAAGGTAGAGTAGATGGGGAAAGGAAGTGGAGAAGGAAAGAGGGGGAAGAGGAGATAAAGAAGATGGAGAAAAGAGAAGAAGGAAGGGAAGTCAAGTTATGGGAGGAGAAAAGAAAGGTTGTTTTGTAAGAAAGTTATGATTGTATTTACTTTAAAAATGTTATGTTATGTTATGTTATGTTATGTTATGTTATGTTATGTTATGTTATGTTATGTTATGTTATGTTATGTTATGTTATGTTATGTCAGATTTTGTTGTTGTTGTTTATTCGTTCAGTCGTTTCCGACTCTTCGTGACTTCATGGACCAGTCCACACCAGAGCTTTCTGTCGGCCGTCACCATCCCCAGCTCCCCAATGGTTGAGTCCGTCACCTCCAGAATACCATCCATCCATCTTGCCCTTGGTCGGCCCCTCTTCCTTTTGCCTTCCACTTTCCCTAGCATCAGCTTCTTCTCCAGGGTATTCTGTCTTCTCATTATGTGGCCAAAGTACTTCAGTTTTGCCTTTAATATCATTCCCTCAAGTGAGCAGTCTGGCTTGATTTCCTGGAGTATGGACTGGTTTGATCTTCTTGCAGTCCAAGGCACTCTCAGAATTTTCCTCCAACACCACAGTTCAAAAGCATCTATCTTCCTTCGCTCAGCCTTCCTTATGGTCCAGCTCTCGCAGCCATAGGTTACTACGGGGAATACCATTGCTTTAACTATGCGGACCTTTGTTGTCAGTGTGATGTCTCTGCTCTTAACTATTTTATCAAGATTTGCCATTGCTCTCCTCCCAAGAAGTAGACGTCTTCTGATTTCCTGGCTGCAGTCAGCGTCTGCAGTAATCTTTGCGCCTAGAAATACAAAGTCTGTCACTGCCTCCACTTTTTCTCCCTCTATTTGC
The DNA here is from genome assembly GCA_023362775.1 of Charina bottae. Classification (NCBI taxonomy): domain Eukaryota; kingdom Metazoa; phylum Chordata; class Lepidosauria; order Squamata; family Charinaidae; genus Charina; species Charina bottae. The sequence goes on along the minus strand of JALMGJ010000002.1, from coordinate 135,722,103 downwards.
CAGTCATCAATCAAGCTCGTTGCCATAATCTTGGTTTTTTTGAGGTTTAGCTGCAACCCAGCTTTTGCACTTTCTTCTTTCACCTTCGTCATAAGGCTCCTCAACTCCTCCTCGCTTTCAGCCATCAAAGTGGTATCATCTGCGTATCTGAGATTGTTAATGTTTCTTCCAGCGATTTTAACTCCAGCCTTGGATTCCTCAAGCCCAGCATGTCGCATTATGTGTTCTGCGTACAGGTTGAATAGGTAGGGTGAGAGTATACAACCCTGCTGTACTCCTTTCCCAATTTTAAACCAGTCCGTTGTTCCGTGCTCTGTTCTTACCGTTGCTACTTGGTCGTTATACAGATTCCTCAGGAGGCAGACAAGATGACTTGGTATCCCCATACCACCAAGAACTTGCCACAATTTGTTATGATCCACACAGTCAAAGGCTTTAGAATAGTCAATAAAACAGAAATAGATGTTTTTCTGAAATTCCCTGGCTTTCTCCATTATCCAGCGGATATTGGCAATTTGGTCTCTAGTTCCTCTGCCTTTTCTAAACCCAGCTTGTACATCTGGCAATTCTCGCTCCATGAATTGCTGGAGTCTATCTTGCAAGATCTTGAGCATTACCTTACTGGCATGTGAAATAAGTGCCACTGTTCGATAATTTGAACATTCTTTAGTGCTTCCCTTTTTTGGTATGGGGATATAAGTTGATTTTTTCCAATCTGATGGCCATTCTTGTGTTTTCCAAATTTGCTGGCATATGGCATGCATCACCTTGACAGCATCATCTTGCAAGATTTTAAACAGTTCAGCTGGGATACCGTCGTCTCCTGCTGCCTTGTTATTAGCAATGCTTCTTAAGGCCCATTCAACCTCACTCTTCAGGATGTCTGGCTCTAACTCACTGACCACACCGTCAAAGCTATCTCCAATATTATTATCCTTCCTATACAGATCTTCCGTATATTCTTGCCACCTTTTCTTGATCTCTTCTGCTTCTGTTAGGTCCTTACCATCTTTGTTTTTGATCATACCCATTTTTGCCTGGAATTTACCTCCGATGTTTCTAATTTTCTGGAAGAGGTCTCTTGTCCTTCCTATTCTATTGTCTTCTTCCACTTCCGCACATTGCTTGTTTAAAAATAATTCCTTATCTCTTCTGGCTAACCTCTGGAATTTTGCATTTAATTGGGCATATCTCCCCCTATCACTGTTGCCTTTTGCTTTCCTTCTTTCTTGGGCTACTTCCAGTGTTTCAGCAGACAGCCATCTTGCCTTCTTGGTTTTCTTTTTCTTTGGGACGTTTTTTGTTGCCGCCTCCTGAACAATGTTGCGAACTTCTGTCCATAGTTCTTCTGGGACCCTATCTACTAAATCTAGTCCTTTAAATCTATTCTTCACCTCCACTGCATATTCCTTAGGAATATTAGTGAGCTCATATCTAACTGATCTGTGGGTCTTCCCTATTCTCTTTAGTCTGATTCTAAATTTTGCAATAAGAAGTTCGTGATCTGAACTACAGTCAGCTCCAGTCAGCTCAACAAAATCAACAGATTTTGTTATTTATGTATTATTATGTAAAATAAAGAATTAATTAAAAAAAAAAGAGAATGTGAATAGGGAGCCTACAGCTAGCAAAAAAATGTAGGACAGCTTTCTTTATCCCTTTGTTCTCGTTTGGACTCCAGATAAACGCATTTCAGCCCCTGTGTCTAATATGCCTTTCCCCAAATTTGCAGTTGCAAATTAATTCTCTTACCGCCACAAGGAAATCTGTTGTTTCCTACTAATACATGGTTCAACTTGATCTGCCAATCAACTCCTAGCCATCCTGGCTAAGTAGGGCAGACCTGACAATTATTTTCTTTGAGTGTTAGAATGGCGCTTTTACTTTCACTTTCTCTGGAGCAGTTTTCCAGTGGTTTATATTAATGTGTAGTTATGAAGTGGAACCTATAAGATGCAACGCCAAGGAATCGTTGTTCCAGCCACATCCCATTCTTTACTGCAGGCTGCATCATTTGCCTAATTTCTGGTGGCATCAAGTTTTCATTTGGCTTTACTAAACCATCCCTTTGTTTTCATTAAAAAAACGACAGTTGTACAAATGCTTGTTCTCAATCCTCCCAGTTTGGAGAAGATAAAAGCATTGCTTTGTGACCAAATAGCAGTAATCTTGTCCATGAAAACAAGGGACCAAGTCTTATTGGATCTCTTCCAATCTGCAGCTTTGGGGCATATATCCAATATACTCATCTGTTCCATACAAATTGAAGGTATTTTAAAGGGCAAGGGCCCATTTTGAAAGAAGACGCTGCAGCAGATGTCTGGCCAGGATCCACCCTGAAGATTGCTTTAGGAAAGAGGTGGAGGGGACATTGAAGCAGCAGCCAGCTCTGTTTTATGTCCTTTTCTCTAGCTCACCCTGGCCATCCGGGCACTTGTCAAGCCTCCTGGAAAGGGGACAAGCCTGAATGACTGTAATATGAGCCATGAAAGTGGATATTAAAGGCTTTATTACAGGGTGATGCCTGCTAATTGCAGCACTTCTTTCAGGCAGCGGAGAGATGATGAATGCTGGAGACGGCACCCAATTATTAGAACTCAGTTGGTGTGAAGAGAAGGCGGCACAGTTACCAGAACTTTATCCAGCTAACATCATAGGCCTTGTATTTTTTTTAAAAAAGGAAAGTGAAGAAAAAAGGAAAAAAATTGACATAGTGCAGCCTGTTCCATGTCATCTTGGTGTTGCTTTGATTATAATATTTTTCTCCTCAAGAACAATGGGAATTTTTCATTCCAGTCATGTGCCTTTTCATTAACATGCTTGAATTGAGGCTCAGAGCAGCTGGGAATCCTTTTAAGGCTCCAGGGGAAAGGCCAGGGAAACCACCTTTGTTAAGCAGCTTTCATTCCTCCCTTAGTGATGTCCTAAGTACAGTTCAAGAGGGAAGCAATCTTACCATTCATTTCACTTGATACAGGTTCATCCTGCCTAGCCATCCACCAGCCCACCCATGTGGATGATATTATTATTATTATTATTATTATTATTATTATTATTATTATTATTATGGATATAAATACAAAAATGTGAAAATAAACATGAGCTCCTTCCTGCAATTAGAGTTGCCATGTCTTTCACAGGAAATCAAGTATGTGGGTGCTATTTGTTTGTTTGTTTATTTATTTATTCCATTAATATAGCTGCCCATCTCATGATACACTGTCTCTAGATATGTATGAACATTTCTTCTTGGTTAATGGCCACAATGTGACTGAGTGACAGAAAACTGATCAGGCCAATTCATAACTTGCCAAGTGTCAACCACACCTTTGGAGAACTGGTTAGAGTGACAAACAGCATTTAAAACATGTCCTTGTTCGTTCTCTTTGTTTGGTGAGGCATTTCCATCTTGCGGGGTGTATATGGAAGTGGCCGCTCTACTGTTCTACAGCAAAAGGAACCTTGAGAATTGTTCTTTGGGCTTCTTGTCAGTGAGTTGAAACCCTTTATGGACTTTTTGCCGGAAACGGAAAAAAATGAACTTGTGATATATGGGTTTGACAATTGGAAAGGGTAGAATATGGGAAGAAGGGAGCCACAATATAATTATACAGAGAGAAGATAAAATATAAACGCATTTATAACTGCTGTAAAGAAGATCAGAAGCCGCTTCTTTATATTCTTTTTTCTTTTCTTTTCTTTTCTTTTCTTTTCTTTTCTTTTCTTTTCTTTTCTTTTCTTTTCTTTTTCTTTCTTATTTATTTTCTCATCACTTTTTCATACCTTTCTTTTTCTTCTTTAAATTTGTATTGCTTTCTGATATGGAGCTGTGCTTGAGTTGCTACTTGCACTTAACTCCTGGGCTGAAGAGAGAGAAAGGCCTCCCTGCCTTTGCCCATAATCCACCACCAGATAAATTTAGGAGAGTAGAAGGGGCTGAATATTACTTATTGGGCTACTGTATACAGGGTACATGGATCACGAATTATTTTGCTTTGGGTTAACATTTCCATGGAAGCTGTCTAAAGAAAGATTGCTAAAGAGGAAGGAAAGAGAGATGAGCCAAGAGGAATTGGTTCACCTGTGCTTGGTACTAACACACATGTAGGACAGTATAGTTGTTCGAACAGAAACTGCACCAAATTAAAATGGAATCTGGGCTCACCTGGTATATGGTGCAGTATAGAATTTTTCTGTTGCATTACATCATTGTTCAGCTGCTAATTATGAGGAAATTTCAGCCTGCAAAGCTAAGCTAGAATGAAAAAGAGGAGGAAGAGAATTGCAAATGTATATGGCTAAATGTGTTGAAGAAAAAATTAAGGAAAAGCAGGAGGAGATCGGGACTTGGAACCTAGAAAAGTTTGATTGTGGGGTAGTGAAAGAGAGCTGGATGGATGCCTGCAGTGCAACATCAGCAGTGGTGTAATTATTGAAGGCTTGTGAATGCAAGGTGGTGGGTTCAGCATGTTAAGATTTGGTAGAAGGGCATCACTACCACAGAAATTGATTCACTAAGAATATGACTTTTATTGAATAATGCAATCAGTCATTCATGAAATACATGAGCATTTAATTTTGTCTCTGTGCCCTCCTTCAGGAATTTTCAGAGATATTTGGCAAGCTTAGGATTATGAAGATAGCCATTCTGGGTGAGATGGATTAAAAAATTCTGAAATGTATTATTTCTTGATTTATATATTCTAAAAATATGTGTATAACCAATCTTATTTGCTTAGCAAGAATGAAGCATTGAAGTCACAAGCCTGTATACACATACCTGACAATAAAATTAATTGTACTTGCTTTTGAGAAAAGATGAATAGAAGCATGGTAGGAAACCCTTAAGGATTAGGAGTTCCAAATTTAAGAAACACTTCCCAGCTTTGAGCTATTACACATCCCTGAAACAATTATCAATACAACACTTTAGGGAGAAGCTGAAATGGCAAAATATAGGATGTATGAAATGTTTCCAAAAGTATTAAAGAACACTGGACATTTCAATCACACACACACACACACACACTCTCCTTTGGCTGCTTGGAGTAAAAAAAAAACTAATCTAAAATGGAACAGGTTTTGAGATGTCCACATCTGGCTGTCAGTCACCCATGGTATTTTAAGAACAAAGAGGTGGTCAGAGCTGTTGGTTTAATTAAGGGCTATTTAAAACTGGAATGGCAAAAGAAGAAATGTATTACCATGAATAAAGTTATTGCAGCCAGAACTGTTCTAACCAAACATTGGATAAGTAAGAAACAACTATGGGCAAAGAAATGGTTAAAAGTCACCCGGGATATTTTAATATTAACAATTGACAATTAAATAGATTAGGAGACAGATTAGAAAAACATTCTTTATATAATATTATATTGGTTGCACTTGGAACAACAGAGGCATATATCAATCTGGATTATTTTTCTTTCTTGTGGTTTAGGCATATAATAATTATTGCATAGGAGAGGCATGCCACAGCTAGATTTCTTCTGATGTTATTTAATTTTTTTAACAGTTTCCCTGTAATAACTTTATCAATAGGGAAGCTGAAGAACTTTCTAGATAAAAAAGAAGAGAACATTGGAAGGAGCCATTATTCCTGGGTCTATAACTTAACAATCAATCAGGGGCCTTCAGATTCATAGTATTATGAATAAAAACAATCAAATATCAACCTGAGAAAGCAGGAAATACTTGTTATCCAAGCACCCATATGCCTGCCTAACTGCTGCTTTCTTCTCGTGAACTTGGGGTGCATGTGGAAGTCCCATTAGGAAAACTTTCTGTAGGGAACCAGAAATCAAGGATCCAGAACTCATACAATACTGACTTTGGCTCAGTAATTGACAATTAAATTTAACAACACCCTTGAGAAATAATAGAATAAGTCATTTTTTCATAGATTTCTGTAGGGCTGCTCTGGTTTTTATGCCATGCAGTTTCATCTAAATGAGATGGATAATGCACAATGTTCACACCTTTATCAAGGCTATTAGCTAAACTCAGCAGTAGGACAAATAGCACAGTTGGGAATATCTCATAAGACCGAAATGTGGTTGCTTAGAGTTATTTGTTCTTTTATTATCATAAACCAGAGGCTGATGTCAGGAACTAGCAAGCTATATTGGCTGGTATTCAGATTTACCTACTTTAGACCTGCTTAATCCAGTCATGAAAAGGTTGAAATGGGCCAAAATGGGTAACTTACTACTGCCTGTTAATCCTAGTTTAGCCAATCATTATAAACCAGTTTGGCCTTCTATGATATGCCATTACAAAATTAAATGCTATGTTAAGAGTTTTACCACAGATAATGGGAACAATATTTTCTCCTTGGATTCTACATTCTTCAAGGAGAAGAACAGTGACGAATGGGACAATTCAACATAATATATTAGAGAAGATACATATTTCCATACTTTTCTTATTACACAAATAGCTGTTATACATGTAAAGTGACTAACATTTCTAATTTTGCTTAGGATATCAGGCATACCCATGAGCTCTGATCTCTTTTCCTTATTTTTCTTCTCTATAATAAATTATTTCCCCTATTTTCCTTTGGTGTGCTTCTCTTAGTGTTAGAGCAGCAGTGGTCTGTCTGTCTGTCTGTCTGTGGATTTCAATTCTCAGAATTCTCTGCAATGACCATGGTAACTAGGGAATTGTGAAAGTTGACGTCTGGAGCGTGTTGAGGCTGGACAAAGCTTGTGCATTTCTTTTGCTAACTATGGTTATCCTAGTTCATGCAACTATGGTTGAATAAGGGTATCTGTACTGTGGTTTGGAGCTAACTTTGAAGAGTCATGGTATATTGCTCTCTATAGCTAACAAAGAGAAACAATGTTCATACGTGAGATAAGAAGAAAGGAGAAGAGGGAGAGGGAGAAGCATGAGACCCTATTTGCAATGATTAGATGACAATTTGCAAACTATGATTTGAATAACAGTTTGTTGGGAAATTTTAGCATGGCTTCTTTATCATGCCATTATGGCCCAGTTGACATATTTGTTGTTGTTCAGTCGTTTAGTCATGTCCGACTCTTCGTGACCTCATGGACCATAGCACGCCAGGCCTTCCTGTCCTCCACTGTCTCCCGGAGTTTACTCAAATTCATGTTCATTACATCGGTGATGCTATCTAACCATCTCATCCTCTGCCGTCCCCTTCTCCTTTTGTCTTCAGTCTTTCCCAGCATCAGGGTCTTTTCCAGTGAGTCCTCTCTTCGCATTAGGTGGCCAAAGTATTTGAGCTTCAGCTTCAGCATCTGTCCTTCCAATGAGCAGTCAGGGTTGATTTCCTTTAGGATTGACTGGTTTGACCTCCTTGCAGTCCAAGGGACTCTCAAGAGTCTTCTCCAGCACCACAGTTCGAAAGCATAAATTCTTCGGCGCTCAGCCTTCCTTATGGTCCAACTCTCACAGCCATACATTACTACTGGAAAAAACATAGCTTTAACTATACAGACCTTAGTCGGAAAGGTGATGTCTCTGCTTTTTAATATGCTGTCTAGGTTTGCCATAGCTTTCCTCCCAAGGAGCAAGCGTCTTTTAATTTCATGGCTGCAGTCACCATCTGCGGTGATCTTGGAGCCCAAGAAAATAAAATCTCTCACTACTTCCATTTCTTCCCCTTCTATTTGCCAGGAAGTGATGGGACCAGATGCCATGATCTGGGTTTTTTTAATGTTGAGTTTCAAGCCAGCTTTTGCACTCTCTCCTTTCACCCTCATCAAGAGGCTCTTTAGTTCCTCTTCACTTTCTGCCATTAAGTTGACATATTAGCTTAAATCAAATCAAACATACAGCATTTGGTTTGATTTGATGTGTGAACCTGCCATAGTGGAACACCCTTCCTCTTGAGATCCAGCAGACCCCCACCCTCTTAACCTTCAGAAAGCCATAAAGAGCCAGCTCTTCTCCCAATCTCTGGGATAGGGTGAAGCCAGTGTTGGAAGATAGTGCTGTTGGTTGCCTCAATGGAGATTGCTTGTGGCATCAGGTTTCTGTTTCTGTTGCTTCTGTTTCTATTGTTTTCTGCTTTTACCTTTTGTATGCTGTTTGTTTTTTATATACAGTAAATGTTGTGAGCTGCCCAGAGTTGTGTTTCTAACATGGGCAAGTCTTTGAAAATAAATAAATAAATAAATAAATAAATAAACAAACAAACAAACAAACGTGAACGTGTGACACTAACCAAGGATGGCAGAAGATAAAAGGGGAAGAAAATTCAAGAAAGAAAATAGGGGAAAGGAACTTAACTTATGGGTCTTAATATGATGATCTCCTACCCATGGAAAATAAGTACTATTACACATACCTTGGTCCAGTCATGATAAATTAGCCTATTTAAAGTGATCCAATAAATAAGGGCCTCCAGCTGTCCCATATTTTTGCTTACCAAACATAGTAACACTGACGTTCATTAAACAGTGGGTCTTTTGCAAACATGTTTTTTATCTAGGTGGAAAGACTTTCCTGAATAGTCAGTTCATGAATATTTCACCTGCATTACTTATGCAGGGCATAGATTTTATAAAGGGCCCTCTAAAGAAGAAAAGTAGGAGGTACTTAATCTGTGGAATGACTCTAAAATATATACAGCTGATGTGAGAAAGTTTGTGAACTTCTAGAACTATCCGTAACCCTGTAGTTCTATGACCACTATGTGATCAGAGCTCCCTCTAAGAACTATTAACAGATAATGAGATTCAATAACCAAAACAGTGTACTGTGTCATATCTTTATTGAAAAACACTGAGCCAACATTCACTGTCTGATGGAAGAAGTATGTGAAGCTTTAGATCAGAGCTTTCCAAACTGTGTGTCGTGACACAAAAGTGTGTCGCCACACACAGCGTGGTGTGTCGCCACACCACCCGGAAGCGGCGGCGCGCGCGTGCATGGCGGCAGCGGCGCGGGATCAGTGCTTCCGCGTTTTAGCGTGTCACCAGTGGTGGCACTTTGGAAAGCCCTGCTTTAGATTAACCAACTACAGGTAGTTTTCACTTAACAATGCTAACTGGGACCAGAAACTCCATTGTTAAGCGATGCGGTTGTAAGTCAAAAAACCATGTGACTGTGCCACTTAGCAACAGCAGTTCTGGCAGTCCTGGTTGCTGTTATTAAGTGAGGACCACACGGTCATTAAGCGAGGACCTCATGTGACCGTGTCTTACAACTTCCTGCCAGCTTCCCCATTTACTTTGCTTGTCAGAAGTCGGCAGGGAAGGTCACAAATCGCGATCATGTGACTGTGGAGATGCTGTGACAGCTGCAAAATCAAAAAAGTATGCAGGCCAAGACCCAAAACATTGGGATACCTGGCTGCCCCTTTCTATTATTTGCATATAGGGAGATCCCACAAGCATCCACGGGATTTAGCCGTTTTGAGTTAATCTATGGGTGACAGCCTCGAGGGATGTTGGATATTATTAAGGAAGGCTGGGGTGAAAATATAGAAGGTCCTAAGAACCTAATAGAATATATATTAATGCAGAGACATAAATTAAAGGCACTAGGACACATTGCCCAGGAACATTTAGAGATAGCCAGGGAAGGCTCCTTTCAAACATAGTGAAACAGGGTTCTATTTGTTTCAAGGCTTCACCTCCCTAATTGACACACAGGGCAGGTTCTACAGTAATGGGTTACATCTTTACTAATCCCTGGCCAATAAAACCTGTCTAATATTCTAAATGTGGTCCAATCTCTACCCATGTGTCCAGACCATGGATTTTCATGGGCTAGTTCCAATATCGCCTTGCGATAGTCCTGGGGAACTACTATTTGTTCCATTTTTTCCCTTGTATATGGATGGAGCCTAATTCAAAACAGCAACCCTGATTTTTCCTGGGATCTGGGTGTGGTTTCCCTGTTTCCCTCCTGTTCTGCTGCTAACCAACATTGTTTTAAAGTAGGATCTTTCTTTTGCAAGGGCCCTCGGTCAGTTTCCCATTTAGGCATGTCTCTCCCTATGGGTTCACCTCTAGCTTTATCAGCTTTTTGTAAGGCTTTCTCCTGTCTAGGACATCCCACTTCCCCTATTAAATCAGGGTGGCCAGGAAGGATTCCAGTTTCCTTCCCCTCCTGCTTTTGCTCCTTCTTCGCCTCTGCCATAGACTGAGCTCTTGTGGTTACTCCCACTACTTCAGCCTCCTTTCTGAAGCCTTTTGTTCTAATCCAACACTCAGCAACTGGAAAATCTGTTCCAAGCACTAGGCTACATGGTAATTTAGGGATTACTCCCACCACCATTACCTGCTCAATTCCCTTTGCTTTTATCCTGGCTTTAACCAATTGAACCGTCTCAGTCTGCCCAAACACACTTGTGAGAGGCTCCTTTCCTATATATACTGCCTTTTTTACTAAGTGAGGATGTACTAATGTCCTTCTACTCCCAGTATCAACTAAACCCCTGAGAGACACCCCATTGACTTTTGCTGGAACCATAATTTTGGTCCCCAGAGGTGCTTGTACTACTACTACTACTGCAGACATTCCTTTTTCCTCTGGTTTTTACAGTCCCTCGACAAATGTCCACTTTTCCCACAGTTGTAACTACTATGGGTCTCTCTACCTTCCCAATGTCTTCCTATCATTTGGGCAGGAGCCAAAGTCTTCTTTACACCTTTCTCCTTCAACTCTTCCTGCTCTTTATGATTCCTGCTTTCTGAAACAGGCTTTCTCACTCTCCTTTCTCCTTCTGTATCTCCCTTCCAATCATCCTCTGCCCTTTTTGCTGCCAGATAATCCTCAGCCAAAAAAAAAAAAAAACTTTTCTGGCTGTTCTATCTTTTTCTTTGGTTTAACAACAGGCCTAGGCTGGACACCTGTCTCTACCATAGTAGTAGCCTCCTCTGTGTCTAAAGGAGAATAAGCCCCTTCTGCCTTTTCCATCCTTGCTTGTTTAATGTAGGCTCTAGTGAGGGGTCTGGTTTCTGCAGCCAGAACCTTGGCTATTGCCAGCAACATCTGAGGTCTGCAAGGGCCAAATTCCCCTCCTTTAGCAACTAAGGTTTGTTTTCATACACAGTACTTAAGGGGTCCTTTGAGTCTGAACCAATCTCACCTTAATCTTGGATATCCCACCTTAACCTTTTGGAAATCCCACCGCTAACACCAATTTCTCATGGGTTCTTTTTTATACCCAAATTTTTATTGCCTCAGGCTCAAAGTGAAGCACCCAAAAAGCACTGAACTCTACAACACTTGGAGTTTTTATATCTTCCCATACAGGTTGGGGAGATGTTTTATTTTAAACAAAAATATCTACGGTACAAAAGTGAATCTTTCAAATATCTATGTGACTGTTTTCTGGCACTATTATCTTAATATCCATCTCTATTACTAATGAAAACTATACTACTAATGAAGCTATACTATACAATGTTCCTCTATTATTATCTCACTGTACTCTATACTATTACTTCTATGCTATACTATTACAGTTATATTCTAACTATTCTTATCCTACCACTGCTATTACTAGCCTACTGTTACTACTGCTAGTATAGAGCTTTTGTACTGGGCAGTTTGTACAGCACTTGCCCCTTCTCAACATGGTGCTGGGCTTTGCCTCTTCTGTCTTTTTCCGCTGGACTCCAAAGTCTTTGTGAGGAAAACAAACCTTCTTTATTTCTTTGGCTGCTTTCCTTCGTGGCTGCTGCAGGGCCTCAGAACACGCATGTCTCATCTAATCTCCTCCCCCACCTGTTTCAAGGCTGTAGCTTTTATCAGCCACTCTGCCATCCTGACGTTGGGGAGAGGGTTTCAAATAGGAGGGAGGGAGGCAGCACAGGTGCTTGCAATTGTTCCAGCAGCCTGCTCTTCCACAAAGTACAAGGACTAGTCATAACTACCACTCATTCAGTGCCGTCGTAAGTTCAAATGGTCACTGAATGAGTGGTCATTGAATGAGGACCACCTATAATGTTACCTCCTTGGATGCAATGACTTCAACCAAATGTTTCCTGTAACTGTTGGACAATCCTCTGCATCAGTTTGGAGGTATTTTGGCCCACTCCTCTTTACAGAACTGCTTCATCTCATTGATATTTTGGGGCTACCTTTCATGAACTGCAGGCTTCACATCTTGTATATAACAAGGTAGAGAAGGAATACAGAACCCATATGTAATATCTTTCAAAGAATCCTATCACTGTGCTTGCATATTATGTGTGAAATGGCCTTTCGTGGGATTTAAAGACTTGGGATATGTGTGATTTCTTTTTCACAAAATCCAGAGGTGGACCCAATTCCCTTATAAGCATGCCATGAAAACTAGCAGTTTTTAACCCAACCTCCCACAAGAGGAGCTGTGTAAGAACACTATTCAGATGAGCACAAACACACTGCAGCAACCCAGAACACCAGAAAAAGGAAATAGACCACTTATATAGCATCTTCCAGCAAAATGGATACCCACGCAACTTTATCAAAAAGTGCCTGACCACTCAACCCACCACAGCAAAACCAACAGAAGCTATGAAAAGGATTACACTGCCATACATCAGAAACATCTCAGAAACTACTAATAGACTGTTACAACCACACGGCATCACCGTAGCACACAAACCAACCAAAACCCTTCAGAACATCGTAAGTAAACCAAAAGACCCAGTAGCCCAAGAAGAAAAAACAGGAGTTATCTACAACATACAGTGTAAGGACTGTAACAGCCACTATGTAGGACAGACTGGCAGAAAACTAGCAGAACACAACCACGAACTCCAACTAGCAGTCAGAAGACCTGATGAAAACTCCTTAATCTCACAACACATGGACAGACTTAACCATACTTTCAACTGGGAAACTGTGAGCATATTAGACCAGGCCAAATCCAAAAATGCTAGAGAATTCCTGGAAGCTTGGCACTCAGACAAAGCAGCCATCAACAGACACATAGAGGTAAACAACATTTACATACCATTCATAAGAGACAATAGAAAAGCCAGAAGACCAGAACACCTCCTTGCCAGCAATCAACAACCAGATAGGCAAAGATTAACACCAAGATTAGCACCAGAGGAGCAATCAAACAACACAATAGACCCTAATCAAGGAACTATTAACTCAGTCAATCAATCAACCAAGCAGCAAACAACAACCTAATCAAGGTACTACCAAGGAGAGTACAACACCCCCACCAACACAGGCAGGACAAGCCAGGGTATATAAACAGAGAGCAAGTCCCACTCCCTTTTCGCACTGAAGATGTTGCCTAGCCTTGCAATGAAACGTCTGCAAGAAAACAACAAGGCTCAGGGAGCACCAAGGACTCCACAGTTTTCTACCTGTTCAGTGATAGCAATTCAATGTCAAATGAACATCCAGCTCTGAAGGTTTTGAAAGATGGGGTCCAAGATTAACTTGCTGAAGTTAATTGCAAAATCTAAGAATGTTTTCTTCCTCGGCAAACTATAAAGCTTTTTTTTTAACTTAGCTTGAAAGATAAACTTTTCTATAACCCTCCCTGTCTTCTTAGAAGCATTAGCTCTTGTTTGATCTGTAACTGCTGAGCAGTTTGCATGTGCGGACATCAAGGTCAGAAAATTATCATTGTAAATCAATCTCCAAAGAGGATTTTGTGGCGTAATCAATTTCAATAAATGCTCTGCTATGTTAATGCTAGAGCCAAATTCAAAAATAAATTTGACAATATCTTTAAAATAAAGAAGACAATGCCATAACTTTGTGTGAAGATAGCAGGGAGCCTTTTGATGAATCTCTCTTTTTTCCTGTTTGTATTTGGTCATTTAATTCTTATATTCATCTTATTTCATTTCAGAATTTAAAAAAACACCTCAACAGCAGATCAATTAGAAAACTCTCTGAAATAAACTTTACAGTAGTTCCACCCCCCCTCAGTTTTATCTGGGAGAAAGGGAGGGAGAGATCAGGAAAGATTCCTCCAAATCAATGTTATTTGATTGAATGGAGTAAGTTGCATACAGAAGCTCTGCTTCCAAGACCTGCTGCATTAGACAAGCAGTGAAATGCTTGTACTGTTCTCTTATGTTACTATTTTTTGTTAAATGATGGGGCCAGCATTACATTGTTATTTTGGCCTTGGAGACCAAGTGGGCATGTCCAGTTACACTATTATGTTATCAGGAGGATTAAAACATGTTCAGATTGCTGGTACTTCTTTTTGGGTCTTTGGTGACCTGAAAGTGCAAATTGGAGGTATTAAGTCCCATTTTTCAAATCAACCCTGACTGCTCATTGGAAGGACAGATACTGAAGCTGAAGCTCAAATACTTTGGCCACCTAATGCGAAGAGAGGACTCACTGGAAAAGACCCTGATGCTGGGAAAGACTGAAGGCAAAAGGAGAAGGGGACGGCAGAGGATGAGATGGTTAGATAGCATCACCGATGTAATGAACATGAATTTGAGTAAACTCCGGGAGGCAGTGGAGGACAGGAAGGCCTGGCATGCTATGGTCCATGAGGTCATGAAGAGTCGGACACGACTTAACAACTGAACAACAAAAGTCCCACTTTTAAGCAAAAAGCAAAAACAAAAATGGAAAATCACAACACTAAAAACCATCAGGTTTTCTGCCCAATTTCCATGGCGCACTCATGGGGTTATTCTGGAACTTGCCAAAATGACATCTGTTCTATGAAATTGATTATAGGTGAATTAATTGCAGAACTATCTCAGGAGGCAAGAGGCTGGAAGACAGTGATCTGAGTTTGTGCTTGGACAAAGTTTCTCCTAGATACTTTTGCTAAGACTCAGCCGATGTGTTATGATTATTAGAGATCAGCAGCATTTTCAGAGCAGGTCAAAAACGTTGAAATGGCAGTTGTGGTGGCATGATTGAATCCCCACCAATGTACAAAGGAGAAGGACTTCAATTGCAGTACTGCAACTGCCATCTCGATGTTTTCGACCTTCCCCCATGTATGCTGCTCACATAGTCCTTTAATCCTCATCATCATGCAAATCCATGTTATCAGTTTTTCTTTCTATATCTAGGGGTGCTGTGAGCCCATGACAAGCTGTCCTTTAGGAGAACATGTCCTTTGTTCTCTGACATGATGCTCTCATTTCAGGATCTTCTGATTGTGGCACCTCAAGTTAAGGCCTGGCCCTACAGTGCCATCATCTATATCACCTGGAGATCCTGCACACCAGTTTGACTTGTTGGCAGTATGGATAATGTAGATATACATGAGAGTTTGGTCAAGATTTCCCCTAAAATATTGGGTTAAGGCACTCATTGAATCCTTTAACTCTCCTAAATAAGGACCATTTTTGGTTCTGGCCCCATCACCCTTGGAGTGTGGCCATCAAAAGGCTGTACCAAGCCCAATAGGAACCTGAAGCTCTATTTAGTGTAGAGGAAGTTGTAACCCTTCTTTACATTTTTCAGCAAGCAATGACAGCCTCTTATGAAAATTGTCGGATATTATGTTTATTTATTTAATTTAAACAATTTATATGTTTGCCATCTCATTGTCACAACTCTAAGTTACTGACAGTACATTAAAACCAACATAGAGATCCAAAGCAAAAATTAGGAAGAACTATAACAAGAACTAGGCGCAAAGATTACTGCAGATGCTGACTGCAGCCAGGAAATCAGAAGGCGTCTACTTCTTGGGAGGAGAGCAATGACAAATCTTGAAAAAATAGTTAAGAGCAGAGACATCACACTGACAACAAAGGTCCACATAGTTAAAGCAATGGTATTCCCCGTAGTAACCTATGGCTGCGAGAGCTGGACCATAAGGAAGGCTGAGCGAAGGAAGATAGATGCTTTTGAACTGTGGTGTTGGAGGAGAATTCTGAGAGTGCCTTGGACTGCAAGATCAAACCAGTCCATACTCGGGAATTGGGAAAGAGCGACGATCCCAGCGACCCTTGTGGTTTATCTTCTGATCCCCTTCTCTTCAAAGGGGGGGTTTCAGCAGTTTTATTTCTTTAAAAACCGCTGCAAACAGGCAAACAGCTGAGCCGAGCCAGGAGCGCTCGGTTCAACGCACCGGCGTCTTCAGCACCCGGAAGCGCTCTCCCACCAGCGTTTTTCCACCACGGGAAAAAGGAAATTGAAGCGACGAAAGCGACTGGAAGGACCATCGTTATTGCTCTACAGGAAACAGCGAAACCTTTTCAGATGAGTAGCACCTAAATTCAGCACTTTTAGTCACTGTTTTATATTTGTGTTTATTTTAACTTTACATATTATTTGCTAAGATCCTTCTATGGACATGACCGATGCTGCTGGTGATTGTGTAACTTTCTTGCTAAAGACGACTTGAGAAACGGTGGGAGCTTAAAGAACAATGACTTTACTTGGAAGTTAAATGGAGTGACATTGACTATTAACGAATGGCTTATTTACTGAAGTGGGACTAATCTATTTTCCTCTCTGGATTTTGAATTCAAATGGGTTAATGTCTGCCTTTTATCTTCTTTGCTTTTCTGCTTTTCATCTTGAAATGGTATTTTTTTTCCTTCTTTTTTTTTGTAATGCGTTTGGAAATTATTTGGATTATAATGGGTATTTTTGGAATATTTTTGTTTTAAACAGTTTTGGGAATTTTCTTATTATTTGGGATTTTAGTGGACTTCCTTGTTGCTTTTTGTCTTGGAGAGTGAAGACATTTGGAGTTGGGGCTTTTTCCTATTCCCCCCCTTCTCTTTTTTTTTTCTTCTCTCTCTCCTCTTTGGGACTTGTGATTATAAGCTTGCCTGAGAACTGGATTGTTATTACATTTTCAAGGATATTTTGACTACAGCTAAAGGACTTACCCGTTGTACTTTTATCTTTTATTTTTCTTTTATGTGAGAATTGTTGATTTTACCAAAGAACATTTTGCCCTTTTTCTTTATGCAATATCTATTAAGAAAAAGCAGTATTACTTTTATTTTTTAATTTTTTATTGTATTTGGATTTTTTTTTCTCCTCTCTTCCCTCCTTTTTTCTTTTGAATCCCTAATAATTTTTTATCCCTCCTTTCCCCCCTTTTTTTTTATTGTTTATAGTGGTTCTCCTTTGTCTTTTGTTATTTTTCTTTTCTCTTTACAGGAATATTATATACAACCTGGTTACTGCGGTTGCAAGAGTGAAGAGGGTTAGATATAAGGAAATGGAGTCCATGGCTGCACCTTCAGAAGTACCAGCATCAGATATGGGAAAAATATTGGATGCGATTACAGCACTGATTCCAAAAATAGATGATCTAACTACTGCCTTGGAGGAAAAGATGGATATTTTAACTGTTACCTGGATAGATGACTTAATTACTTCTTTTGATATAAAAATAGATAAAAAGATGGACAATATTTTAAATCAACAAGTAGAAGTGAAAATGGAAGTGATGAAGGAAGACTCAGAAAAAGAATTTAGAAATGAAATACAGACTGTCAAAGAAATTGCAAATATTCTTCCAGGGGATTTTAAAGAGACACAAGGCCAGATTAAGAAATTGGAGATTAAATCAGATTCTATTACTATGGAATATAATTTAGATACTATTGTATTAGCAGAAATGAAAGAAGAAGAATGTATTTTGTGTTTGATAGGAGCTCTGGAAAAATTAGATGAGAATATGAGAAAATATATAGTTGATACTTTAGTTCAACATTTAGAGACAGAAGAAGAAGACATGGACTCTGAGATAGATAAAATTTTTAGAATTGACTCACGTTACGTTAGAGATAAGAAACTGTCAAGATATTTTGTGAGAAAAGTTATAAAAGAGCAAAATCTGAAGAAATATTATAGCGAGAGATCAAAAATAGTAGGGTTGGGTATAACTTAAAAGAATTAAATCAGAATTTTTTCTTTTTGTTTGGAATCTGGGTTGTATAAATAGAAAAACCCTTTTCTTTTTATTTCTATATGCATAGTATAATAGTATAGTTGGGTATAAATTAAAAGACTTAAATTAGATTTTTTTCTTTTTATCTGGAATTTGGGATGCACAAATAGAAAAAAAAAATCTTTTTATCTATATATGTATAGTTTTGGGAAAATTAAAGTGTACCAACAATACAGGAATGGATGTTGAAACTACTAGAAATGGCAGAAAATGACAAATTGATTTGCCTACTAAAAGAAAATTTTAATTATTATTCTTTAATGAGTGGAAATCTTTGATGGACTATTTGCAAAAAGCAGGAGGAGTAAAACTAAATATGGAGTTTTTGTTGATTAGATTATAGATAAATAATACATAATAGACAAGGAAAAATATATGAATGTTATATGAATAGCCAGCATGTTAAAACAAACTATCTATTTTATTCTTATGACCATAGACGGATCGGAGGTTATCTAATTTCTGTGTATGTCTTTTTCTTTATTCTTTCTTTCTTTTTCTTTACTGCACTTTTCTTTTTCTTTTCTTTTAATTTGTATTTCTTTTTCTGTTTCGTCTTTATCTTTTAGCTTTGTATACTTAAAAACCTAATAAAACTTAATAAAAAAAAAAAAAAACCAGTCCATACTCCAGGAAATAAAGCCAGACTGCTCACTTGAGGGAATGATATTAAAGGCAAAACTGAAGTACTTTGGCCACATAATGAGAAGACAGGATACCCTGGAGAAGATGCTGATGCTAGGGAAAGTGGAAGGCAAAAGGAAGAGGGGCCGACCAAGGGCAAGATGGATGGATGATATTCTGGAGCTGATGGACTCGACCGTGGGGGAGCTGGGGATGGTGATGGCCGACAGGAAGCTCTGGCATGGGCTGGTCCATGAAGTCATGAAGAGTTGGCAGCGACTGAATGAATAAACAACAAAAATAAGAAGAACAAGACCATTAAAATAATATGCAGTATACAATGCCCACTAAAAACAACATTTCTCACTCAACTACACTGATTGGGCTCACCTACTATCCTGGCCTCAGGGCCTGGGGGAAGAGCCAGGTTTTTAAGGCCTTCCTAAAGGCTAACAAGGTTGGACCCATCTGAATCTTGAGAGAAATACTCCTTCTGGAGGGTGCTGCAACAGAGAAGGCATATCTCCTGGGTCCTATTAGATAACATTGTTCCACAGAAGGGACCCAGAGCATGCCCACTCTGCCAGATACAATGAGACAAGCAGACACAGTGGTGATACTGTGCCATATGGGGCTTCATACATGACAACCCGTGACCTGTTAGGTCATCCTTTCAGAGATACTCCCTTACCTAAACAGAGAAACAGAATGACCACGGGCGGCCAAAAAAGCAGTGGGAGCGACTTCAGACTTCCTGGCAGCTTCCCCATTGACTTTTCATGTGGGAAGCTGGCAGGGAGCATTGGAAATCAGTCCTCCTCCTCCCTGGCTGACTTGTGAAACTGCCTGCCACTTTGCTGGGGTGAGGGGGAACAGGGAGCCGCAGACTGCAAGGAAAACTGCATCCCCACTTCCCATCCCGGCATGTCCCCAAGGGGACCTCCCTCCAGGGAGGAAGAAGGCTCACTTGTCGACTTCTGGCACCCCCCAGCCAGCCCTCCCTCACCAGCAGGCATAGGAGTCACTCCCTCATCCTTCCCTCAATTCCCACCACCTTTAAGAGATTTCAAAATTTGGCCTCGATTCCAAAGCAGCCAATCACCACTCACCTGTCAGGCCTTTCCACCAGCCAATTGGGCACAGGGGCCAGAGGGAGGTGGTAAAGAGAGCAGGGATATGCCCTTCCCACCCTCCCTTGTGCAATGCAAACTACAGGTTTCTGGGAAGTGTAGTCAGAAGGTGCGGTGGTGTTGAAGCGGCTACAACTTTGCCATATTTCAATCCCACAGGAGTCATGGGTCCTTGATTTTGGATGCATTCTTTAAGTTAGCCCACTTGAGGTACCTTGGTTCAAAAGGTGTTGTCCTATGATGCACCATTTTGCCCAATTGAAAGTTACAAATAGACAAACAGACATGAGAGTTTTAGTAGTATATAGATAACCAGGATCTTGAATTGCATGCAGAAGTCAACTGGGAGCCAATGAAGCTCACAGAGTAGTGGTGTTGTATGGGCATATTGTAGTGTACTCCATGCTATAGCTTCCAAATGCTTCCCAAGGGCAGCCCCATGTAGTACAAATTGCAAAATCCAATGGGAAATAACTAAGGCATGAATGACTGAGCAGGGCCTCCTGTTCTAGGAATGTGTCACAAAATGGAATTGTGCCAAGGTCCTCTTAGCCATGATTACCACTTGCTCTTTGACCAGGAACCGTGAGTCCAGGAGAACCCCAAAATTGCTCACCAACACCAACTGG
This sequence comes from Charina bottae, assembly GCA_023362775.1. NCBI lineage: Eukaryota > Metazoa > Chordata > Lepidosauria > Squamata > Charinaidae > Charina > Charina bottae. The sequence continues at coordinate 135,701,881 of JALMGJ010000002.1, read as the reverse complement.
GAAAGATTTACCCCATTCAGAGTCAAAGATGGAAAATCTTCTGCTCTGGAGGCTTCAAAACAAGCATTCAGTCTTGCTAGAGTTGAGCCAAAGCCTGTTCTTCCCCATGCAGATCCCCCCAATCCTCCAGACATTGAGAAAGAACCTTGTCATCTTCACTTGGTCAGCCAGGGGTGGAAATGTATAACTGATTCAAACAGCACACTGATGATACTTTACCCCATGTTGATGGATGACCTCACCCAGTGTGAACAGAAGTGGGGAGAGAGTAGAGAACTGAGGCACCTCACAGAGTAGGAGTCTAGGCCTAGGTTTTTCTCTCCCATCAATACCAACTGAAACCATCCTCAAAGGTAGGAGAACCATTGAATGGTGCCCCCCACTCCCAAGACCCTAAGATGGTCCAGAAGGATACCATGGTCATGGCACTGAAAGCTGCTGAGGCTTCAAAGCAGGCCAGAATGGATGCAGTATCCCCATTCCAAGCCTGTTAGAAGTCTTCAACAAGTGTGTCCAAAAGTGTCTTGGTGGTATAACCACATCTGAACCCTGACAGAAAAGGGTCCAGATAATTTGTTTCCTCCAAGGACCTTTGGAACTGAAGAACGACCACCTTCTCAACAATGTTTCTTAAAAAGGGAAGGTTGGAGGCAGGACGGAATCAGTCTAGTTCTGTTTGACCCAGTGATCATTTTTGAGGAGAAGGCAAACTACTGTCTCTTTAAGAGACAGGGGAGTTACCCTTCTCTCAAATAAGTATTCACCACCCCATAGATCCAACTGCGTGTGACCTCCTGGGAGTCCCTGACCAGCCAAGAGGGTTGTTGTTCAGTCGACACAGATCTAAAACACAGGTGACTGAACTCACAGTCTCAAGGATCTTTTCCACTTCAACAGGACAAACTAGGACAAAATCTACCATGGTAGAGATGGGCGGTGATAAATCCAAATAATAACCAACTAAATAAATAAATAATAAAATCTCCCCAGAAAACAAAGCCGGGACTGTGCCTCAGTCAACCAAAATGTGCAGAGAAGGCTTAAATAGACCTGGCAATTGAACCACTTTTTGCTAGTGACCTAGTTCCGGCTGATTCAACACAGGTGACACATGAATGAAGTCACAACCACCCACTGTTTGGGTGAGTCAATCAGGTAATAGAAATGTGATGCTGAAATTTTATGTAGGATTGGTCTGTTATTTTCTCCATGTCTAGAATAACTCCCAGCTGATGACTGAAATGTTGCCAATTGAAATATATGTTGGCTACTACTATTAGAGTTGGGAGGGGGGTGTCTTTCTTTCTTTGTTCCCTCAGGATGAATTTTAAAATCCATCAACTTGCATTTAATGCAAATATGCCTTTTGGAAAATACTAATGTCAGTATATAAAGATGGCTAGAACACCATACTGTTTTACTGGTAGAAAAGCAAAAAGTGTTGGTGAGCAATTTTGGGGTTCTCCTGGACTCACGGTTCCTGGTCAAAGAGCAAGTGGTAATCATGGCTAAGAGGACCTTGGCACAAATCCATTTTGTGACACATTCCTAGAACAGGAGGCCCTGCTCAGTCATTCATGCCTTAGTTACTTCCCATTGGATTTTGCAATTTGTACTACATGGGGCTGCCCTTGGGAAGCATTTGGAAGCTATAGCATGGAGTACAATTGCCATCAATTGCGTGTCTCCTGGCCAGATGGATTCTCCTAATGTCACTCTGTGCTCATGTCCTACATCACAAAGTATGATGGACATTTCTGTGACATGCTTTAGCTGAGATAAGGAGGTTAGCTTGTGGTACTTACTCAACAATTTTCAATTGATATTCTGGGACTGGATCAGCCTTCATAGCACATCTGTCATTCAATATCAGAGGCAGTTTTTACTTTTTGCTAAGTATCATTGTGCTGAGTGATTCCCCCCCCCCCAAGTTCCTGGTTCTGGAAGTGAATAAGCCCTATCAATGGTGCTCTTGACCTCACTATTAACTCCTCTTGACTCAAAGCTACATTTGCATGTTTGCCCTAGCAAAACTGGGGAAAGGGGATGAATTGTGACCTCCAACTCCCACTTTAGATATCAGCAGTAGAATGTTACTAGGTTCTGTCTGCCTAAGAATCCATTCATCTCTCACTGCACGATGCCTTCATTCGTCCCAGAAAAAGATGTGTTTCATTCTTAGCAAAGAAGGCTTCTGCTTTGATGATGCAGCTTTGTGTATCACAGCACAATGGAAACACTACTTTGAGAGGACTGAAATCCAGCTGTGTATTAGAAAGTTTAAAGAAACACACACTTTTTGCTTTTCTACCAGTAAAACAGTATGGTGTTCTAGCCATCTTTATATACTGACATTAGTATTTTCAAAAAGGCATATTTGCATTAAATGCAAGTTGATGGATTTTAAAATATTAGTAATAACTGTCTTTGTATTATGCCACAAAAGTAGTTGAAAGGATATTTACTACTCAAAATGAAAAGAGGAAGAAAAATGAGTGGATAATCCCCAGTCTTATGACTGTAGAAATTTATGGTAGGTGGTGTGATCTTGTCTTAGCTCAGCTGACATCCTCAGTGGGCTGAAATAATAAGCTAGGAACTCCAGATAGTGCTTGTGATCCTTAAGCTAATGTGAGGATTTTAGTAAGGCAAATCTTCAGTACTTAACTGGAGTTGGAATTCACTGTAACTTAACCAGAGCTTAGTCATGATATATGTGAAATTAATAACTGACTACTTTCTGCTAGACTCCCTGTGCCCCCACCTTTTTAACTAATGTTGTAACTTATGTCTTTTATTGCTAATCTGGGATCAGTCAGAAATGCTCCAAGTACTTAAAATGTAAATGGCATTCAAAGGAACTGCACTATATTAATGATGCTCTTCCTTTTCCAGGTATGCTGTCAAAAACAATGCAATCCAACTAGCTTTTGTAGGCCTCTGAAGTGTTAGATCCTTGCGAGTATTGCTAAATACACAATCTGTAATTAGGCATGTGTTTTTTAAGATGCTCAGATAATCTGGAATAGGAGTAAGTAGTGATCATTTGTGCTGATTTAGGATAGTTAGAACACAAAGAGCCAGTTTAAGGCACTGGTTAAGACACCAGGCTAGAAACTGGGAGACCATGAGTTCTAGTCCTGCCTTAGGCACAAAGCCAGCTAGTGACCTTGGGCCAATCACTCTCAGCCCTAGGAAGCAGGCAATGGCAAACCAATCCTGAAAAACCTTGCCAAGAAGACTGCAGGGACTCAACCAGGCAGTCACCAGGAGTCAAAAACTAAGGAGAAGGAGAAGGAACAATCTGAGGACCAAAAGAGCAAATGTGGTTCTGTGTAAAAAAAAAAACTATAAAGTTCATGGGCACTTGCAAGGGTAGGCAAGTGACATTCTAGGAATCATGACACCATGGTGCAAATGCTGATGGTCTACCACCCTCCCTGCTGCCCGGTGGTATTCCTGCCAGAGCTACTGGATTCTGTTGCTGGGTTAGCAATAGAGCCTCCAAAGCTGTTGGTGCTTGGAGATTTCAATTTGCCCCTTGATGACATTGAGTCTGGTTGGCTCAGGAGTTTGTGGCCTCCATGGCAACCACAAACCTGTCCCAAGTCATTGATGGCTCAATGCATACTGGCGGCTAGATATTGGATCTATTTTTTTCCTCTCAGGGTGGGTGAAATGTGATCTGGCAATGGAGGACATTGACATCAGTCCATTGCCATGGACAGATTATTCTCTGATTGCCTTTCAGCTCACTGGTGTCACCCCTCCCTGCAGGGAGACAGGGTCCATTTGATTGGCCTGCCCCAGTTGACTGATGGACCCAATAGGGTTCCAGAGAATGCTTGAGATTTTCCCCAAGGATTTGGGGTTTTTTAATAATAATTTTAATTAAAGTTTAAATATACAAAACTAAAAAACTAATACAAACTAAGAAAAATATAAAAAGTAAAAAAAATTGAAAAGTGCAGAGGAAAAAAAGGGAAAAGGAAAGAAAAAAATATAAGAAAAAAGAGAAAAAAGATATATAAAGAAGTGACTTCCTCCTTCATTAAGAAAAGTACAAACAATTTCAGTAACTTAAGGGATAGTGACTGTGGAACTTCCTTACTTTGTTCGGTGCATGAACATCTGAGTAGTCTTCCCAAGAATTTTCCTCTGGACCGTATCCTTTCCAGGCAATGAGATACTGGAGTCTGCCATGTCTTTTATGGGAATCCAAAATTCTGTCAATCTCATATTCTGTCTCTCCATTGACCAGAACTGGAGGAGGTGGTTTTCTATGCGATCGTAGTGGGCAGGGAGGCGAAGCCAGAACTAACAAGTACCGGTGAAACACCGGATATACCTTGATGTGGGCTGGAAGAGCAAGATGAAATGCAACAGGGTTGATCACAGACTTGATAGGGAACGGACCAATAAACTTGTGGTCCAACTTCTGGGAAGGTCATGTAGATGGTAGAATTTTTGTGGATAACCAAACAAGATCACCCACCGCTAGTGGAGCACCCGCCTTTCTGTGGCAATCGGTGAAGCGCTTGTAATCTTCCTTGGCCTTATCTAGTTATTCCTGGAGAACCTGATGACAGGCTTGGAGTTCTTGAAGAAATTTATCTGAAGCAGGGACTGTGGAAGCTGGTGGCTCAAGGGGAAACAGGTGCAGATGCAAGCCATAGGTGGCCATGAAGGGTGTTGTCTTGGTTGAAGTGTGTTGGGAATTATTGTAAGCAAATTCTGTGAGAGCCAATAATTCTGCCCAGTTGTCCTGCTGATAATTAATGTAGCAACATAAATATTGCTCTAAAATAGCATTCACTCTTTCGGTTTCGCCGTCTGTGGTGTGATGATGAGAGATTTCCTTGGACTTTAAAATTTTTAAGGAGAGCTTTCCAGAACTTAGCAATGAATTGGGCAAAATGGTGCATTGGGGTGAAGCTGAGGCATCGGTTTCCACTACAAATGGTTGAGTGGGGTCGGGATGTCTGAGAATGGGTTTAGACATGAAGGCCACCTTTAATCGTTGAAACACATGATCCTCAGCTTCACCCCAATGAAATCTGGATCTTTTCTTGAGCAGGTCAGAGAGTGGGGCTGTTAGCTTGGCAAACTGTGGAAAGTTCTATAATAATTGGCAAAGCCTAATAATCTTTGTACATCTTTAGCTCCATGGGGAGGTTGCCAGAATTGGAGGGCCTCCACTTTACCGGGTTCCATGGCCAGGCCGGTATGAGATATCTGATGTCCAAGAAATTCTACAGTAGTCTGAGCAAATTGACATTTTTCTAGTTTAGCGTACAAGCGGTTTGCCCTAAGATGCTGCAGAACTATGCATATGTGTTGATAATGTTCAGATAATGATGAACAGAATATCAAGAAGTCGTCTAAATATATGATCAAATGTTGATCCAAAAGGTCCTTGAACACATCATGCATGAAATGCATGAATACTCCAGGGGCATTGGACAGTCTGAAAGGCATTACTGTATATTCATAATGCCCATAGCGAGTATGGAAAACGGTCTTCCATTCTTCCCCTTTTTTGATGCGGATTAGATTGTAGGCCCCTCACAGATCTAGCTTGGTAAAAACTCGTGCGCCTCAAATCCTCTCTAGCAGCTCAGATATCAGTGGCAAGGGGTAGCAATTTTTTATTGTTATCTCATTCAAACACCGATAATCACTACACAAACGAAGTTCTCTTGATTTCTTTTTTACGAAAAGCACGGGGCAGGTAAGGGTGAGGTAGAAGGTCTAATGAAGCCCTTTTTTAGATTAACATCTAAAAAGTCACGAAGGGCTAAATGTTCCGATTCTGATAGAGAGTAAATCCTTCCTATAGGAAGCTTGGCACTGGGAATGAGGTTGATAGCACAGTCGTACGGCTGAAGCGGTGGTAGCTGGTCTGCTTCCTTCTCATCAGACACATCTGCAAAATCTTGCAACTGTGGAGGAATTGAAGGGTTAACTGTACTGGTTTCACTTGCAGCTAGAGTATTAACAAGATGACTGGAGCATTCTGGACCAGGGAAGGTTATTTGTCCGTTAGTCCAGATGATTCGAGGTTCGTGGGCTTTCAGCCACTCCAACCCCAGAACAATGGGTAATTGGGGTGTGGCCACCAAAAAGAATTCAATCTTCCCAATTCTCATGGATAGTCTTGGAGTCATGTGTGAGACTGGACCAGTACATAAGTTTTGGCCATTGGAAAGAAGAACAGACTCCACCAATAGAAGAATGGATTTTCAAAACAATGGAATTAGCACAAATGGACAGATTAACGAACTTAGTAAAAGATAAAGAAATTGGAAATTATGAATCAACATGGAAACCCTTTTTAAATTTCATACAAAAGGATTACAATATAAAATTATTTTTGTAAGATAGATAAAAACAATGACAAAAGAAAAAGTTGAAAATGAAATTAATAAATGAGATAAATTACAAATATAAAGACAAAATATTAAAAAGGAAGAAAAAATATAAAGAAAATAGTATTATTGAATAAAAGTTATAAAAGTTTCTTCTTAAAAGAAATAGAAAGTCACTTTATTTTGTATGTAACTTTGAATGTTCTTATAGTTTTGTATTTTGTGTTTTGTGTAAGTATGTTACGTATGTGCTGTAAATCTTTGTAAATGTAACTATCGATGTGATGTGTAAATATTTTAAATAATAAAATTTATTTTAAAAAAAAAGAACATAAGTTTTGGCCATCTATGGTTTCAAACGGGGGTTTGATGGGCTTCCGAGGTATAAGCCATGTCTGAGCGAATTCAATGTCTATAAAGTTCAACGTGACTTCCAAGTCGATCATGGCTTGAGTCTGAAGATTAGGAAACTGAGCCAGTTGCAAATTCACCTTCAAGGCCACGTGTCTAGATGAAGGAAGTTGGGACAGCTGATTTTTACCTGCAGCCAGACCAGCCCAAGCTAACTGTCCCTCTAAGTTGGGTGGGGTCCATTTCCCGACTGCAAGCTGGGTTTTTGCTTGGCTGGGCAATTCCTGACTATGTGTCCAGGGCCACCGCAGTATAGGGACAAGTTTTCTTGATGACATCGATCTTTTTTGATAGCCGTGAGTCGTGGTCTAGCTCCTCCCATCTGCATGGGTTCCTCGACTACTGTGGAATGCCAATTTCTCAGTACCAGAGCAGTACCAGTCTCAGCATGTCAGTGAGCTCTGTGTTGCTGCAAGCACCCGTCAATTTTTAAACACAGATGCATCATTGCTTGTAGCATATATGGACTATTGGTGCGGGCAAGTTTGTCCAGAATTTTGGCAGCTAGACCTTGTTGGAATTGATCTAATAACGTGTCTTCATTCCACATAAGATCTTGGGCTATTACACGGAAATCACTAATGTATTCTGCCACAGTTCTACGCCCTTGTTTTAATTCATGCAGCTGTCTGCTGGCAGTTTGTATTTTCACCGGGTCTTCAAACATTAATCTCAACTGTTGGCAAAACCCGTCAAAATTGTCCAACAGTGGGCTTTGCTAGGTGATGATTGGTAAGGCCCATCGTGTTGTGGACCCTGAAAGGAGACTGATAATAAAACCAACCTTGTGTTGGTCAGACGGAAAATCCTCAGAACGGAGGCTCAAATACAATTGACATTGCACCATAAAAGTAGGGAAATTCTTCAATGTGCCATCAAATTTTTCAGGAACTGATACAGGGCATTTGGAGCATGGTGCGGCGGCCCCCGGGGCAACAGGCAGTTGATTTTGAAGCTGGTTTACTTGAGCAGTCAACAGTGCAACTAGCTGCAACAATTGTGCATTATCCAATGCTAATTGTTCCGTCTGGCCAGAGACAATCTGTCCTGTTCAGAGTATGAGGCGACCAAAGATTGAATATAATTAATCTTTATTTACAATCCAACTATTTACATCTAATAAGTCCTTTGAAAGAATGAACATTTGCAGAGTTAAAGCCAACCCGGCAAAGTCAGAGCACTGGACGATACGGGCAAACAAGATTCTGTTTGGGATTGCAATACAGCAGCAAGGCAGGATGTGGCTTGAGATCGAGGCAAGGGAACTGGAACAGGCTTAGCTGGAATTTGTGGCAAGACAAGGCTGGACTCAGCGGAAGTGTGCAACTTAACAAGGCAAGACTCAACTGGAAGGCAGGATTCGACTGGAGAACGCGGCATGACAAGGCAGGATTCGACTGGAGAATGTGGCGTGGCAAGGCAGGACTTGGCTGGAAGATGTGGCGCAGCAAGGCAAGACTCAGCCGACAAACACAGCATGGCAAGGCAGGACTCGACTGAAAAACTTGATGTGGCAAGACCGGATTCGACTGGAAAACATGGCATGGCAAGGCAGGACTCAAACGAGAAATGCGGCATGGCAAGACAGGACTCAGCTGGAAGATGCAGCATAGCAAGGCAGGACTTGGCTGGAGAACGCAACATGGCAAGGCAGAACTTGGCTGGAGAACATGGCGTGGCAATGCAGGACTCGGCTGGGGAACACAGCATGGCAAGGGAGGATTCCGATGGAAGGCGCGGCACAACTAAACTGGCCTCCATGGAAGGGAGCGGCTTGACAAGGCAGGACTCAGCTGAAGGCGAGGGCATCCGGAGGAATTCCGAAATGGTGAAAGATGCTGACTCTGATTCCGTGAAGGCTACAGAGCAGTCTTTTGAAGATGATTCCGGCTCTACTTCTGAAGAAGCTGTTAGCTCAGTGGAATGGTTGTCTCCGGCAGTTTTCTCCTTGTGCTGGTGTCTTTTTATCTTATTTCCTTTGTGCCATTTATCCTCAGGGACCAATCGGGCTTCTCTCTATTTGGCGTGCTTTTTGGCTCACCTTTCCCTCGCACTAATTGGTGGCTTAGAGCATGCTCCCTGGTTCTGGCTAATCAGCTGCTCAGGATTTTCCCGCTCTGCTGAGTCACTCTGAGTTTCGGTTTCCCAAGTTTTCTCAGGATAAGTTTCGATTTCCCCTTTTTGCTTAACATAGGTTTCGGTTTCATCTAGCTCAGTATCAGATTCAGACTCAACGCAACAGATATCATCATGGCAGATGCCTGATAAAACAATGCATTAAAAAAAATCTAAACATCAGTTGTACTTCAGTTACTGTATATATGCTGATGGGTTATCAGCTGATGGTGACATATCAGGACAGGTTTCTTGCAGGTTTAGTAACTAGCTTGATGACAACATGGATTCAATGTGCAGCTGTTACGTATTTGGAGGATCTCCTTAGGCACCTGGACAGTTCCTGTGGAATAGGTTGTTGGAGAAGATAGACCTTCAGTCTGATCCAGCACAGCTTTACAATCCAAGATGAGTTAGCTATGCAAGTATTTCATTTTTCACTGCCATTAGTTCACTGTCACATATTGTGATATCATTGTTTATCATGAACCAGAAATGAGACAACGGAAAAATATATCATTCTGATTTGGGCCACATTGATTTCATTCATTCTTCCTTACCCCTCACCTTTTAAATTTGTTAGGGCTATAACTATAGAAATCCCTAGCTATCATGTTCATCCTAGAATGCTGTAGTTCCAATAATCAGTTGGGGAAGTCTTAGTTAAACTGCACAGCTTTGCTTATAAAAGGCTTTAGGTTCAGTGAGACCATGTAGAGTCATAAAACAGCTTTTTATGTTCCAATGCTGCATTCACACTAAAACTGTCTGATGTAATAGCACCTTACCTATTCTGATCAGAGGAAGTTGTCCCAAAGGGCTTTATTTCCTAAGCTTGTTGTAAAGTATTATCTTCCTGTATTACATTCTTTTTCTGCTTTCTAACATGTCAACTACCAAGTGGTTTTATGATGGGAGAAGGCTTACAAATCAATAAATGCCATAAAAATACTATAAGTGAATGCACAAGACTTGGAATGAAACCTGCCATGGACTCCAGTCAGAGCTCTTGCCTCATGGTTTCACAAATAACTAGTGCCTGAGAAATGCTATTTGTCCTGCAGACCTTTGTGGAATGTAGGGCATCCAGACACACGAGACTGCTTTGGGAAACATCTCTTCAGTGCATAGAGGATAACAATTACACATGAAGATTTTTGACATAATGCATATATCCATATTCAGAATGACTCTGATGCCCCCAGTAGTCTCAGGATGGTGGAGAGAGATGCTATTCAAGCCTGCACTCATTTAACTAGTACAGGGAGAAAGAAGGCAGGCAACAAAAAACTGTAAATATCTATTGTTGCTATAGCTTTGGCATTATACTTCTTGCTATGCACAAGAAATACAACCCAACTCTGTAGAAAAGGTTAAAGAAATATACTATCTTCTGACCAACTACTACGTACAACTGACTTCTGAACAAGCATTGCAACATCCTGGAAAGTGGCTCAGTAATTTATGGGTCTTGTTCAGTTACTTTTGGGCATTTTTTCACATATTTTTGGAAGGTATTGGAGTGATTGTAGGATCATCAAAACATAAGAATACAAAAGCTGCCTTTTAAGAAATCAGAACATTGATCCCTCTAGATCACAGTTGTTCTATATCACCTGAGGACTGTGCTGGCTGAGAATTTTGGGAGTTAAAGACCAACACAGGTGGATGGCAGCAGACTGGGGGAAGCTGGTATATACTGCCTGACAGCACTTCTTCAGAGCTGAAATCTTTTCATCCAGACATGGAGATGATACATACTGAATCTTGGACTGCAGCTCCCTGTCACCATAAGATAAAGGTAAAAGTTCCCCCTGACTCTAGAGGCCAGTGCTCATCTCCATTTATTAGCCGAAGAGCCAGCATTGTCCGAAGATGCTTCCACGGTCATGTGGCTGGCATGACGCACGCGGAACGCTGTTACCTACCCACTGAAGTGGTTCCTATTTATCTACTTGCATTTGCATGCTTTCAAATTGCTAGGTTGGCAAGAGCTGGGGCTAGTGCGGGAGCTCACTCCGTCACGCAGGACTAGGGATTTGAACCTCCGAACTAGCGATCTTCCAATCAACAAGCCTGGCGTCTTACCCGCTGAGCCACCATGCCCCAAGTCACCATAAGATATACAAATTAACACAATGCTACTCAGAAGAGAGTTTTATTTCTAGTGAAATAGTTTAGTTTTTTGGCTGTTGTGGGTCTTCCGGGCTGTGTGGCCGTGTTCTGGAAGTTGTGGTTCCTAACGTTTCGCCAGCATCTGTGGCCAGCATCTTCAGAGGGCAGGAGCACAGATAGAAGCAAAATCTCTGTGCCCAGGTAGAGTGGCAATGTTCTATTTATAGAGCTAAATTATAGGAGATTAGGTGGGGTTTTTTGTTGTGTTGAAATGTTAACGAGTGGCTGATGAGCGTGATTAGCATGTTCATTGTGAGAAGTATTCCCATGTCCTGGTGGTTGGACTGAGTTCGTTGACCTTTTGCAGGCTGTGTTTTTCAGGACTGGTAGCCAGGTTTTGCTAATTTTTAAACTTTCTTCTTTTTTATTGTAACTGTGCTGGTGTTTGTGAATTTCAATGGCTTCTCTGTATAATCTGGTGTAGTGGCTTTTGGTGTTGTCCAGTATTTCTGTGTTTTCAAATAGGATTTTGTGTCCCGTTTGCTTGAGAGCATGTTCAGCTACTGAAGATTTTTCCGGTTGCTGTAGTCTGCAGTGTCTTTCATGTTCTTTTATCCTGGTGTGAATGCTTCGTTTTGTGGTTCCGATGTATACTTGTCCACAGCTGCATGGTATGCGGTATACTCCTGCAGCGGTGCGGGGGTCCCTTTTGTCTTTTGCTGATTTTAGCATTTGTTGTATTTTCCTGGTGGGTCTGAAGACTGTTTGAAAGTTGTGTTTTTCCATCAGTTTTCCCATGCGGTCAGTGACTCCTTTGATGTAGGGCAGGAATACTTTGTTTGTGGGGGGCTGTTTTTCTTCAGTTGGATGTTGTTTTCTTGGTTTGATGGCTCTTTTTATTTCATTCTTGGAATAGCCATTTGCCTGTAGGACCCAATTCAGATGGTTAAGTTCATTGTTGAGAAATTGGGTTTCACAGTTTCGATTAGCACGATCCACCAAGGTTTTGATCATGCCTCTCTTTTGTCGTGGGTGGTGATTGGAATTTTTGTGTAGATATCGGTCCGTATGGGTGGGTTTTCTGTATACTTTGTGTCCTAGTTTGAGGTCCGGATTGCGTATGACCAGCGTATCTAAAAATGGAAGTTTGCCATCAGTTTCTTTTTCCATAGTGAATTGTATATTGGGGTGGATGCCGTTTAGGTGGTCCAGAAATTTCTCCAGTTCTTCTTCAGTATGACTCCAAATTGCGAAGGTGTCATCCACGAACCGGAACCAGACTGTTGGTGTAATGGGTGCCGATTCCAAAGCCTGTTTTTCAAAGTGTTCCATGTAAAAGTTTGCTATGACTGGGCTCAGGGGGCTTCCCATGGCAACGCCATCCATCTGTTCGTAGAACTCATTCTCCCATTGAAAGTAACTAGTTGTTAGGCAGTGTTGAAATAAAGCTGTAATGTCTTCTGGGAAGATTTGCTTGATGAGTGCCAGGGTGTCCCTTACTGGCACCTTGGTAAACAGGGAGACCACGTCAAAGCTGACCAGTTTGTCCGTGTGGTTGAGTTTTAGGGTGCTGATTTTGTTGATGAAGTGTCCTGAGTCTTTGATGTGGGATGGAGTCTGTCCGATGTGGGTCTGTAAAAGGGTTGCCAAATGTTTGGATAATTCATATGTCGGGGAGCCAATGGTCTCCCTGTTTACCAAGGTGCCAGTAAGGGACACCCTGGCACTCATCAAGCAAATCTTCCCAGAAGACATTACAGCTTTATTTCAACACTGCCTAACAACTAGTTACTTTCAATGGGAGAATGAGTTCTACGAACAGATGGATGGCGTTGCCATGGGAAGCCCCCTGAGCCCAGTCATAGCAAACTTTTACATGGAACACTTTGAAAAACAGGCTTTGGAATCGGCACCCATTACACCAACAGTCTGGTTCCGGTTCGTGGATGACACCTTCGCAATTTGGAGTCATACTGAAGAAGAACTGGAGAAATTTCTGGACCACCTAAACGGCATCCACCCCAATATACAATTCACTATGGAAAAAGAAACTGATGGCAAACTTCCATTTTTAGATACGCTGGTCATACGCAATCCGGACCTCAAACTAGGACACAAAGTATACAGAAAACCCACCCATACGGACCGATATCTACACAAAAATTCCAATCACCACCCACGACAAAAGAGAGGCATGATCAAAACCTTGGTGGATCGTGCTAATCGAAACTGTGAAACCCAATTTCTCAACAATGAACTTAACCATCTGAATTGGGTCCTACAGGCAAATGGCTATTCCAAGAATGAAATAAAAAGAGCCATCAAACCAAGAAAACAACATCCAACTGAAGAAAAACAGCCCCCCACAAACAAAGTATTCCTGCCCTACATCAAAGGAGTCACTGACCGCATGGGAAAACTGATGGAAAAACACAACTTTCAAACAGTCTTCAGACCCACCAGGAAAATACAACAAATGCTAAAATCAGCAAAAGACAAAAGGGACCCCCGCACCGCTGCAGGAGTATACCGCATACCATGCAGCTGTGGACAAGTATACATCGGAACCACAAAACGAAGCATTCACACCAGGATAAAAGAACATGAAAGACACTGCAGACTACAGCAACCGGAAAAATCTTCAGTAGCTGAACATGCTCTCAAGCAAACGGGACACAAAATCCTATTTGAAAACACAGAAATACTGGACAACACCAAAAGCCACTACACCAGATTATACAGAGAAGCCATTGAAATTCACAAACACCAGCACAGTTACAATAAAAAAGAAGAAAGTTTAAAAATTAGCAAAACCTGGCTACCAGTCCTGAAAAACACAGCCTGCAAAAGGTCAACGAACTCAGTCCAACCACCAGGACATGGGAATACTTCTCACAATGAACATGCTAATCACGCTCATCAGCCACTCGTTAACATTTCAACACAACAAAAAACCCCACCTAATCTCCTATAATTTAGCTCTATAAATAGAACATTGCCACTCTACCTGGGCACAGAGATTTTGCTTCTATCTGTGCTCCTGCCCTCTGAAGATGCTGGCCACAGATGCTGGCGAAACGTTAGGAACCACAACTTCCAGAACACGGCCACACAGCCCGGAAGACCCACAACAGCCATTGAACTCCGGCCGTGAAAGCCTTCGACAATACAGTTTAGTTTTTCTAAACATTTATTAATAACAGACCAAAACAACAGGTATTGACATATATATGACTTAGGAATATTACAGATGGTTGGAATCAAAGAGTGTAACAAAAAATTCTATGTGCAAGAAGCTGAAATATACTATGCCAGGATGATAGGTTATAACAGGCAAGAACTGAATGATGCAGGTTTCAGTAGATCAATAGGCTATTATACTAGGAAGACTGGTGTTCACAGTCGAGAGTCATCTGTACATCTGAAGGTGGTGAGATGACTTCATGAACTATGTATCAAGAATTATGGTCCCTTTTTCACATATATGAATGAACCAATTTGAGTTTGAAGCCCAACTAATGTTGCTGTAAACCCTCATCTTAATCCGCCCCTCTCATTGCCTAGGCCAAACATGTTTAGTTTTATTTATTTACAGTCAAAGACTTAAACCATTATATGGTACAAATACGCATACATAAAATAGCTAAATACAAATCAACTGGTTAATAACATCTATGACAATACCTATGAATTACAATGAGTTCAAGTTAACAATTCCATCATTAAACCCTAACCTTCCTTAAAGCAACTGCAACAATACTTAACAACCTTCATACATATTTCAGGGGAGTAATCCACTAGCAGGAAGTGTATCTTTTCATCATCCAGTAGGTCCAGTTAGCCTACTAACAGGGAATATTAGTGTAGAAGAAGACGACCAGAATATGAAACAGGGCAACAAAACCTGTGGGACTACTAAACTTTCCAAACAGAGACAGAGACAATCGTGCAGATGGATGTTATTTTATCTTCCCTCCAAAACCATAGCTGGCATAGCTTTGAATCTAGCATGTAAGAATGCTGTAGTGTGTAAAACAGCCAGGAATGAGGAATTTGTCATTTTTCAAAAGTTACCGAAAGTACAATTCTCAGCCCCCCTCACCACTGACCATATTGGCTAAAGCTTCTGGGTGTTGATGTTCAACAACATCTGGAGGGTGATAGTTCCCCCTCCACTAACCAAAGCTGAAAAAGTGTTTCTGCAAGTGTGTATCACGTACACTGTTTTCTCCCCAAAGGTGCAGTACTTTCTATCACCCCTTAAAGCATTTTGTAACTCTGATCACAGTATAGTGTAAATCATTCCCAAACATTTGATTAGGCAATGGTCTTCCAAGACAATGCATATTCCAGTCCTGTCTCTACTTTTGCTGCTGATGTTCCTGTCATCAATCACTGCAGCTAGTTCAAAAGGGCAGAACAGAATGGAAGTTCAGCTATCAGCTTTCAAGCTTTTATGCATGCCATGGGTGGTTAAACAGAATAACCTCTTCTAAACCTGTTTGTACAGTTTCCATTTAAGTTAGAGGTGTTGGCAGTCCAATTGAAAATGAAAGCAGCAGAAAAGAGACAAGAAGGATGTCTGAGCCAGAAGCAGGTTTGTTTGTTTGTTTTTTGAATTTGCACAGGGAAGGAATATTTCTTTGTCCTTCCATATCCAAATTGAAAATTACTATGGGAAGAGAAGCTTGGATTAAGGAAAGCAATGGCAGCTTCTGGTCAGCTCATTTGAGGCTTGATAAACACCGATTATTACCATTTCTTACACTCAGTAAATGGTGCTAAACTTCTAAAGGACAAAGAGTCTATTGCACTGCGCTGGAAAGAGCATTACTACAATCTCCTTAATCGTCACTCTACTGTGGCTGATGAAGTCTTCTTGCAAATCCCGCAAAAACAAATAAGAGATGAGCTTGCAGTACCCCCTAGTTTGGAGGAAGTCAGTAAAGCCACTAAACAAATGAAAAATAACAAAGCTAGTGGACCTGATGGGATTCCTGCTGAAGTCTTTAAAGAAGGCGGGCCTGAACTTACACAACAACTTCATAAGCTCATCGAAAAAATCTGGATGAGGGAGGAGATTCCAGCAGACTTTAGGGATGCCATAATTATCACTCTCTTTAAAAAGGGTGATAGAACAGACTGTGGAAACTATCGAGGCATCTCCCTTCTAGCCACAGCAGGCAAAATCCTGGCAAAGATCATTGCAAACCGTCTCCTATCTGTATCAGAAGACATCCTCCCTGAAACGCAAAATGGCTTCCGCCATTCCAGGGGAACAGTGGATATGATCTTCACTGCACGACAGCTTCAAGAAAAATGCAAGGAGCAAAACCGCCCTCTGTACATGGCGTTTATTGAACTGACTAAAGCTTTTGATACTGTAAATCGTACTGCTCTCTGGACCATCCTTCTGAAAATCGGATGCCCTGATAAATTTGTGAACATCTTGCGGCTACTCCATGACGACATGATGGCAACAATCCTGAATAACAATGGCTCTCAAAGCGATCCATTTAAAGTGGAATCCGGCGTTAAACAGGGATGTGTTATTGCTCCAACCTTATTTGCTATCTTCATCGCTATGATTATACACCTTGTTGAAGAGAAACTTCCTACTGGTGTAGAAATTATATATCGAACAGATAGAAAGCTTTTTAATCTTAGTAGGCTGAAAGCAAAAAATAAGGTAACTACAACTTCTGTTATAGAACTTCAATATGCTGATGATAACGTAGTCTGTGCACACTCCGAAGAAGATCTTCAAACTATCCTAAACATCTTTGCAGAAGCATATGAAAAGCTCGGCCTCTCGATTAACATTAAAAAAACCAAAGTGCTTTACCAGCAAGTTTGAACCAATCCCTCCGCAGCACCATCAATCCAGCTTAAAGGTGTGTCACTAGAAAATGTTGACCACTTTTCTTATCTCGGCAGCCATCTATCTACAAAAGCCGACATCGACGCTGAAATTCAGCATCGCCTGAGCTCTGCGAGTGTAGCTTTCTCCCGAATGAAGTGTAGAGTGTTTGAGGATCAGGACATTCGCAGGGAGACCAAAATGCTTGTTTACAAAGCCATTGTACTACCAACCCTTCTGTACGCCTCTGAAACATGGACCCTCTACAAACGCCACCTCCAACTTCTTGAAAGATTCCATCAACGCTGCCTCCGAAAAATTCTGCAAATTACTTGGGAAGATCGGTGGACTAATGTTAGCGTATTAGAAGAAGCGAAAACCACCAGCATTGAAACAATGATCATCCAACATCAACTTCGCTGGACCGGCCATGTTGTTCGAATGCCTGACCATCGTCTTCCAAAGCAGCTACTTTACTCCCAACTTACGAATGGAAAACGGAATATTGGTGGACAGCAAAAGAGATTCAAAGATACTCTCAAAGCTAATTTAAAAAAATGTAATATCAGCATTGAGAACTGGGAAGCCCTAACTCATGAGCGTTTCAATTGGAGGTCAGCCTTTATTAATGGCGCTATGGACTTTGAAGAAGCATGAGTACAGGGCGAAAGGGAGAAAAGAGCTAAAAGGAAGGCACGTCAAGCAAACCCTCATCATGATCGTCTCCCACCTGGAAACGTATGTCCTCATTGTGGGAGGTTGTGCGGATCCAGAATTGGCCTTTATAGCCACTTACGGATCCACTGTTAAAATTTTACCTTTGGAAGACAATCTTACTCGGCTACGAGTGATCGTCAGTGATTACCATTTACGTGGGTGTGCTGAAATTAGAGTTATCAAGTATATAGCACTCCACGGTATATGAAAATAGTCCGTGTTTGACATATGCTTTGTATAAGTCTTTTCTAATGGGCAGTAAACCTTAAACCTCAGGCTTGCATTCTATACTCTCTAGTTTCCATTTCTTATACAGTATTAAGAACTCCACTAAATCTCTTGCCATCTTGTAGTTAATTATTTTTCTGCCATCTTTTTTTCCCTCCCAAGACTGGAGCTTTTTTCTTGGAAGCGATTTTGGAAGGAATTTGTAATTGGCTGGATGAGATCAATGGATTCTGTTTAATGAAATTGCCATGAATTTCATTTCCCGTATGGAATATGTTTAACTAGAAGTCAGTAATTGTGATCTATGCAGATTTATCACTGTTGAACAGCAATGAAGGTTCGGTGTTTGTATCAGATAGATTAGACTTGCTTTCACTTTTACAAAGATGCACTTCAACTCTTTCCAATCTTTTCTCATGCTGGTAGATTGCAGTTCAGCAACAATGCTTGCTTGCTCAAGGAACCCCACTGTTTGTGAGCTCTGCTCAGGATGCATATTCTTACAAAGGTATGAAAGCTGGCTGGGTGACTTTGGGCCAGTCCCTCTCTCTCAGCCCAACCCAACTCACAGGGTGGTTGTTGTGGGGAAAATAGGAGGAGGAAGGAGTATTAGGTATGCTCCCCACCTTGAGTTAATTACTGTATAAAAATAGTAAAGGGATAAAAAAATCTAAAAAAAAAGGTGACTTCAACTTTGGTAGACATTAAACTGGTGAATGCTTAAATTCCTGTTAGATGACTTGCATCAGTAGCATCAGTAGTCTATTTCAATATCATCCCAATAGCAGTCTTGAATATCCTTTTCCCACTTGAGTTTGGGAAAAACCTCATTGAGGATGCCATTTGTAATGCCAGAATCTCCTCCATATCCAGGAATATTGTTTTGCAACTGAACAAACCATCATGTGCATTTTGGCTTACCAATAAATAATGAATAAGCAGGATGCCAAATCTGCTCAGATAATGCTATATAGTGTTTGTGCCACAGGAAAACCTGTGAAACTAGTGAATGTGTTTGAGTTAGGCAAATTGTACCAGTTTCCCATGTCCTCCTGACTCCTGTTTCCTTGGGAATTCTACATAGACATTGATGAAGTGTCTCATTTCTCAGTCAAATCTTCTTTTTTGAAGATTGAAAGTATGTCATGTAAACAATGAAGCTCCTCAACTCTTTCGGAAGAGTTGTCACAATTCATTCAGCTGAATTTATTGAAGTGGAAAATTTCCATAGTTTCTACTCAGAGTGGGTATAGTTTCTTACATCTTTTGTATTGGATAGTTGTTATGAAACTATCTGGTAAGCCTTCAGCATTTAGCTTCTTCTAGCAAGTGGGTACGTTATTCTGCAACAGTTGACCATGGAATATTCCCAGGACATGTGAAATCCACCAAGCATGATAAAGACTCGTTTTAAGCTAAGTCTATTTGCATTTAGGGATTTTAGTAGCCAAATCATATTTTGCTTTTCTGGCATTTCTCGACTGTTTTGTGCATTTGCTTGCTTTTTTCTTATAAGGAGTAGCAGTGCTGGGGATCTGTTAATTTGTGGGAGCTCTGCCAGAGAACTGATCCACTAAAAACTTTGGAATTTTGAACTTATTGACTTTGGAGTAGCCTCAGTGTTAAATGCACTGACCTGATATTGCAATTTCTTTTTCATCACATGGGCACAAATATACTCCTTGACATTCCTGGTATTTCTCTCTATAATTCTAATTCCAACCAGAATTTGTAAAAGTGCCAGTCACCCCTGATTTGGATAAAATCAACATTTCCTTTTTTAAGAATTCACATGAAACCAGATATTTGAATTATCACCTACAACATAATAATTCCAGGCAAATCCTTTTACTAACTATATTTGTAATTTATTTATTTCTAGAGTGGTCGGTGCTCATCAACTGATGCAGATGTTAATTCAATTCCTCCTTTTCCAATATAATTGCAGCTGTCACCACATCCAAGGCTGTAATGGATATCAAGGACCTTCTTACTGCCAGTGATACTATTCTCTGTAAAGTTGAATTAAGATATTTTGATAGTGTCACATACCCATTTGTTATAGTATATACATTGTACTGGAAAAACCATGTTATGTGTCTTCAACTGACACCTTTTTATGCTACTACTTGCTAGCAATCTTGTTTCCTCTTTTAATACCTGCTGGCAATTCTGTAGCATCTGCCTGAAGAAAACAGAAATACCAACATATTTCCAGATCTTGGGATATTAATGCCAACTGTGCCTTCCTTAAACTTTTATTGTGAAAATCATTGCATCTCCGCTTATATTAAAAGAATTTGGGATTGGTTTCATGCAAAATCAGATGGTATATTTGAAGGTGATGGAAAATGAATAAAGATAAATATCTCTACCAAATTTTATGTTGTAGTGCCCTTTGCCCCTTTTCATTGGGACCAGAGCTTTCCAAACTTTTCATGTTGGTGACACACTTTTTAGACATGCATCATTTCGCGACACACTCTTGCAGCAGGACATCATTTCGCGACACACTCTTACAGCAGGACATCATTTCGTGAAAATGATGGAAATATATATATAAATACTTATATTTATTATACAATACATTACTGCAGAGCTTTCCAAGCTTTTCATGTTGGTGACACACTTTTTAGACATGCATCATTTCGCGACACACTCTTACAGCAGGACATCATTTCGCGACACACTCTTACAGCAGGGCACAAGGCAGGCAGTAGGACCTGCACAGAATCACAGCAGGTTTGGAGGCAGCCAGGCACAAGGCAGGCACTAGGACCTGCGCGGAATCCTGGCAGGGCTCGGAGGCAGCAGTAGCTGCGACACACCCAGACACTGCAGCCGACACACTAACGTGTCCCGACACACAGTTTGGAAAGCTCTGATTGGGACCAACAAAGTCAGACAGACTGGATTGTCTAGAATTATGCACAAGACTCACAGCAGATACTGCTTGTTCCTTCTATATGCTGCATGATATCATTACTGCACCCCAAATGCTCTAGAAGTTGTTTCTTATAGTGGTAGGTAGAGATGCCAATATATTTCTTAGATGTCTAAACAGCCAAACATTTCACTACTGAAACTGAGACTTGATAAAGGGAGGATCTTTATTTGATTTTTTTCCTGCCTTGTTTTATGCAACAGGTTACCATATCATCTCACAGACAGCTTTACTTCATATTGCCCTCAGTTTTTCATTCCATTCCAAGATGTTCTTAGTACATCACTGAAAATTTGGAATCCTAGCAGGAAATACAGCTGTTCATGAAAACATGTGATATGTACAACAACAAAACAAGAAAGGGTGGAATAGAAAATTTGCAATGGAGGGGGGGGACCCATAACACAGAAAAGATCCCTCTGCTGAGTCTACCACTGTATGTTGAAGAATGATTTCTGAATGAGCAAGTTTGGAAGTCTTAGAGACAGAGCTGCAACTGGGAGGGTTCTCTACATGCATAATAAATGCCCAGCAGGGAATATTACTCTGCAGGCAGTGAGGAAAGTATGAGCTGACTGACCTAAAGAGGTCTGGTTCTATTCAGAGTGTCTGTATGCTTGAGGAGCAGCCAGCAGAGTTTTCCTTTCAGCTGTTTCAGAAGCAGAGAGGTAATCAGTTTGTAAAGGATGAAAGAAATTTGAAAGAGATCTTAGTATCATTGTAGAAAGCTCACTGAATGTGATTCATCAGGCTGCAACCCTCAAAAAAGCAAACAGACTGTTAGGAAAGGCCAAGAGAATAATGTTGAAGTCTTTCATAATGCTTCTATAGAAATGAATGTGGTGGGCCCACATCTTGAGCACAGTAGATACACTGGGGGGGGGGGGGGTGTGACAAAACAAAATCCAAGAGAAATAGGGGAACAGCAGCAATCAGAGAAAGAGTCTTATGAAGAACAAGAGCAAACCAAAGGCTAATGAAGAGGTGATTGGGGAAGCCTTTATCTCTGTCTGTCTGTCTGTCTGTCTGTCTATCTATGCCAGTGTTGTGTTGTGGTTAAGGTGCTGAACTAGGAGACAGACAGACAGACAGACAGACAGATATAGATAGATAGATATCTAACAAATATTACATATAGGGATATCTCTATAAGAGAGAAAGAGAGATGGATGGATGGATGGATGGATATATACGTACATACATATATATGTATGTATATATATACTGTATATACATACATACATACATATATATGTATGTATATATATATACTGTATATATATATACTGTGTGTGTGTGTGTGTGTATATATATATATATATATATATATATATATATATATACACACACACATATATACATATATACATATACATATATGTGTGTGTGTGTATATATATGTGTGTTTGTGTATATATATATATATATATATATATATATACACACACACACACATACATACATACATACATACTGTACATACATACATACATACACATACAAACACACTATCTACATACATACATACATACTGTACATACATACATACATACACATACAAACACACTATCTACATCCATCCATCCATCCATCCCTAACAAAGACAAAACTTTCATTCAATGCCAAAACCTGAATGGCTCCTAAAGAAATCAATACATCATGTTTTAAAGAAACAAATGAAGGGTCTTCTTCCAACTAATTAATCTAGGGAATTCACAGCCCCCAAACCCATTCAAAGAAAGATGAAAAGGGAAACAGAGTATTCCTTGAGGAAACAGTAATAGAACTGTTGTGTAAGTCCTTTGAAAGAGGGACTACATGTGTGGGAGCACTCCAAAGCCCTTCATTAAAGCAGCTGCATCTTGTTCTAGATTTGCCCAGCTGCTTCGGAAGTTACTCCCAGCTGTCTCCACATGTGTGCACTTGTGGAGCCACTCTGCTTAGGGTTTTTTTCCCCCTCTTTCAAAGGATGTGCACAACGTGTTCTATTAGCTAAACAGCCAGCTGAAGCACTGTTTAAAATCTCTAAAATGGATGCTTGCGTACAATGCAGTGTGTATCTTTTTGATACCAACAGCTTAAGGAGATGAATGGAAAATAACAAAGCCAAGTCTTCTCAGTCTAATGCTCTTCCATTTCCATAATGTCTTAGCCAGCATGGCCTTCAGCTGGTATACAAAGTAGTGATCTTGCCAGATTGAAGGAAAAAAGTCAGAAGTATAGAGAAGTGAGTGGCTGTACTTCAGCAGATGAGAGAGGACTGCTAAAACTGTGCGGCCAAAGCATAGCAAGCCTGATCAGGAGGGTTTTAATCTGAATTCTGGGGGGTTGGAGAAGGAGCCAGTTTGGTGTAGTGGTTAAGGCACCAAGCTAGAAACTGAGAGAATGGGAGTTCTTGTTCTGCTTTAGGCATGAAAGCCAGCTGGGTGACCTTGGGCCAATCCCTCTCTCTCAGCCCAACTCACCTCACAGGGTGGTTGTTGTGGGGAAAATCTCCACTGTCCTGGAGATGGGCGGTCATAAATTCGAATAATAAAATAAATAAATAAATAAAATAGGAAGAGGAAGGAGTATTAGGCATGTTCACCACCTTGAGTTTATAAAAATAATAAAGGTGGGATTAAAAAAATCTAATAAATACTGTATATCTAATAAATACTGTAAGTAAGGACCTCAGATACACATAAAGAGCTTAGTACTGAAGAAAGAAATAGGGGTGTAGCTATAACGGGGGGCTCTTAAACCACTGACTCAATGAAAAATAAAAAAGAACATGGGCTAATAAAGTTTAGGGCCTTTGCAGTCTATACTACAGCTGTGCAATATTTCAGATTTGATTAAGAAGAGATACTTTTGAACACATGGGAACATGAAAGCAGCACCTATTTGCAGCTTATTAAAGATGGATTGAAGCTTGAGAGAAAACATGATCAGGGAATACCTATTTACTCTGAATGAATTTTAATCTCCAGGCCAGATGAATTGCATCCTAGGGTACTGAAGGAACTTGTTGATGGCCTGGTTGCATATTATGTATTATTTTTGAGAAATCCTGGAACATGGGTAAAATGCCAAATGATGAGATGATAACAAATATTGTTCCTATCTTCAAAAAGGGACAATTAGAGGAGCCAAGAAATTACAACCCAACTGTCCTGACTTCGAGTGAAGGAAAACACGCTGAGACTTGGTGTAAAGGCTCTAGTGCAGAGCTTTCCAAACTGTGTGTTGCGACACAAAAGTGTGTCGCCACACACAGCGTGGTGTGTCGCCACACCACCCGGAAGCAGCGGCGCGCGTGTGCACGGTGGTAGCGGCAGCCGCTGCGGTCGCCGCACACACCCCCGCGCCACCGCACGTCCCCCCGCGCCGCTGCCCGCCCCCCCGCGCCGCCGCCGTGCGCGCCGCCCCCCGCCCCCCTGTGCTGCCGCCGTGTCGTCGCCAGCGGTGGCACTTTGGAAAGCCCTGCTCTAGTGTTTTATTGTTCTACTCTGCTAGACAGAATCCAGCTAAACTAAAATGAACTAGTGCCACCCTCAGCCTCTTATGATGAAGGCAAAGCGATTCAGTACTGCGCATGCGTTTATCCCCCTGGAGGGAGCTCCCTCCTTCTTCACCAGTTATCTCCCTGACAGCAACTCTGATCTCAATACCCATGAAAATTCTATGACGAAATTGCCCTGGAAGCATCTTGAAAATAATACGGTAATTACTGAGAGTCAGCATTTCTATGTTACTGTAGCCCTCCTGATGCTTTGACTTCCTAGGTTCCTCAGCCAGCCTATCCCAAGAAGCCACTGGCCCTTCTTCAGCATCTAAAGAAACAAGCAGCACCATGGATGCTTCCCACTCAGGGTCAGGCTAATAGTCTCTTTTGCCATTCCTGCTGCAGGGTATGTCGTGCTATTCCATCTCTCTTTCTCATTACTGTTGTTACTTTTCTTTTGTGCCTCTGAGTCTCTCCTTGCTGTCATATTGCACCTCTCCATATCTATCTCCGTGCTGTCATCTCAAACTCTCATCTCTCATGCCTTTTTGCTGCTCCTCAGCACTATCTCACTCATGACTTTCTTATTGGCTAAAGCTCTTTTTCACCAGCTATTCGCTGGCCCATTAATTCTTTCTGACAACTCCCCATCATGATGGAAGTAAAAAGTTCTGGCTGACCTGCATTTCTGTGGTCTTTCTTTCCTCAGTATCTATTCTCTTTAGAGAGAGAGCCAGAGCAGAAATCTGCTACGATTGGGGACTATTGGTAATTCTTAATGAGGGGTTCTTGATTGGAACCCACTTGTACCCACTAAGTACCTATTTAATCTCACTGCAGCTATGCACAGAGCTTTTTGCCCGGCACACTTCAGTTTCTTTCCCACAGCCATTTTGGAGGGCTACTTATCGGAAAATCCCTTTTGGAGAGAGAGTCTGTCCTTGTGAATTGAGCGAGCCTAAAATATGAGCCCACATTTTCT
The DNA here is from genome assembly GCA_023362775.1 of Charina bottae. NCBI lineage: Eukaryota > Metazoa > Chordata > Lepidosauria > Squamata > Charinaidae > Charina > Charina bottae. Next base: position 135,676,654 of record JALMGJ010000002.1, on the reverse strand, counting down.
TCTGTTGTCCCTTCTTTTAACACTCCCTCATGCTTCATTGACTACGCTAAAGCCTTTGGTTGTGTGGATCACAACAAACTGTGGCAAATTCTTAAAGAGATGGGAGTACCAGACCACCTTACCTGTCTCCTGAGAAACCTGTATGCGGGTCAAGAAGCAACAGTTAGAACCGGACATGGAACAACCGACTGGTTCAAAATTGGGAAAGGAGTACGACAAGGCTGTATATTATCACCCTGCTTATTTAACTTATATGCAGAGTACATCATGAGAAATGCTGGGCTGGATGAATCACAAGCCGGAGTTAAGATTGCCGGGAGAAATATCAACAACCTCAGATATGCAGATGATACCACCCTAATGGCAGAAAGTGAAGAGGAACTAAAGAGCCTCTTGATGAGGGTGAAAGAGGAGAGTGCAAAAGCTGGCTTGAAACTCAACATTAAAAAAACTCAGATCATGGCATCTGGTCCCTTCCTGGCAAATAGAAGGGGAAGAAATGGAAGCAGTGACAGATTTTATTTTCTTGGGCTCCAAGATCACCGCAGACGGTGACTGCAGCCATGAAATTAAAAGACGCTTGCTCCTTGGGAGGAAAGCTATGGCAAACCTAGACAGCATATTAAAAAGCAGAGACATCACCTTGCCGACAAAGGTCTGTATAGTTAAAGCTATGGTTTTTCCAGTAGTAATGTATGGCTGTGAGAGTTGGACCATAAGGAAGGCTGAGCGCTGAAGAATTTATGCTTTCGAACTGTGGTGATGGAGAAGACTCTTAAGAGTCCCTTGGACTGCAAGGAGGTCAAACCAGTCAATCCTAAAGGAAATCAACCCTGACTGCTCATTGGAAGGACAGATTCTGAAGCTGAAGCTCAAATACTTTGGCCACCTAATGCGAAGAGAGGACTCACTGGAAAAGACCCTGATGCTGGGAAAGACTGAAGGCAAAAGGAGAAGGGGACGGCAGAGGATGAGATGGTTGGATAGCATCACCGATGTAATGATCATGAACTTGAGTAAACTCTGGGAGGCAGTGGAGGACAGGAAGGCCTGGCGTGCTATGGTCCATGAGGTCACGAAGAGTCGGACACGGCTAAATGACTGAACAACAACAACAACCAAAAATCTCAGTTAGAAGGAAAATATTGTTTCTACCCTGATGCTTCTGATATTTTTTTATCAATTTCCTTTTATTCTCTAGTTTCATTTTTTTCAGGCTTTTATTTATATTATTGTTTGTATCATATCTGTACTTTATTTTACTTTTTTATTGGTTATTGGTTATTCTACTTGCTGATCACAGAGCTTATTTACTACTAATAAATAAATTATATACTCATGATTCCTTCAGCTCACCTGTCTCATTTCACCTTTCCTTGATTTCCCTCTCACCTCTCCTTCTTTCTCGCATGCTGTTCCTGTCTCCTCCCCACTACTACCTACTGTAAGGTAAAGGTAAAGGTTCCCCCCGCACAGTTGTGCAGTCGTGTCCGACTCTAGGGGCCGGTGCTCATCTCCGTTTGTTAGCCGAAGAGCCAGCGTTGTCCGAAGACGCTTCCACGGTCATGTGGCTGGCATGATTTGCGAGGAACGCTGTTACCTACCCACCGAAGTGGCGCCTATTCATCTACTTGCATTTGCATGCTTTCGAATTGCTAGGTTGGCAAGAGCTGGAGCTAGTGCGGGAGCTCACTCCGCACACAGGGCTAGGGATTCGAACCTTCTACTCTTGCGATCTTTTTTTAATTAGGTAATTTCTTTAACAGATTATTGGAATGCCAATGAAATAATATGTCTTGATTTTGCAAAACCTTTGCGAAAGTACTGTATGATATTCTCATTAGGAGACTAGTTAGGTGTGGGCTAACATTCTAGAAGAGAATTAAATTCAAAACAATCTTGCTAGATTACAAAAATGAGCTGAAAGTAACAGAATGAAATTTTACAGACAAATGTATATTAGGAAACAACAAATCAAATGCTAGTTAGGAAATAAAAAATCAAATGCTCAGGCAAAAGATGGGGAATACATGGTGGGTAGAAGTTCTTGTGAAAAACAACTGGGAATAACTATATATTGCAAATTAAATATCAGTAAGACCCACAATATGTCTGCAAAAAAGGCAAATGCAGATTTATAGTAGGTTGCATCAACAGAAGTAGAATATCCAGTCACTGGAAGTAATTGTTTATTCTTCATTGGTCAAACCCTACTTCAAATATTGTGGTCTGGTATTTTGATCATCTAGAACATAGCTTTCCAAACTGTGTGTCGGGACACGTTAGTGTGTCGGCTGCAGTGTCTGGGTGTGTCCCAGCTGCTGCTGCCTCCGAGCCCTGCCAGGATTCCGCGCAGGTCCTAGTGCCTGCCTTGTGCCTTGCTGCCTCCAAACCTGCTGTGATTCCACACAGGTCCTAGTGCCTGCCTTGTGCCCTGCTGTAAGAGTGTGTCGCGAAATGATGCATGTCTAAAAAGTGTGTCATCAACATGTAAAGTTTGGAAAGCTCTGATCTAGAATATGTTCAAAGAAGAAAAGTGAAGATGATCAGTGGACTAGAAACTAAGTTCTACTAAAAGAAATTGGAGGAACTAGACATTTTCAACCTTAAGATGAGAAGACTGGGATAGGGGGAATATTTAATGTCCCTCTTCAAGTATCTGCAAAGATATTATACCAAAGAAGGCCAAGACTCATTTTCTGTCACCTCAGAGGGCAGGTCATGGAATAACAGATTTAAGTTACAGGAAAGCAGATTCTGATTGTTAGAGAAAAATTCCTTACACAGCAGTTTGACAGTGGAATCAATTACCCAAAGAGGTGATAGATGTCCCTTAACTGGATGTGTTCAAGTGAAGGTTTGCCAGCTGTTCGTCAGACAGGCTTAATTTAGACCCTAGCACTGAGAAGGGTATTAGATGTAGTGGTCAAATGGCCTTTTCCAGCTTTATGATTCCATGAACTAATAGTTTGATTTACTACAAGACAGCTCCTATGTCTTTTTTAAGGATGTGCAAAACTATGAAAAGAATAAATATAAGTGATTGGTTCCCAGGAAGATCCATAAATTGTTAAGCTATTTCCCAGCATGTTGCAGCATTTTTCATGGAGTCAATTGTGCATACAGTAGCAGCTATTTTTAAAACAATATATTTCTTTGGCCTTTTCTACAGATTTAAGGTTCATCTTGTATTTATGGTGAACAACAAGCATGTCTAGGGAATTATAGGAAAGGAAATTCAGCTATCTAGAGGGATCCATGGTGGGAAAGGCCAGCCTAGACTATCCTTCTCTACTTGCACTAGTTGTTTCTTCAAAAGGGGCAGCAGAAGGTTGTCTGGAACAGCCAAGGTGAGATGAGAAAGAAGTCCACATAGACATTTCTGAGACCACGGGGCTAGTCATAGGCTCAGTTGATAGTCATAGGCCTTCTTGACTCCATCTGCAATAAGGCATTATATGAGAGTCTTAGCCTCTAACCTAGAGATGTCACTCACTTGGGTTCCCCTTTTCTTTGTTTAGGGCTCTGTTGCCAAAGACCTCTTCGGCAAATGCCATTCCTGGTAAAGAATATGTCTCACTGTACCCCACGTTTTAATTCGACCATCTGGCAAAGAAACAACTTCATCAGTTCACACCCTGTCCACTTTGTGAGTGCCAGGGAAAGGGCAAACCATTAGGCTTGCTGCAGATGCCAAGCAGAAAAGGTGCTAGATGAGTGGATTCCAGGCAGCTGGGCATGTCACTCGGTTACCAACAGGAAATTAGACCATGGCTAAAACCCATTTTACTGCCTCTCTCTTGCTGTCTGTCTGAGTGATCATCAGCCTCATTAAAAAATGACTAATTATTATTCTGGCTCATTAGCAACTATAAATCTCCAGTGCCACAGCTTCATTAAAAAAAAATGACAAGTTAGCACTTCATTATATTATGTAGTGGCAAATTTTAATCTTTCCCAGGCTGGTTTTGTTTTCTCTCATGCAAAAGGCTTAAAGGGCCCTATCTTCTCTAAACAGGCCAAGAAGAGCAACAGGAGGTAGGTGAAATGTTTTAAGAGGAACCCTGTGAGGGGGAAAGGTGACATTTTTCATGAGCGGCCTTCCCCAAGTGTGTTCATTTATTTTATTTTATTTTACAATATCTGTATACTCCAGTCACAAGACAAGAGCATTCCAGAACATGCCACTCCTGGATCTCGAGGATGAGTTGAGAAGTCTGGTTAAGAGGCTGGGTAGTTGCAGACCATGGGGCACGGTGGCTCAGCTGGTAAGATGCCAGTTTTGTCGATCGGAAGATTGCAAGTTTGGAGGTTCGAATCCCTAGTCCCGCATGATGGAGTGAGCTCCCGCACTCGCCCCAGCTCTTGCCAACCTAGCAATTCGAAGGTATGCAAATGCAAGTAGTTTAATAGGTACCACTTTGGTGGGTAGGTAACAGCATTCTGCATGCGTCATGCTGGCCACATGACCATGGAAGTGTCTTCGGACAACGCTGGCTCTTCGGCTAACAAACGGAGATGAGCACTGGCCCCTAGAGTAGAACACAACTGCACAAATGTGCAGGGGGGAGCCTTTACCTTTTTTTTTAGTTGCAGACAAGTGGGTCAGGTTGATGAAACTAGATTTTTCCAGTTTGTGGGAAGATTAGGTCTTTCCCGTTGTCTAGAGTCACTTGTTTTATAATGGGTGTGATGGAGGCTCCTGCTGTTTGGGCTAGAGAGTAATAATTCAGTCTTAGATTTGAATAGATTTAAAATGGCAATATGCCGGACTTGGATTGTATTAAACAAATACATAGATCTAGATTTTAAATACATATTTTAATTTAAAGATACAACAATAACATATATTAGAACATGCAGTATATCTCAATAAAATCAATGAACATATCCCATTCTTTCTTTGGATACTACCAGTTAAGATGTCAGATTCAGCATTTTCAGGGATTGTAATCTGCCAGTGTTTTATGAAAGGTACTGTGAATAGTTTCCACTGTCTGGGCAGAACAATCTTTGCTGATACCAAAAGATTTCATGTAAAAAGTCTCTCAGAGAATTACTATCCTTATCTAAATTACTAAATTAATGCTGTCCCTTATCAAATGAAAACCCAAATCTTGATTCATAAAATCTGGATCCTATTGTACATGGACAAAACAAAAACAAAAACAAATCTATTTGACCAATCAGTCACTTCCAGATACTAAACCTATAAATACTGTCTTTGGCAAATTGCTTTCCTATTGTTGCTAGAGAAACAACATGGACATATCTACATGGTCACCTAGAGTTGAACTCAAGTCAAGGGAGACCTGACTTTCAATTCGAGACATTCTGCCTGGTGACAAATCATATCTGAAAAGAAAAGTCATGAAACCAATTAAGCTTGGCCTTACTAATGGCTTTTAAAGGTGGACTACCCACACCCAGCCTCAGTTTTGTGGCCACCAGAGGCTCCTTAAAGGTTGAAAAGTTGAAATACAGCAGCTTTATTTGTCACTATATTTCACAGAAATAAGAGGTAAAATAGGTGTGTTAGGTTTCCAGTAAGTTTTATACTGCTATTTTACTTTAAACAAGCAAGCAAAAAACCAAAATTGAGAGATTGAGATTGAGATTGAGATTGAGACTGAGACTGAGATTGAGAGAGATTATTTTAGACACTAGAGAGTTGCCCATTTGGGCTATTAGGGGTGAGCTTTATTGTGAGCTTCAGAGTGCAGTGCTTCCACTATTTCCTATTTGCTATAAGAGACAGACCTTCACAATAAAGGACAAATATTAAATGTAGATTTTATCAAAACGGTTGCAAGGAAACAGAGATTTGTGGAACTGAACAGACGTACTGCTGAAGAAAAGTTTCTGTGCAGCTTGAACCAAAATAAAATCATCCCCTGTAGCATTAGCTAGAAGTACTCCTTGTTATTCAAGTCTTGTATGATATTATCAATATCTGTTCGAATTATCAGTCTAAAAGACTTGAAACAAATGGGTTAGGCGTTATTTTCAAGATTTAGGGGTCCTTTTCACATTTGAGTTGGTGCTATCCATCAGCCCTTCAGCTGAAATACAAATTATACTGCCATAAAATTGGCTGCCCCCACTGCTGATCCCTGTCCTGCCACAGACACGGCAAATGACATTGTCCTTATTTATGGGGTAGAGGGCATGTTAAAGGCAGGGACTGATGGATTCCTCTGGCTTTGTTTCCCTCCACTCACCCCAAATGTCACTAGCTGATGAGAAAACCCACCAATATCTCTCTTTAACATGGATTGAAATTGAGGCTGGGGGGAGAAAGTGAGTTTTGAGAATTAGTTTAGTAGGTTTGGCCAACTGTCAAAGCTCACTGTTTCTTCTGCATGTGGTTTGTGTGGGTGCATTCAAGGAGAGCCTGACCATAAGTTGATATCAACTGATAGCTGTGTTCCTTTTGGACACAGGCTTAGCACTGCTCCAGAACAGTGTGAAAACCATGTTCAACAGCAGCCTCCAGAATAACTAACAAGCACAGGGACAGCTATGTGTGTGAGAGAGAGAGCCAGTTTGGTCTAGTGGTTAAGGCATAGCTTTCCAAACTGTGTGTCATGACACTTTAGTGTGTCACAACACACAGTTTAGTGTGGCGCAAAGCAGCGGCACGGGGGCGGCAGTGTGCACGGCGGTGGTGGCTTCTGCGTTTTAGCAAGGCCGCCGCTGCTGGCTGCCGTGCATGCCACCGTCGCATGCCCCCCTGCACTGTTGCCGTGCACGTGCGCCCCCCCCCCGCACCGCCGCCGCTGCTGCCGCCGTTGGTGTGTCGCCAACGGCTGCACTTCGGAAAGCACTGGGTTAAGGCAACGGCTAGAAACCAGGAGACTGTGAGTTCCAGTCCCACCTTAGGCATGAAAGCCGGCTGGGTGACCTTGGGCCAGTCTCTCTCTCTCAGCCCAACTCACCTCACAGGGTGGTTGTTGTGGGGGAAAGAGGAGGAGGAAGGAGTATTAGGTATGTTTGCTACCTTGAGTTATTTATAAAAAAAATTAAGGCGGGATAGAAAATAAAAATAAAGTCCCTTTGTCCCCTCTGCTTGTCAAGTGCTATTCAGGCTGATGCTGGACTCTGAGTTGGAGATCAGTTCAGAGATCTGATAGGTACAGTAGGAGAGCCTAGTTTGAAAGAACCAGATTCTCCCACTGCCCAAAGCAGAATGGCTTTGCAAGAAAGTGCCCATAGACCGGAGGGGAGGGGACCATGCCTACATCCACATAAAGTAGTCAATAGGAGTTGGGCTGATCCCCACACACACACACACACACACACTTTTGGTCACCTAACTGCACCACCATCAGAATAGACAGTAAAGCACAGCAGATTTTATCCACATAGGTACCCCTATGTTAGAATAGGAGAAAATATTAACAGCAGATACCCCAGGTAAGGACTACTTACACCTGCCTCAGGTGTGGGATAGTGGTTGGATGAAGGTAACATCATGAGAACAAGCAGGGGAAAAAGAGGCTGTCAGGGTATTTTCTGCCACAGCTAGATGTAAGTGAGGAAAGGCTCTCAAACCATCCTATGCTAAAATGCACACACTTATTCAGACTTGCTGCCTGACAGATACTTGGCTACTGAATCCCACTGGGGAAGCACTAGTGAGAAAGAAATTACTGCTCTGGAACAAACTTTCCCAAATTATATCACCCTTCCTGACAGCATAATTGCCCCCTTTCCTGGAGATTTAACATGGTACACGCATCCTTAAACAGTTGAGTGTTATTTTAAGAGCTCTCAATCTTCCCCCCTCCCAGTTCTATCCACCAGGTGATGCATAAACTCATTTTACCTTCAACCCTCTTGCTCCAAGTGATTGAAACAGATATTTGGACAGAGAGAGATTGGTAAGGAAGCAAGGCAAGGTATGCATTATGGAAAGGCAAAAGCCTCACAGCATTTGTGCAATTGAGGCTGGCTGCATCCAACCTTCCTGTTTCCAAACCAACCTGTTGTTGTCACACACCTCTTTGTCACACTGGCAGGGTGGCTGCTTGGGGATGAAGAAACTGCTCTGGAAAGGTCATTGTGACATATAATTAATTCTGAGATTTAATGATAAACAAGGAGAAGCAAACAAAGCATGTTCATACTGCGTGATGGGAAAGAGTAAATTATGGCTGGTTGAAATGCCAGGTTTTACACACTTTTGTGAAAAGATGTAGAACTATTTGCATAAGGGGGAAGGAAACTATCCCCCCCAATTGATTAAGGAACTGTGTAGATGCTCTTTTGCTTTACTCATGAGCAATTGTTGATTGATTGAAGAAGCAACTGGATGGTGGATGGTGACATGCAGATTTGGAAGGGTGTCCAGACATACATTCTATGGAAAACATGCTAGGTGGACAGTACCAGTGACCCCTCCCACCAACCCACCCACCACCCTCTTGCTTCGGTTCAGAGTGTCCATGTATGTGGCTAAAAGCTGGTTTTCATTACATCCAGTGTTACTCTTCCAATGTCCTGCTTCCTAGGCCCTCTCAACACCACACACACTTGCTTGGTTTAGTTAGGCCACAGCTTTCCAAACTGTGTGTCATGACACTTTAGTGTGTCGCAACACACAGTCTGGTGTGTCGCCACACAACCTGGAAGCAGCAGCGGGGGCATGCACAGTGGCGGCGGCAGCGGTGCGCCATCAGCGCTTCTGCGTTTTAGCGGAGGCCGCCGCTACTGCCACCACTGCCATGCACGCCCACGCCCCCGCGCGCCCCCCTGCACCGCCGCCGTGCACACCCACGCCGCCGTGCACACCCACGCCGCCGTGCACACCCACGCCGCCGTGCACGCCACCACGCCGCCGCCGCCGCTGGTGTGTCACCAACGGCGGCACTTTAGAAAGCAATGAGTTAGGCCAACAGTTTGTAATGGAGCAGGTGGCTTTCAGCTTGGAAGCAGCCTAGGCTGAGAAAGACACCCTCAGTAGTCGGAGACAAAGATCCTTAGAGTCATGGCTAGGACAGTTCAGAGAAGTATACATTTATTTCATTTTACTGCCTGTGTTAGTAGGATAGTATTTCAGACTCTTGATTTTGCTCTGCTTTTTGAATGGGGTTTGAAAGAAAAAAAATAGTCTACAGACACCTGCCTTTATTTTCATTCACAATTTCTCCTAGCATACAGTGTTTATACCCAACTTTTCCACACGTACTTTGTTTCATGTAAATCCCCAAGATACATTTTTTAGAAAAAAATTATACCCTTTCTTGGGGTCATTCTTTATCACCCTAGTGGAGGCTTATGATACAATAAAGGACTTTATAGTGGAGGCTTATGATACAATAAAGGACTTTATAGTGTAAATTTCCCTAGTATAAGTTGTTGGTTTTTTTAAGCATATCCCTTGTACATAACTTCAACTACATCTCTCACAAGTAAATATTTTTAGGTTGAGTTTTTGACCTGAAATTCTTCACCTCCATGGCAACCATAGACTTGTCTCAAGTAATCTCAGGTCCGACCCATACAGGCAGACACATATTAGACCTCATTTTTGTTCAAAGTAGTTAAGAATTGATCTGGATAAGGAAGAGATTGTCACTACTCCTTTGCTGGGGAGAAATCATTACTAGGTCTAGATGTGATGATTTACCCTAAGCACGTACTGGATCCAGATGAATTCCAGCAGGGTTGCAAACTTTCTTTTAGGGACGATATGACAATGTAATGGGAAAATGGAGGAGTAAGAGGGACAGTTGCAAAAGAGACACCTCAGCCTAAGGGGAAGGGGGAAATGTGAGAAAAAGACTCAGAGCAACTCCACCTTAATTATGCTAGGAATAAGTTGTTTTGACAGGCTTTCAAGAATCTGTTACATTACTCTATTAGCAATAAGAATCTTTCTAGAAATCCAACAAGACACCCCATCCTCAATCACTGTGATTGATTAGCACAGTGGTTTGCTGACAAAGTCACTCAGATTTGCCTGAGTCTTGACAGAATCCAATGTGATGACAATTGCAACATCTGTATATATTATCTGAGATTCCTTCTGGCCTGTGAATTTGAAGTAAGTAGATAGAGTTCTCTCTAGTATGGCTTCCACCACTTGTGGACTTGACCCATATGCTTCCTGGCTCCTATGGGGGTCTGGTTATATATGTGACTGACTGGATCTGGGAGACTGTCAGTGCTTCTCATCAGATGTGTCAGAATCCAGTCTGACTCTGACTCTGAGCTAGAGGAAAACGAAACTTACCCAAGAAACGAAACTCATCTTGTACAGCAACCGACAAGCAGAACTCGTGATGAGCAGGTGCAGGTTCAAAAGTGCAACGCTCGTGATCAGTCTCGTGATGAGCAGGTGCAGGAGTCCGGACCCGGGGATGACCCAGCAGCGTGGGAGAATCCTGAGAAGCCGATTGGTCCCGAACCAGGGCAGGAGCACAAATCAGCACCAGACAGGAGGGCTGAGAAGTGCACCAAACAGAGGGAAGCCCGATTGGTTCCTGAGGAGAGAAGGCGTGCCAAAAAAAAAGAATAAAAGGACGCCAGCACAAGCACCCGATCGCCAGAGACAAATGTTCCACTGAGCTAACAGCTTCTTTGGGAGCAGTCCAGCTGGAAAAGTCCTTGGAGTCCTGCCCTGTAGCCACTGCGGAATCAGAGCCAGAGCCTCACCTCATCTCTGAATTAACCTCAGCTGCATCTGAGTCTCATGCTGCTCCTTCGCCAAGCGAAACGGGTTCTTATCTCGCAGTCTTTCAGCAAACTCCAGCCCATCGTGTTTCCGATGCTTCAGTCAAGCCTCGTCTAGCCGCTTCAACCAAGTGTCATCCTGCATGTTAGAGCTCGGGTTTCAACCAAGCACGTCTCACACAAGCTTGAAGGAGGAGGCAGCCTCTGCTGTAACCTAATATTACTTGCTTTGTGTGGGAGGGGCTGAATCCCGGTTTCCTGTTTCCTGTTCCCTTCTCTTCCCCTTTCTGCTTGAATCTCCTACCAAGGAAGTTGGGCCAGCTATGGCTGCTGCCACATTGCTCATACTTCCATCCAGGTGGGCCACATTATAGAAGCATGTGGGTCACGTCAGAACCAATTGCTCACACGCATGGACCATTTCTACTAAGGAACTGTGAGTTACAATAAAATTGTAAACTCTTTTTTATGTAACTTTACATTAACGTGTGAAGTGTGTTTATTTTGTGTTTTTGAACTGATTAAGCCTTGTGCAAGTTTATGGGAACACTTCTAATACTAATAAGAAGCTGCGTGGAAGTTCTGGTACTACCATCCCAGAATTCCTACACTGCAGTCCTAGTTCAGCAGCCTTGTATCAGTCCAGCTAAGTTTCATCAGTGTGCTTCAAGACAGTTTTATCATGCTAGTCCTGTGCACCCATACCTAGTGGTTCCAGAGGTACCTTGCTTGGTTTTTCCAGTCCAGTATTGCCCTGTTGCTCCACGTAAGCCTTGTCCAGTGAATCCAGTCCAGTCTTGCCTTGCAGATCCAGTCCAGTTTTGTCCTGTGAATCCAGAGGAGCCTTATCCAGAGAATCCAGTCCAGTCTTGCCTTGCAAATCCAGTCCAGTTTTGTCCTGTGAATCCAGAGGAGCCTTATCCAGCCCTGCCTTGCAGATCCAGTCCAGTATCATCCTGAGAATCCAGAAAAAGCTTGCCAGAGAATCCAGTCCAGTCTTCCTTGCAGATCCAGTCCAGTGTTGTCCTGTGAATCTAGAAGAACATTATCCAGCCTGCCTTGTAGTCTTCTTGTTCCAGAGATTTCAGCCCAACCTTGCCAAGTAAACCAGCTTAGCCTTGCTCCAGTGTTTCAGAAGAATCTGATCCTGAGTTCCAGGTTTGCCTTGCAGATTCAACCAACCTAGCGTCTTGATCCAGAACTGTTGTTATACTTGTTGTTGTGAACTCTAGCTTGTGCCACTGCATAGCTGCTTACCTTCAAGTGCAACCAGCCATGAAGCTTCAGTTGATCCAAGCAATCTACAGTTTGTGTTTATGGACTTATCTTTGTAAATATTTTTTATATAATAAAACTACTTTACTTAAACTTCTGGTGGTCTCATACTCCAAACAGAACAAGGAGGAGGGTTTGTTAGTGGCTTTGAAAGAGGTGTCAGCACACACCCTTCTGCAGAGACCCTCTCTGGATCTAGTCATTCTTGACAATTGCTGCCTGGTCTTCAGCCTTTCCTTTTTGGGAAAAGTTGTTGAGACAGTGCTGCTGACCCAGTTACAGAGCACCCTAGATGAAACAGATTATCCAGTCCCTTTTCAATCAGGTTTCAGATCTGTACATGAGACTGGGATAGCACTGGTTACTCTAGTGGATGTCAGGACCTGGACAGGGGGAGACCTCTCAGCAGCCTTCAATACCACTGATCACGGTAACTTTCTGGACTGCCTGCAGAGGATGGGGATTGAGCAGTTCTACGGGTTAAGGTGGAGGAGAGGCCATCCTGTGGCTCACTTGTGAAGTGTTGCAGGGGTCAGTACTCTCTCCCCTACTCTTTAATATTTACATGAAACTGCTGGGAGAGGTAATCAAATGTTTGGGGTGTGCTATCAGCGCACTGATGATACCAAGCTTTTTATTGCCACCCCGGACCAGACTGGAGATGCCGTGGAGATCATTTCCTGGAGTGTGGAGTGTGTATGGGTCTGGACAGGATAGATCAAGCTAAAGTTAAATCCTAGTAACATAGAGCTGCTGCTGATACATCAGGGGTCTCCTATGCCTCCAGTGCTGTCTCTTGATGGAGAAGTGCTACATCTGAAAGAGCTGGGCTGTGACTTGAGGATCCTGTTGGACTAACAGCTCCTGAAACCAGCAGTTGGAGGCCATGGCAGGGCAGTCTTTGCCCACTTCAACTGGTGCACCATTTATGACCTTACCTGGGGTGAGAGGACCTGCCTTGAGTGACCCATGCCCTCATCGCTACAAGGCTGGACGACTACAATGTGCTCTACATGGAGTTGCTTTGAAAGACTACTCAGAAACTATGAAGAAGTTTCAGGGGTATTGCCAGGAGGCGCTGCTTTTCTGTTGCAGTGCCGAACCTTTGGAACAGCCTCTCTGTTGACATCAGGCTCACCCTCTTCCTGGCAACATTCAAGAAACAACTAAAGAGGGGGATTTTCCCTAGGGCTTTTTCCTAGTGGATGGGTGCCATCTGTTTTTTTGCTATTGTTTCATGTCTTAAATATTTAAAATACTTTATTTCAAAACCGACTGTGGATGTCTCAGTGCTGCATTTATTTGAGTTACCCTGTTACCGTGGGTGTTTAAGTGTTTCTTACCATGAATGTTTAATGCTTTTCCTGTAAACCGCCGTGTGTTACTTGAAATTGGCAGAATAAATAAATAAATAAATAAATAAATAAATAAATAAATAAAATGGGCGCTAAAAAGTGGATTCCAGGTTGATGCTGAAGTGGATTCCAGGTTGATGGATTTCAGAAATTCAGTTCCACAGTAATCCATGTCTGAATTATTTGATATCTGTATATTGTCTATGTCCAGCAGGGAGCAAACACCCTGCTCTAGCCAGTATTTTGGGCAAAAATGCAATTGCAGAGCCCTTGACACATACAAGGGAGGCTAGATAGTGTGGGAAAAGAACAATACATATGGGCAAGTCCCACCAAGACTAGCAACAAAAGAAAATGCTGATCAGATTGAGTTGTTGTAGGACCACATTTACTAGACCTGTGACAGGAAGTGGCTATAATTTGCCTCCATGAGTTGCTTCTTCATACCCCAAAGATGATGCAGTTGCCTCAGTAATGCAAAGAAGTGTCACTGTTTATCTCAACAATGCACTTTGCATACAGGTAGTCCTTGTTTAGTGACTGCCTCATTTAGTGACCGTTCGCAGTTACAACAGTGATGAAAAAGTAACTTTACGACCAATCTTCTCATTTACGACCTTTGCAGGTCTGTAAAGCAAAGGAAAGCTGAAATAAGATCATAAGCACAGCTGTGGTTTCACTTAGCGACCACTTTGCTTAACGACCAACTTGGTCACAATTGTGATTGCTAAACGAGGACTACCTGTAATTTTTCATCCTCCCTTTAGCTTCCTTCAGCACGTGTAAGGGACACTGCACATGAATATGTTAGAAGTAAATTTTATCTTACCAGATTCGTTCCTGAGCCGGGAGTAAAGAAACTGACAAATTGCATGAAGTTAGGAGTTTATTCACCCAAGAGCAAAAGCAATGACAGCAAGCTGTTAGGTGGGCGGCCGTGCAGGACCCCCTTCCTATAGCACATTATATAGATTCCATTCAACTCCTCCTTTAGAAGACCACCCCTTACTCAGTTACCCATACTCCACCTTACCCTCATTCCATATTAGGAATTTCCTTCCTTCACTCCATATTAGGAACTTCCTTCCATCCTTGCTAGGGCCCCTTGACCATTATTAAACAATATATTTCCCCTGGAGAAGCTATCCTTGGAAAGTACACTTTATCTTTCTATGGGCACAGCTATCTATCAAGGCCTGTTAGAAAGGAAGGGTGTCAACAAAACTCTTCAAGGAAATACAACATGGTTTCAGAGCCATAATGCAAGTGCAAATGTTTCTAATATATGAATATGAAATATATTTGTATTTATATATACAGAAATGTAAGAATATGTTTACAATCCAACAATCCCCCCTCTGTGCATGGGAAAGCATATTCCCATAGCACACCTAGGAATGGTCCAGTCAGTAGTTGTAGTTGAGGAAGCAAAGGGAATAGCGACTGGATTCCCTTTAGAAACCTCTAGTAGGAGGGTCCACAGCATTATAAGCCAAGACATTCTTTCAATTCTTTCAAACCCCAAATGTCAGAATCCAGATCCCTAACGAGCTTGATGGGAGGCCGAGGCAGGAAGGGGGCTGTGATCTTGGACTGCTGGTTTGATGTGTGTCCAATGAAGCCAGGTGTTTCATTCAGCAACCAGAACTGCTGTTTGTGTTGTCAAAAGGATATCCACACCCAATCACCTGGTTCAAAGGGATGAAGAGTTTCTTCCAATGGCAAGGTCTGGAGTAGAGCACTTCATTTCCATAGAGATCGCAAGTACCTGCACATAGAGAGGAGATAAGAAAATAACGTAGAATCCCCCCTCTCTAGGTGAAGGGAGTGGGGATCCAGGCCTTTTAAAACATCTGGTGGCCTGCCAAAAAGCAACTCAAATGGGGATAATCCCACATCTTTTCAAGGTCAGGTACATAAGTGAAATAAAGCGATAGGCAATACCTGGGGCCACTTTAAATGCGTCTCCTGGCATAATTTTCCTAGCAATGTCTTGAGTTCCCTGTTAGCCCGTTCCACCCCCCACCCCGAAGATTGAGGATGATAAGGGACATGTAAGTTCTGTGTGATGCCTAAAGCTTGCAGGATGTGAATAATCACGTGTGCCGCAAAGTGTTGGCCGCGGTCCATATCTAAGACAGAGGATGCTGTGTCGGGGAAAGATGTCCTTCAGCAGGTGTCTTGCAGTTTCAATTGCGGTAGCATGTCGACAAGGGAAGGCTTCAATCCAGTGTGTAAGTTGGTCTCTGCAAAAAAGTACATGTTCGAAGCCATTTGCCTTAGGTAATTGAATATAATCTAGCTGTAATTTTTTTCCCCAAAAGGTCTTTGGGCCCAGGGTCTCCCTCCCTTATGGATCTTTTGTCTTGAGGAAGCATTGTTAGCTTGGCAAGTGAGACATGTACGTGCTACTTTTTCAGCTTCCATGTAAACCCCAGGCGCATACCATACCCATCGCACGATATCCACAATGGCCTGGTCCCACAGTGGCCCTTTGCATGAATCTGTTGACAAAGAAGGTGTAATAAACATCTAGGGGCTAAGGGTCTTCCATCCGGTACCCTCCAGAATCCATCAGAAAAAGTTGCCTCACAGTTTGCCTGCCACTGTTCCACCTCCCCCCTCTCAACGAAATTGTCGTATGGAAGAGACAATTGAAGATGAAACTCTGCAGCTGTGACAGAGAGAGATAGAGGCTGCAGGGTGGCCCATTTCGCTGTAGCATCGGCGAAAGCATTTCCCTTTGTAACCAGAGAGACGTCCTGTTGATGTGCAAGGTAGTGCACTACAGCCAGAGCCTTACGGAGCATAATGGCTTCCTAAAGGGAGGCTATCAGAGTAGCATGAGCAATGGGGGCACCGGAAGAAGTAAGGAAGCCCCACTGTTTCCACAGGGCTCCTGTAGCATGGCAAACCCCAAAGGTATATTTAGGGTCCATGTAGATCGTCACACAGAGGGTGCGGGCAGCCTTGCAAGCCTCGGTCAGGGCAATGAGTTCTGCAGCTTGGGCACTGTGGGAAGGGGAAAGTCCAAAATCAATCCATTGGGAGTACATTTAATAGTGGCCCCGAGTTTACAGAGTAAATCACAACCTAGGAGAAAAACAGGAGATTCAGAACAAACAGTAAAAGCATGTTCAACAGTGAGAGGACCCACCTCTACTGTTAAGGGGTCAGTAACATTTACAGGAATGATCCCCCAACCCCAATAATATGATCAGAAATCCCAGAAAGAACAGTAGGGGAAGAGGGAGGGTGAGTTAGTAAGGATGCAGTGGCCCCAGTATCAACCAGGCAGTGATACTGTTGACCACCTATAGTGAAAGGAAGAAAAGGTTCTCCTCCAGGTCCAGAATGTATAGGTAACATGAGTGCACTCAAGGGTAAGGTCGCTTGTAGAGCCAGCTGGTTGAGAAGAATCAGCGACAGACAAAACTGGATACACATGAGAAGGTTCTGGAGGGAAAGGTGTGTGGGTCAAAACGTATCTCTCAAGGGCTCTAAGATATGTGTTTGCAAACACAAAAATATATGGGGTGGTTCCCAAATGTATAACTTTATGTTTGTGCAGTAGGATCACCCCTATTTTCATCCTGCTACTTTATTAGTTGGTCCAGGTGTTGGGCTCACAGCAACAAAGCACAGTGGAAACATAACAATTTCCTTTCTTTTTTCCTCTGTGATTCACTCCACATCAACTCTCTCCCAAGCCATCTCAACATCACAAATACATTCATGTATCTCCATCTTCACTTCATTCAACTTACTCTCACCCAACTTCAACTTACTCTTACCCAACTTACAATATTCTTTCCTCACATTCCCATCTCTTACTTCCATACAGATCAAATTGGTTACCTACTTACAGCAGAAGTAACATGCAAAGAGGCAAACAATAGATCTGCAAACAACAAATTATTTTCCAACACCCTCCCAAAGTCTCGGTCTTTAAATTGAAAAAACAAAAATAAGTTGAAACAGCATTTCGGTGTTTTGGCAGAGCTCCATCAGGTTTTATCCGGGAGCAGGCAGCAGACACAGCATAGGAGCTGATTTCTTCTTCGCCTCTTCTGTCCTTCGGTAGCAAACAGTCAGTGAAACAGTCAGTGGGAGGGGGAACCTCAAGGAGAGTAGGCACACAGAAAAAAATGACAGGAGAAAGCTATGTAGATGTCAGGAACAGAAGGCTGTCCTTGCAGGGTCTCCTCTCTTTCTAAACACTTTTCTGGAGAGACAGCAGCCAGCCAACCACTCACAAGGGACATACAGTACCTCAAGTTAGCAGAAATGATTTCCAAGCTGAGTGAAAGAGAGCTTACAACTGATTAGTTTACACGCTTTTTCAAACATCAAACACCATACCACACAATCAGGGCACACACAAGCCTTTCCTGTGACATTCATCAGTTTAATTCATGCTTTACTTATTGTAAAAGGAAAGGAGAAGTTAGGATCCTATGTCAGTCAGAACACACACTCCTTCTCCCAAGTCCCATCAAGCACAGCCTACCAGGGCACATACAGTCTTCAGTTCCTTACTTGCAACTAGGAAATCAGACAAACAGCCCTGATCAGCAAAGGGGAGATTTATACAAACTTACACACACACGTGTAGCCCAGCTGGAGTAAAAAAAATGAAAACCAAACCAGGGGAGATAGAAACACACACAGATAGAAAGAGCTTCTCATGTATACACACACAACCTTTCACAGGAAATCAATTTTCTTCCCCCTTCCCTTTCCAAAGGTGGCAAACATTCAAGATGGCATGTACATATCATACAATAAAGATTATATGGTAAACAACAAACAACCTCACCTTTCTTCTTGTATGTACTCAACTTAGAAAACAAACACAAAACTTACACAACTACAGGAAGTGCAAATAACTGGACACATGGCACGATCAAATCCCATGTCCAACTATTCACAGTAAATAACAGAAAGGGTTGCATAGCCAAAAAGTTGGAAGAGCCACAGCCTGGCCAGAGCTATGGATCTCCAAAACTTCGAAGCATTCCCTTACTGTGGAGAAATTTAGTTCCGTAAAGGGACAGACTCACATTTAACTCCTAAAGGGACAAACTGACATACATACATACATACATACATACATACATACATACATACATACACACACACACACACACACACACACACACACACACATACATATATATTTTCACAGACTTTCCCTCTTCAGCCCAAGACAGATGTTCATGTTATACACACATACATAGACATACACAAACGCACAACCTGCACCATTTCCCTCAACAAATATAGATAGAAATGTACAGACTAATACTTAACAAACAGAAAACATTTTGGTTACAGATACTTACACAAATATTTGAGCTTAACTGGCATGATCATGTTGTAAGTGTTTTAAAAGTCTTAAGTTTCTCATAGTGGAAAGTACCCAAGCTTGACCAGGGTTCACCTGACCACCTGGAGACTTCCTAACAAAGGTTGGGAATCAGGAGCACTGGCAATTGAGGGTGGGTCTGCAAGCTCATTCCAGCAATGCCAATAGGATAATTGATCAGGGTTATTTCTTTTCAGCTGAACTTTAAGAAGCTTCAATTTCTCACAGTGAAATGTACCCAGAGGAGGCCAGATTGCATTACCGCTTGTGTCTAAATATTGAGTCCATTCTATACATAGCTCACGTGCACGTCTTTTCTTCATTCCTGGCTGGGTGGGCAAAATCCCCTTATCCCAAGCCTTCAACAACGCCCCTAAGGGGGAAGATGGGGGTACCGTTGCCTTAGTATTCCCCATAACCACTCGTATCCCTAAGCATGGCACCGGAGCCCGTCGGATTTGGGGTGTGTCGAAACACCCAGAGACTCCCTATTAGAGTACCGACCCTCTGCGCGCTTCCAAGTCTTCAATTACTTATTCACCTTTTTCTACTTTTAGCTCACAAGCGGTAATTGCCCAGTTATAGTTCATTCATGCATTCAATCGCAACCTGTCCAGGCATGCATATCGCCCTGGTCCCACTGGCTATCCGAGTTACTCTGGTCAACGCCCAAAAGAGCTAGCAGAGGCCCGGGGGCATCTTGAACCAGTTTGACACACAGACCTGGTCGACAGTCGGGTTTTATAAAAGGAATCAAGCACACACATTCACTGGGCTTATAAAAGGAATAAATTTTTCAAGTACTCACCCACTGTGGAGTTGTCCTAGGTTCATGCAATTGGCTAGCATAAAAAACCCAAAGTTCCCTTTACTACCCTCTGGGCGGTCCCACAGGAAAATCACAACCCTCCGGGCAAGTGGCCCGGTGCCAGCAGGGCGTGTTACCCTCCTGGGACCCACTCCATTGGGTTAGCTCAGTAAAACATCTGGGGTGCCAAAATGTTAGAAGTAAATTTTATCTTACCAGATTTGTTCCTGAGCTGGGAGTAAAGAAACTGACAAATTGCATGAAGTTAGGAGTTTATTCACCCAAGAGCAAAAGCAATGACAGCAAGCTGTTAGGTGGGCGGCCGCGCAGGACCCCCTTCCTACAGCACATTATATAGATTCCATTCAACTCCTCCTTTAGAAGACCACCCCTTACTCAGTTACCCATACTCCACCTTACCCTCATTCCATATTAGGAATTTCCTTCCTTCACTCCATATTAGGAACTTCCTTCCATCCTTGCTAGGGCCCCTTGACCGTTATTAAACAATATATTTCCCCTGGAGAAGCTATCCTTGGAAAGTACACTTTATCTTTCTATGGGCACAGCTATCTATCAAGGCCTGTTAGAAAGGAAGGGTGTCAACAAAACTCTTCAAGGAAATACAACATGGTTTCAGAGCCATAATGCAAGTGCAAATGTTTCTAATATATGAATATGAAATATATTTGTATTTATATATACAGAAATGTAAGAATATGTTTACAATCCAACAAATAAAAGCCTTTTCTGACTGTATGTAGCTGAGTAGAAGCTTCTTCTGGCTACTGCAATGCCAGAGGATACCGCAGAGGAGAGCAAAGCAGAGGAAAGCAAAGCAAACATGGTTGCTTCACTGTTGGAAGCAAGGGGAGGTGGGTTGCTAAGTGATGCAAGCAAAGGATGGCATCAATACATGACAGCCCACATTTTAATTCTGCTTCCATTCACTTGTGTGGGATGGAACTCATTTGGTTCATCTTTACAGATCTTGCTCAGATCTTGATTGCTACCTCTCTTGTGCATCAATCAAAGAGAATATTTGTAGCTCAGGGTTGAACTGTGGAGTACAGAAACTCTAGAGAATGTAAGACAGATAATCATACCACAAACCAGAAGGACATGGAAACAGAACCAACTGAAAGCAGAAGACAGAGCAGCCCTCAAAAACCTAAAGATGGACCAAAATATCATCATCCTCCCAGCAGACAAAGGCCGCACCACTGTCATTATGGACAGATCACAATATACACAAAAAGCCAAAGATTTACTTGAATACAAAGAAACCTACACCCCAGTAAACACCAATCCGATACAGAAACTGGACAACCAGGTCAAAAGAATCCTCAACGACCTAACCAAGAAAGGTCAAATCAGTAAAGAAGAACAGAGGCGGATGAAAAGCAGTGGACCCATCATCCCACACTTCTACGGACGCCCCAAAATACACAAGCCCGGCATACCACTCCGTCCAATTGTATCATTACCAGGGACCCCCACATACAACATAGCTAAAGAACTTACAAGAAAACTTGGACATCTCACAGAGGAGAGGGAATACTCTATCAACTCCCCACTACAGTGCCTCCAGAAAATCAAAGACCTAAAAATAGATGAAGATGAAATTATGGTGTCATTTGATGTCACTGCACTCTTTACATCCATAGACCAAGCACTAGCAATTGAATCCATGGCAGCAGTTCTACGTAACACACCTGACCTAACTAGATACACCAAGATCAAAATACCCAGAATCATGGACCTCATCAACCTCTGCCTCACCATCTACTTTCAGTTTGATGGACAAATATACCAACAAATCAAAGGAACACCTATGCGATCACCACTCTCAGGACTCATAGCAGAGATAGTAATGCAACGTCTAGAAAGGATAGCACTCCCACACATACAACCCAAAGTATGGATCCGGTATGTAGATGACACCTTCGTCATAATAAAAAAGGATCAACGGGAGGAAACACATGAAGCCATCAACAACATCTTCAAAGGAATAAAATTCACAAGGGAAGAAGAAAACAACAACACACTACCCTTCTTGGACATCCTCATCAGTAGAGGAAATGATGGCATTCTAGAAACACAAGTCTACCGGAAATCTACCCACACTAACCAAGTGCTCCACTACCAAAGCAATAACCCTACCTCACACAAGAGGAGCTGTGTAAGAACACTATTCAGATGAGCACAAACACACTGCAGCAACCCAGAACAGCAGAAAAAGGAAACAGACCACTTATATAGCATCTTCCAGGAAAATGGATATCCACGCAACTTTATCAAAAAGTGCCTGACCACTCAACCCACCACAGCAAAACCAACAGAAGCTATGAAAAGGATTACACTGCCATACATCAGAAACATCTCAGAAACTACTAATAGACTGTTACAACCACATGGCATCACTGTAGCACACAAACCAACCAAAACCCTTCAGAACATCGTAAGTAACTCAAAAGACCCAGTAGCCCAAGAAGAAAAAACAGGAGTTATCTACAACATACAGTGTAAGGACTGTAACAGCCACTATGTAGGACAGACTGGCAGAAGACTAGCAGAACACATCCATGAACACCAACTAACAGTCAGAAGACATGATGAAAACTCCTTAATCTCACAACACATGGACAGACTTAACCATACTTTCAACTGGGAAACTGTGAGCATATTAGACCAGGCCAAATCCAAAAATGCTAGAGAATTCCTGGAAGCTTGGCACTCAGACAAAGCAGCCATCAACAGACACATAGAGGTAAACAACATTTACATACCATTCATAAGAGACAATAGAAAAGCCAGAAGACCAGAACACCTCTTGGCCAGCAATCAACAACAAGATATGCAAAGATTAACAGCAAGATTAGCAGCAGAGGAGCAATCAAATAACACAATAGTCCCTAATCAAGGAACTATTAACTCAGTCAACCAACCAAGCAGCACATAACAACCCAATCAAGGTACTACCAAGGAGAGTACAACACCCCCACCAACACAGGCAGGACAAGCCAGGGTATATAAACAGAGAGCAAGTCCCACTCCCTTTTCGCACTGAAGATGTTGCCCAGCCTGGCAATGAAATGTCTGCAAGAAAACAACAAGGCTCAGAGAGCACCTAGGACTCTCTTGTGCATATCAGAGCAGATCACCAGCACCTTCTTTTGTAAATTACACTAAGCATTTGACTTTTATATTTTAAAAAAGGACCACTTTAATGGTTAAACACAGAAGTTGTGAAAGCCCAAAGCTCTTGAATTGGTTTGCAGTGTCATCAAAAGTCCCTCTTGTTCTTGTCACCTTCGCCATATTGATTTTGGCATAATTTCTGGTATAGGTACATGTCATATGAATAGAAAGGTATCTTTGAGAATCTCAGCATATAAATACCACCCTCTCTAGGCTCCATTTTCTAGACTGAGCTCTGATTAAAAGAAATCACAGGAACAATATTAACAAACTTGCTTAGCAGCCTTGACAAGCAAGTATTCAGGGGTAGCCATTCTCTCCCTTGACCTAAGGTTTAAAGATTGGAAAGCTTGGGTAAAAGAGGAAAATAACTTTTACTTAGCTAATGAGCCATTGCAGAGAAGATGGAAGTTAGTAAAAGGCATATAGGGCTGATCCCCACATACCTCTAACCACAGTACAGATATTTCCCACTGACATGCCTTATGGTGCTGGCTTTGTCTCATCTCCAGCCCATAGCAGAAACAGCTTAAAGTCATATTAAACTACAGGGAGTCTGCGGGGTTATGATGGCAATTGGGACTGGAATTTCCATCACTATGTGACGCAGTCGTAAAGCACAATGTCATGTGACTGCATCGCTTAGCAACAGCAATCCCGCCAGTCCCATTGCCATTGTTAATGAGGACTGCACAGGTCATTAAGTGAGGACCTCACATGACCGTGATGTGAGAAGAGGGGCTGAAACTGTGTCCCAGGCAAGTAGGCCAGCAGTTGAGAGCCACGGGCGGGCAGGTGAGTGCCATGAGTAGGCACTATAGAGTATGGGTGGACAAGTGGGTTCTGCAGGTGGGTGCTATGGAGTATGAGATCCCCATGTTACCCGGGGGCTCCTCAGGAGAAAAAGTGGCAGTGTAGCGGGAGCAACTTGCAAGAGCGACTTGCGACCTCCTGCCGGCTTCCCCATTGACTTTGCTTGTTGGAAGCTGGCAGGGAAGGTCGCAAATAGTGATCACGTGACTGCAGGATGCTGCAACTGTCATAATTGCGAGCAGGTTGCCAAGCATCCGAATCGCAATCATGTGACTGCAGGGGTGCTGTGATGGCCAGAATTTCGAGAATCGGTCGTAAGTCCCCCTCATTCAGTGCTGTCATGACATTGAATGGTTGCTGAATGAGGACTACCTGTAGTGTTCACTTTTTTCTCCTAGCAGAATTTTTGCTTTGGGCATGATCTAGATCATTTTGTTGATGATGTAGCTGATGATGCAACCAGGCGCTAAGATCTATCCAGCTCCCACTGATCATGCAGGCATGCTCCCCTTCCCTCTGCTTTCTAGGCAATTTCCTCCATGCTTATTTGGCTTGGGCTGCAGGAGAGTCTGGACACTTGGCTTCTGCAGAGGCAGTTGCCTCCATAATGCCTGGATGAGGAAGAGAGGGAGGAATCCCAAGTGCCAATGAACAAAGATTTATTTGGCCCTATGCCCTTCAGACAATACTCCTTTTTCAAGGACCTTAATGGAATGTCCATGAACTAACCGACTGCAAAACTCCAGTCAATTAGTTCACAGACATTCCAGAAGTGCCCCAGACACCTCAAGCCAAATACGTACTTTTTACTGGCACTTGGGATACCTCCCCTTTTCTTCATTTCTTTCAGTGTCTGCCCTCCTTTTTCATACCGCACGAGGCCTGACCAGCATTATTTGAGCTCTTTAGATGCAGTTTGGTTCCTAATATAAATGGGTTTAACTCTTTTGAAAAAAGAATGCTAAATTTGTTTTTAATACTCACTAGTTTAGTACTCATTTGAAAGATGACTAATCCGGCATTTAAAAAATAGGACTAGCATTCTCTGACCAATATAAGAAAGAGAAAGAGAATTGAGATTCCTCTGCAATCTCAGCTGGGCTATTTTTGAACATGGTTTGATGCTCTTACAAAAGAGCAGTAGGCTCATGTTCAGAAATAGCCCTATTGATAGGTCACAGGAGTGGAGCACCTTTGTACCCATGGCCTGTCACTCAGGCAGTTTGAATGGTGGCTGAACTGTTCATCTCAGGCACCCACCTACTTTGCCCAAGACAATCCCATAAGTAAAACAATTAATGGTTGTTTTACCTGCTCATTGGTGATGCTTACTGGGAGGGCAAATGAAGCCCAGGGTATCCACCAATTGATTTCCTTACCTTGTCCTGCATGAAAACTGTAGGAAATCATCATTCTCCAGTCTTGTTCCTGGGGCTGAACAGAGCTGTCAGGGCAGCACAATTTATGCCAGCATACTTTTCTGTCAGCTCAAGGACTGGAGAATAGCAAGTTAATGCAGCCATGAGGAAGAGCCCACACTGTCCATAAATCTACGTGGCTCGAGTTCAAAGGGATCCAGGCAAGAAAGTCTATGCCACCAAAAAGGGGAAGCTCATGAAATCTATATTTCAGTAATTATATCTTGGATTAAAAGTTTCCTAAAGTTCAGGGGTTCTAGCCTTCTTTTTCTCCCTATGTCTAAGTTTAATGATTACAACAAAGCAATCATTGTATTTTTAAGTTATGCCGTCTAGACTGGCCCTTTCACTCTCTCTACTTAGATATCAATTACATGATATCTAAACTAATTCTGCTTAATACTACATTAAGCAGAACCACTGCTGGCCAAAGTATCCCTTGGAGGATCCAAGTGTGTGGCATGTGTAATTTGCAGCCAGTTATACATAGGGGATTGCAAGGTGCAGAGGATTAAAGCCATGAAGCCAGAAACAAGAGCCCTAGCCAGAAGCTTATATGCTGAGGTGCATTTTCTGAACCTTTACAATCAGTCCTTGCCCTTTAGAGCCTCCTAGTTAATTTTCTTGCATCCATTCCTTGTTAGGCTAAGCAGGAGGCAGCATCTGGTTGACTTTACCTGGTTTAGGATCACTCCTGGTAAATGCTTGGATGGGATTCCTTGAGGGAATCTGTAAGCTAGACTGGAAAAGTAACACACATCCTGGAAGAAGGCAATGGCAAAGCCTTTCCATGTTACTGCCAAGAAAACTACATCAGAACGTCAAGAAAATCACTAGTAGCCGGGCTTGACCTGATAGGAGACTTACTTTTTACCTTCTTCATTATCCTCTTGCCTCTTTGACCCCACTGTTTGCTTCATGGAACTCTTACCCTGGTTTCTTTCTTTTTGTTGCTCCTCTTTCCCTGGAAATTTGATCTCATTTCAGAGTGTAAGAGAGAGGTCACTGTTTTCTTTGATTCTGTCTCTTTGGCCATGGTCCTCCACAATGCTCCTCCTAAGGAAGCCTGCATGTTGCAGGAAAGTCAGATAAGTGTTCTAGGATGCAAACGTAGTCCTAAAGGGAATAGGGCTGTTCTGTTGGCCTTGGTGCTCGATGAACTGAGAAAAATGAACTTTGGAACACTGCCAGACATCTGCCTGCTGCTATACATTGCTGCAAAGAAGAGAAAGAAAGGATAAGCTGTTGTCTTCACCCATTTACAGAACCTTGATTTGAGGAATTAAAAAAACTCCCAGTTTATGGAAGAAAAGGGGAGAGCCTCCAGACGATATAAACTTCAATGTTCAGAAGTTTAAGCCAGCAGAGCCAATGGCGAAGGATGCTGAGTGTTGTATTTATTGACAAGGATTATAAGCTCCTCCAACTGAAGCCAGCTCTGAACAAGCATACAATTCCCCATCTTTATAATTCATATTAAAACAAAGTCAAACATTTTTGTTGTTGTTGTTCAGTCGTTTAGTCGTGTCCGACTCTTCGTGACCTCATGGACCACAGCACGCCAGACCTTCCTGTCCTCCACTGTCTCTCGGAGTTTACTCAAATTCATGTTCATTACATCGGTGATGCTATCTAACCATCTCATCCTCTGCCGTCCCCTTCTCCTTTTGCCTTCAGTCTTTCCCAGCATCAGGGTCTTTTCCAGTGAGTCCTCTCTTCGCATTAGGTGGCCAAAGTATTTGAGCTTCAGCTTCAGCATCTGTCCTTCCAATGAGCAGTCAGGGTTGATTTCCTTTAGGATTGACTGGTTTGACCTCCTTGCAGTCCAAGGGACTCTCAAGAGTCTTCTCCAGCACCACAGTTCGAAAGCATCAATTCTTCGGCGCTCAGCCTTCCTTATGGTCCAACTCTCACAGCCATACATTACTACTGGAAAAACCATAGCTAAACATAGCATGGTCAATAACCATAGGTCTAATCAATAGGGAAAAAAGATTTCAAATGTAAAAAAAAAAAGATGAAAGAAACAGGAATACCACACTCAATGGACCAGAAATGAAAACACTATTTCTCACCAGAGGCAGCAGTTATAGCATTCTAGCTGCCAGGGCCTGACAGCTGAACGCTATAGTATGTTTTAATTGACTTTCTGAATACCATAGCAAGAGGGAAGAAACCATGTGATATCTTGGGAAAGCTTTTCCGGAAGAGGGAGGTGCAACTGAAAAGTCAAGCTTCTGAGATTCCTGCAAACGGCAGTTCCTGAGAGAAAGGATCCAGAGTGAGCCCCCCCCCCCCATAGTTGGTCTTTTTGGACAGGTAGATGTTAGTGGGAGAAGGTAATCCTTCAGAAATTTAGGCCCTGAACCATGAAGGGTTGTAAAGGTGGCAACCAGCACCTTGAAATAGAATGGGCAGCCAACTGGTAGCCAATGCAGTTCTCAAAATGGAGGTGTTATATGGGTGTAACTATTCATACCACCATGTTCTAGACCAACTGTAGCTTCGAATGGTCTTCAAGAGCAGCCCTGTGTAAAGCACATTGCAATAATCCACTCAAGAGGTGAGTAAAGTGTCCTGTTCTAATTGTAGTTTATCATCCAGAAAGTCTCAGGTTTATCCAATGACCTATACTGTCAAACAAATTAGTTAATCTATGATGCTCCATTTTCTTAAATGCTCTCTTTTGAGCCCTCTGTCCGTGTTCATCAGAAAGCTTCTTTAGATCATGAATTATTCTCAGTGTTATACGTTCTATTTGATTCCACCTCTTTCTTTTCTCTCTGGCCTGTGTGTATGTGTGTGTTACAAGCTGTGAAGCCAGCACAGGAACCATCATTAATTTGAGACTGAGTCATCTATCACCACATGGTGATTATCTCCCGTAATTTGATGGCTTGCTATAGCACTTGGCCTTCTATGAGGGAGTGGGGAATCATGAACAGGAGGAAAAGGGGCTGCTTGCAGCAAGAGGTTTACTCTCCACATGTAGTAATGGCTATATCAATGTTATCTTCCCAGAAGGTGGCCAGTGACAGATATATTAATGACACCATGTGGTGCTCCCTGGGAAAGGATGTGGCAAGCATAAGGAATTGAAACAAACAGCAGCAACTGGAAAGGAAGACGACTTCCTTTCCTGCAAAAGACAGGGTGTATATACACCTGAAACTGATTCCCATTTGTGTAAAAGATTTTGGCTCACTGGGTTGAAGGATGGTCAGTCAAGTGTGACCTGACTGAATAGCAAGATGGCCAGCCAGCACATAATTAGGGTTTCCAAATGGAGTAAGTTAGCAGAGAAAGCTATGGAATGAGATCACAAAGGCAAGTGTTGGCTATGATATATTGATTTTTAAACACTGTGTTTGGAAGTCCCTTTTGGACATGAATTTATCTCTCCAGGATGGGATCTCTGTGCACCCCTGGCCTTTGACTCCCATATATTGGAGGTGTTTGGGGGAGTATCCTGATTATAATCTTCAGTTCTACCCAAGTTTATTAGGCTTCACTATCATAGCCATTATGATATCATATTTGGCCACCTAATGCGAAGAGAGGACTCACTGGAAAAGACCCTGATGCTGGGAAAGACTGAAGGCAAAAGGAGAAGGGGACGGCAGAGGATGGGATGGTTAGATAGCATCACCGATGTAACGAACATGAATTTGAGTAAACTCCAGGAGACAGTGGAGGACAGGAAGGCCTGGCGTGCTGTGGTCCATGAGGTCACGAAGAGTCGGACACGACTCAACGACTGAACAAAAACAACAATCATAGCCATAGCTATTATGCTCCAGGACCATGACATACTAGAAATGTACTTTTGTGGTGGGAGTGGTGAGCAATACTTTTCAAGGAAAGACCAGGATCAGTTTTGTCCCTGAGGAGCAGAAACTCTGATAAGAGTTCCTAAGTAAGCAAGTTGAATATAAAATCATTCAGACTGAGGTGCCTTTGGCGGACGTAGAGAACATTCTTAGCCATCCTTTAATTCATATCTTTACAAATGATTTGATAGATGAGCATGTCAGCAAATCAAATACTCTTCAATGGCTATCTGTCTTGCTACCTTTCAACAAGCTCCCTCTCCCTCTGTTCACATTTCATTCGAGGAAACAAGGGGAGCAACTGGGCGCTTGAGACAGGGAGAGAAACCAGGGGGAGGGGGAGGAATGCCATAGGGGAGGGGGGCTTGAATGGGACATCAAATAACTGTCATTCATTTATGAAAGGAGACATGGAGCTCTGAGAACATGCTATTACTTTTTCTCCCCCCCCCCAAGTTTATCTTGACTCCTGGCAATGACATGCATGTATCCATGTTGTTTTCCTGGTAACAATATGGAAGTGGTGTGCCAGTATTTTCTTCCAGTGTAGTGTTTTTTTTTGTTTTTTTTTCAACCTCCAAGTCTAGTTTATTGTCCAAGGACTGCCTGGTGAGGTCTCATTGAAATAATAAGCAGGTCGAACTCTGCATAGCTTGCCAAAATCAGCCAAGGTTGGCACAGTGCTGTCACATAGATGGACCTTCTGTATTACTTCTGGGTTTTTTCCCCCCACGGAGCCCTGCCTGGCAGGTTTAGAAGCTGCAGAAGCTCCAAATAAGCACATGTGCACAGGAGTGCTAGAGGGGAGATCAGCATACTGGGGGAGAGGGAAGGGAAGAGGAAGGCACTATATGTATCAACTACTCTGACTTGGGGGTGCGGTGGCTCAGCGGTTAAGACGCCAGGCTTGTCGATTGGAAGGTCGCAAGTTCGGAGGTTCAAGACCCGAGCACCGCGTGACGGAGTGAGCTCCCGCACTCGCCCCAGCTCTTGCCAAACTAGCAATTTGAAAGCATGCAAATGCAAGTAGATAAATAGGTACCACTTCGGTGGGATGGTAACAGCGTTCCATGCGCGTCATGCTGGCCATATGACTGCGGAATCGTCTTCGGACAACGCTGGCTCTTCAGCTAACAAACGGAGATGAGCACGGAGTCGGACACGTCTGTGCGGGGGAACCTTTACCTTTTACTCTGACTTGTCAGGCTAGAGGGAGAAGATGTATTATACAATCTGACCTGAGCTCTGAATAAATCCATGGACAATTTCACCTCTGCTGAAGCTTTAGGCAAAACCTAAAAGTGACTGCTGTGCCTTTGTAAGCGTGCAACATACGGGAGCAGGTTCCTGACTTTTCTTTGGTGCTAACCACTCTATGCTCTGTCTCTTGTGTGAGTGAATGCTGATGTCACAGCAGGTTACTACACAAACTGGAGGGAGGCATAGTTTGTAGGAAAAGCATACCCCCCAAACCAGTGGTATCATGCATTTATATAGTATCCTCACGTGTTCCAAGCACTTCATATATATTACCTTACTGTAACTCTAGCAACAATAACTTTGTAAGATAGGCCAGTATTTTTATTCTCAGCCTGTAGGTGGGAGGCTGAGATACTTCATCAGTTCATGGGAGGAGTAAGATCTGAGCCTGATTCTTTTTTCCTGTCTCTTAAATGATAGACCAGCCTTCCCCAACTGGTTAATTAGGTGTCTTTGAACTGGATGTGGCTCCTAATGGAGTCCTGTATTTGGACTACAATTCCCACCTTTTCCAGCAATCTAGAGGGTGCCAGGTTGGGGGATATTTAGGTAATACCTTTTGGAAAAGTCTTCTGCTTTACCTTCTGGAGAGCCATTGCCAAAATCCTTGGAGTCACAGTCCCAGCACACAGGGGAAGTAGAGCTGTACTGTCCAGGACTAGGACACCATGCTAGGACACACACGGCATTCTGCAGCATCAGGGCATTATTCACACTGCAAAATTCCTGCTAGGCAGGGAAGGAACTGTATTTGCCTGGAATCTTAGACTGCAGTTCAGAAGCTGGAACAACACACTGACTCTAAAACAGAAGCACTTCCCTAAGGGCAGATGTCTAAGTCCTGCACACCAATGAGTGACAACTGTCTCAATGTTGCACTAAAAGCTGATCATCTGGAAATGCCTTTGGATATTTATTGCTTGTGACTCTTTGTCAGAAATGTTACCTCTCTCTTTGACCTCCATTTTTCCTTTGATTCTTAAGTCAGGCTACATTTAAAAAATGGGAACCAGCAAATCACTTGGGCTTTGTTTTAAAGCCCTGTGAGCAATGCAGTCCGCTAGCTCTGGATCCTCTGCCAGCAGCAGACATAAATCCTGCTTCTATTCCTTTTGTAGCTTTTTGATATCTGCCCCCTCAAACCTTTCCCTGCATGCCCTTCCCCTTTGAGAACATATATACAGCAAGTGTCTGCAGGCCAGGCCGGGGGTCTGGATTTACTCTTCTTATCATGAAGCAGCAGATACTCATCCACTGATGTTGACACACAAGGAACAGTCAGCCCTTCCAGAAATTGGAGGCTTAGCCCCTGGGACTTCTTAAAGCGAGTGCAGTCTCACTGGCTTATCACTGCCCCCTCCTTGCCCAATGCCCCCTTTCCCCCCACTTCTCTAGCCTGTGCTGTTGCCAATAGGTAAGCTCATCTCCTTCTGTTGTTTTTCACCACCCTGTTATGTTCTTTTCTACCTTCTCTTCCTTCCATCCCCCCTTCTGGTTTCTGCTTTTTTCCCCCCCAAATGCACAGAAATTGGATGCAAAAGATCCTGGGTCATTGGAGGATATGGAAATGACAAGCAATGGAAAATTTGGGGCCAAGATGATGGGAATCAGTTCAGGTCATTTGGCTGCTCCCAGCTCAGATGAAAATTAGCAAAGAGCACGAAAGAAACCTGAGTAAAGTATTATATAAAAGGCAGCAGCCGTCAGCCAACCACCACCACTGCTAGGCCTTTGATTAATTATTACCTATGAGTAAAAGGCAAGGGGCATGGTGGTTCAGCGGGTAAGACACCAGGCTTGTTGATCGGAAGATCGCAAGTTCGGAGGTTCGAATCCCTAGTCCCGCGTGACAGAGTGAGCTCCCGCACTAGCCCCAGCTCTTGCCAACCTAGCAATTTGAAAGCATGCAAATGTAAGTAGATAAATACCTTAGGTACCACTTCGGTGGGATGGTAACAGCGTTCCGCGTCATGCTGGCCACATGATCGTGGAAGCGTCTTTGGACAACGCTGGCTCTTCGGCTAACAAACGGAGATGAGCACCGGCCCCTAGAGTCGGACACGACTGCACAAATGTGCGGGGGGAACCTTTACTTACCTTTATGAGTAAAAGGCACATTGCTACAGTTATTCCTCCCCTCTTCTGTCCCAGAAGAGCAAAACATTATGCTTTTCCTACCTGCATTCCCCACAGCACAAACATGGCCTGGCAGCATCCATATTCTGCCAAGTCTCCATGACATTGCCTTCAGCCAATGAGCAGGACAACCTTAAGTCATCCTTAGCTGCATCAGTGCTAAAACAGTATTTCTCTCCCACCCACTCCTTCTGACACTCTCCAAGAGCAGCCTCAAGGTGTACAAAATATGTTAGGCTCCATCACCTATTACCTTGGAGGGATGTCAGGTGACTGCAGGGACTTGACACAAAGGGAATAGAAGCAGAACAGGGATCAGCAATGAAGGCAGTAAATGTCACGCTGGTATAGTTTTCCACTGACTAAAAGATGGGGAAATACTGTAGCTCTTCTGCTCAGCAGTGGGGACAGGCCACTGAGTTTAAAATACATGTATTGTGTGCCAGTTTTTAAGAGCAAATACATTTAGAAAAATTTCCTCTTTTTTCCTTTTAAAATATATTCAAATGGTGCACAGCAAAAGGATTCCGCATTTGTGTATGCTTATTTTCCAGACTAATTGGTTATGTTTTTCACTTCTCTGTCCAAGAACAAAACATGGTAATTTTTTAAGAAAGAAAAACCATCCATGTTAATTACTTAGTTGCTGTGGTACCCGGTAGGTACCAGCCAGAACCTACCTTGGAAGTCTGTCCTGTAGCCGCTGAAGAACCCGAGTCAGATCCTCAACTCATTTCTGAATTCACCCCAGCTGCATCAGAAGCCTGGATCGCTTCAGCATCAAGTGGAGACGGAACTTTAGCTCGTAGTTCTTCAGCAAGCCCTACCAGGAGAGCTTCAGTCGTTTCGGGTATTCGTCAGCTGGCGTCTACAGCTCCACAGCCTTTGTCAGCCTTGACAAGACAACGTCTCGACGCTTCAGCTAAGTACCTTGCTCCCCCTTGTGCGTCTTGTCACGTCAATCTCGGGTTGCCACATTCTGTCATTGGGGGGCTTTCTAGTTTATCGTACCCTGTCCTGCCTGGTTTACAGGCAGTGTTGCCTAGTGATAGTAGCCTAGTCTGCCTTGCAGCTCCCATTCCATTCCTTGCGGTTCCAGTTCAGTCTGCCTTGCAGTTCCAGTCCAGTGTCCTAGACGAACCAGTCCAGTCTGCCTTGCAGTCCCAGTCCAGTGTCCTAGAGGAACCAGTCCAGTCTTCCTTCCAGTTCCAGCCCAGTGTCCCAGAGGAGCCAGTCCAATCTGCCTTGCAGTTCCAGTCCAGTCCTTTAGAGCGTCCAGCTTGTCCAGAGAATCCAGTCCAGTTATCCTGAGAATTCAGAAGAACCTCATCCATCTATCCTGCAATCCTAGTTCCAGAGACTTCAGTCCAGCCTTGTCAGCCTCGCTCCCAGTAATTCAGAAGAACTGATCCTGAGTTTCCTAGTTGAACTTACCTACCTAGCATCTTGATCCAGGGCTGTTGTCCTACTTGTTGCTGAACTTGAGCTTGTGCTACTGCATAGCTGCCTACCTCAAAGCACATCCAATTGATCCAGTATTCTTCAATTGTATTATGGACTTATAATTGTAAATAGTTTTTATATAATAAAACTATTTCTATAAAGTTCTGGTGGTCATACTCTGAACAGAACACCACCTAATCATAGGGTAAATGTGGGAGAAACAAAGTGTGTGTGTCTGTGTGTATTTCATTCATTCATTCATTCATTCATTCCTATCTATGAATAATTTTTAATAGCTTATATCACAGAATCACTTGCATCTGCTCTTCCATAATCTGGCAGGTTTCCTATTGAAAAAGCATAATTGTAGTGCCTGCAGTTTTTATAGAAATATCATCACATAATAGGGCTGATTAGCAATTCTTATTTGTTTATTGCCTTAACATTGATAATTAATGATTGAAAATTGTCAGGATAATAGTGGTCTATTTTGTACATATACATACATATTTTAGCTTAAGGTAGTATTTTAACTTAGGTCACCCTTTTTTTCCTCCTTTTTAGCATCCCATTCTTGGTTTAAAATGCAACTATAAATCTTAATTTTACATTCTGAATTTGTTCTAGTCTTGGTAACTATAGTTTCCTTATTCATTTGTAATAGAAAATGAAGATTTCTTGAGTTAATCACAGTGCAGTAAAGAAAGGAAGGAAGCATAGCCAAGAGAACAGAGCAGGCAGTGACATGTATGCTAATATCTGATCATTCATAGCAGGCCAATGTTATTTGAGGACATCCCACAATTTGTTACCAAGGTCATCTAAAGCTGTTCACATCAACAGAGGTGCTCTCTTTTCACATCCATTGTTTAAAGTTGCAGGATCCTACTTAGAGCATGATAGCTGGCATGGCCATATTAATGAAATAGTACATTTTTATATATTGAACTTTTAGCCCTAAGAGGGAATGTTGAACTGGATGTCATGTGTGATTTTAAAGATTCTATTTATTATATGCTATGTTGGTCATGAGATAAATGTGATGCATTTAAAGTCTTATATCTAAATATGCTACCCAACTTTGGAAATAACCAGACCTCAGTGCACATTGTGTTGGGTCAGTAAAATCCTTCTCCAAAGCTGACCTCCATAAATCATTGGTCTAATTTCCAGGACTGTACATTAGAGCACATATATGCATTCTCCATTCTTACCAGGCCAGTTTCAGGCAACCATAAGTGTGATTTGCAGTCACAGGAACAGGAAACCAAGCATCAGAGTTGTATTTGTAATAGCTCTTTCTTAAAAAACGCTTCTTGCAAATGTCATCAAACCCCACGAGAATGACCTTAAAATAAGTGAATCAATTGCTACAATTTTTACAAAAGAATACCCTTTACTCTACAGTCTCGTGAGTATACTTGTTAAATTCATAATGCATTTGCCAGTTTTCAACCACCTAGATTTGGAGTCTTGAAATGCCTGGCTTATTTCCAGGGCCAGCCTGACATGATTTTTTATTTATTTATTTATTTATGTTTCAATTTATATACCGCTCCATCTCCCCGCAAGGGAACTCTGGGCGGTTTACAAAACACAAAAATTAAAATCCGACAATTAAAACAACCCAATAAAACACTCTAATATATTAAAATTAAATATAAAAATCCAAGATGCGGTGGTATGATGTTTGGATGTTTAAAAGGGCCCTATGGCACCAGCCATCCCCAAGAGGAACTGTTCCCCCCCTCCCCCCACGCAAGGCGGCAGAACCAGGTCTTTAAGTTCTTTCTGAAGGCTGGGAGCGATGAGGCCTGCCTCACCTCCGGGGGTAGCATATTCCAAAGGGTGGGCGCCATTATTGAGAAGGCACGCCTCCTAGACCCCGTCAGGTGACATTCCTTTACGGACGGGATCCGTAGCATGCCCTCTCTGAATGACCGAGTGGGACGGTTCGACGTTATGGGGATGAGACGGTCCCTCAGGTAACCTGGCCCCATGCCATGTAGGGCTTTAAAGGTGATAACCAACACCTTGAATTGGACCCGGAAGCACACAGGCACCCAGTGCAGCTGTCGCAACAGAGGTGTCACATGCGCTGATCTAGGCGCACCAATAACTGCGCGAGCAGCCGCATTCTGGACCAATTGAAGCTTCCGGATACTCCTCAAGGGTAGCCCCATGTAGAGCGCGTTGCAATAGTCTATATGGGAGATGACCAGGGCATGAGTGACTGTACGGAGGGCTTCCTGATCCAGGAAAGGGCGTAACTGACGCACAACACGAAGTTGTGCAAAAGCCCTCCTGGCCACGGCTACCACCTGCTCTTCAAGCAGGAGCCGTGAGTCCAGAAGAACCCCCAAATTACGCACTTGGTCTGAATGGGGTAGTGCAACCCCATCCAGAACTAGAGATGACAACTTCCTGGATCCACGGGAGCCATCAATCCACAGCCACTCCGTCTTACCAGGGTTCAGTCGAAGCCTGTTGTTCCCCATCCAGACCCCCACAGCCTCCAGGCACTGAGAAAGGGTAGCCACTGCATCACTTATCTCACCAGGGATGGAAATATATAATTGAGTATCGTCTGCATATTGATGGTATCTCATCCCATGGTGATGGATGATCTCACCCAGCGGTTTCATGTAGATGTTAAATAGGAGAGGGGAAAGAACCGAACCCTGCGGTACCCCACAGACGAGGGGGCGAGGGTCGGACCTTTCCTCTCCTATTACCACCGATTGGGAACGGCCCTGGAGGAAGGAGGTGAACCAACGCAGAACTACGCCTCCCACCCCCAACTCCCTGAGCCGTCCCAAAAGGATACCATGGTCGATGGTATCGAATGCCGCTGAGAGGTCAAGAAGAGCTAGGATGGATGCACTCCCTCCATCCCGCTCCCGCCAGAGATCATCTGTAAGCGCGACCAATGCAGTTTCCACCCCATATCCCGGCCTGAAACCCGACTGGAAGGGGTCCAGATAATCCGTATCATCCAGGATCCTCTGGAGTTGCAACGCCACCGCTTTCTCAACCACCTTCCCTAAAAAGGGGAGGTGGGAGACAGGACGAAAATTGTCCAATATAGTAGGGTCCAGTGATGGTTTCTTGAGGAGGGGGTGCACCAAAGCCCCTTTAAAAGCAGCTGGGAACACCCCCTCCCCCAGAGATGCATTAACCATCACCTGGGCCCAACCACATGTCACCTCCCGGGCTGCCTGTACCAGCCAGGAAGGGCATGGGTCCAGATGACATGTGGTGGCCCTTACAACCCGAAGGATCCTGTCCACTTCCTTAGGTCCAACAGGATCGAACTGTTCCCAGATAACCGGGCAAAGACGTTCCCTCGGCATCTCCCCAGACTGTGCTACACGCTTAGAGTCCAACTTAGACCGAATCTGAGCGACTTTATCCTGCAGATGCTCAGAAAATTCTTCCGCACGGCCCTGTAGGTGGGTCATAGACTCCACCTTACCCAACAGAGATCTTGTTATCTTAAACAGGGTCGTCGGGCAGCATACTGCGGACGCAATAAGAGCGGAGAAATATTGACGTTTCGCCGCTCTTACCGCCACAAGGTAGGTCTTAACAGTGACTCTAGCTTGTGTTCGGTCAGATTCAGACCTTGTCTTTCTCCAGCGGCGCTCTAGGCGTCTCTTAACCCTCTTCAAGACCCTCAACTCCTCCGTATACCAAGGGGAGTATCGGGTCAAGTGTGGCAAGAGAGGCCGCATAGGCGCGATCCTGTCCAAGGCCCCGGCCGCCTCCCTATTCCAGGTTGCGGCCAGGACCTCCGCTGGAGCGTGCAGTAGATCCTGAGGTACAGCCCCCAGCTCCCTCTGAAACCCTATTGGGTCCATTAGTCGCCGGGGGCAGACCAATCGATTGGGTCCTGCCTCCCTGCGGAGTGGGGCGGCATAAGAGAATCTCAAGGTCACCAGGGCATGA
The DNA here is from genome assembly GCA_023362775.1 of Charina bottae. NCBI lineage: Eukaryota > Metazoa > Chordata > Lepidosauria > Squamata > Charinaidae > Charina > Charina bottae. The sequence goes on along the minus strand of JALMGJ010000002.1, from coordinate 135,639,122 downwards.
TCTGACCATGACAAAGGGGAAAGATGTAACTCTCCCCTCAGAGCATACTGCCACTGCTCCGACAAGAAAACTAAGTCCGGGGTGAGTCCACTGTCTCGAGTTGGGTCTTGAATAATCTGGAACAGGCCCATGGCTGCCATGGTAGTCATGAACTCCCGAGCTGCCTCCGAGGCACGTCCCAGGGACGGCAGATTGAAATCCCCCAGAACCATAAGCCTAGGGAATTCCACCGCCAGCCCCGAGACGGCCTCCAGCAGCTCAGGCAGGGATGTTGCTACGCAGCAGGGAGGCTGGTACAGCAGCAACACTCCCAACTGTTCTCGAGAACCCAACTTGAAAAACAGGGTCTCACAACCGGCTACTTGCGGAGCAGTGCCCCTGAAGGCCACTAGAGACTCTCGAATTACAACCGCCACCCCTCCTCCCCTGCCCCTGAGTCTCGGCTGGTGCCACACTTGAAACCCGGCTGGGCATATTTCAGAGAGGGCTACCCCCCCCTCCGAGCTCAGCCAGGTCTCGGTGATACATGCCAGGTCTGCCCCCTCTTCCGTGATCAAATCACATATGAGGGGGCCCTTGTTGTTAACAGACCTGGCATTAAGCAGCAGCAGCCGGAAACCGGGGCCCTGAAGGATCTGCTGACCAGGACCTGGGTATGAACGTGGAGGGCCGGAACACGCCACCGGTAATAAACACCGGGGGCGTCTTCCCCAACGATGGCCCGCCCTCCAGTTCCCGTCATAACATCCCCGGCCCATCACCACTTCGATAGGGCAGCCCACTCCATAACCCCCAGAGCTTCCAGGTCCAGATGCCTCCACTCCCAGACCTTCAAAGACCCTAGGTTGAAACACGGGTCCCCTCCCACACGCACACATCTCTCAAACTCAGTCAACTTCTAGTGATGGTAGGCCCCCCCAGCGCACCAGCCTAAGCTCTCGGCACTGAAAGGGCCTAACCACCACAACCACACCTACAATGTCCCCCCACAACCACTCTCACTGGTCGCAGAGAGATATCATCCACTCCTGCCCACCACCTGCCTCTCACTCAGGTGTGGGCACTCATACATACTATCACACAATCTTGGACTCCCCCCTGACTCTGTCACATCCAGGGGGGGCCACATTCACACTACAGGGACCCTAAAAAATCTCTGCCGCCTATAAATAAATGTGGGTACAGATGGGGGCTTCCTCTTAGTTGTTAAACTAAAGTTAAAAGTCCAATAAAAACCTTCCACCGTTGTTGATTTCCGGGGGATATTATGGCTGGTCCCCCATTCCTGAACCCGTCGTCCCCCCTTAGACCCCCTAAATTTTCTGCCTAAACCAGCCACTGTATCTTCATGATCAGAGAACAGGAGGAACCAATATACTCTAAAGATGCTGTACACTTCAGATCACCCAGGCCTTCGTTGGCTTACCTGAATAATTTCACCTCTGAGCAACTGCTCAGTGTAGCCGTTTATTTCCTGCAAAAGCACTTACCTATCTACAGTATGAATTAACATACAAAGATAATGGGAAAAGGAAAATATATAGATAGGGTGTCCATATCTCCTTGAGAAGAAGCACATCAAACTCACCTTCCTCTATGGTTGCCATGAACATATGGGCAAAAAAGTAAGTTAATCTGGTCTCTCTCTCAGAAAAGATATTATGATTTTCCTCAACCAGTACATCTGGTTCATCTTCATTAGTTCTCTAACTGTCCTCTTTTCTGAAGTCTGTATTGTATGATTTTCCATGGAGGTAATCGGGGACTGAACGCTCAGCTCAGTCTTTATAATGCAGTCCACCCCGTGCTGGGGTAATGTCAGTAATGATCGATGTTATATATCACTGCCCCTGGTGATAAAGGACAAACTTTCAGAGAAGAAAGCTAAGCTTAAAGTTTGCAGATCTACTCTATTTTTGTTGTTGTTGTTGTTGTTGGTTTTAAAATAATGACAAAAAACCAAAACAAAACAAAACACAAAAATAGTTATAATAGAAATACATACATTGACCAAAAAAAGAAAAACACACATAGAAAGTGCTTTTTTTAAAAAAGTGAAAAAATACAAGAAAGAAGAAAAAACTATATATCATTTGTAAATAGTTACAATTCTATATACGCTTTAAATAGTTACAATTCTATATATACTTATCTAATACAAATATTATTCAAATACATATATATTTCTAATACACTTACATAACTATCATGTTTTCCTAACCTACTGTATTTTGTATAAATGAGTCCCATATTTCATTATACTTGTCCATACAAAGTCTACATCTATAGGTAATCCACTCATAGGTAGGAAGTACAATCAGGTTGTCAATCCATTGACGAAAGGGACCATACATTTATCTTTCCAATGTTGCAATATCAGTCTTTTGGCCATAGTAAAGGCATGGAGAATCCATTTATGTTGTCCAGTTGTCAAATTCCATGTACTAGGTATGCCGTTCAAGAGAATATTATCCTTTGAAAATTTTAGCTTTTGTTGTACAATTATATTTATATAATCCACTACTTTCTCCCAAAACTTAGTAATTGTAGGACATTGTAAAAACATGTGTTTTAAAGAAGCATTATCTTTATTACATCTCCAACAAAATGCTGTTTTTGACAGTCCTTTTCTATAAAAATGTAATTGAGTCCAATAAATTCTAAATATTATTTTTTGTTGTATAAGTCGTAATTTGAGGTCCATTGACATTCTTGCTGAAGAAATTAAGACACTCTCCCATTGTCTAGGCCAGGGCTTTCCAAAGTGCCGCCGCTGGCAACACACCCGGCGGCGGCGCGGGGGGGCGTGCGGCGGCGCGCGCGCACGGCGGCGGCGCGGGGGGGCGTGCGGCGGCGCGGGGGGCGTGCGGCAGCGCGCGCGCGCAGAGCGGCAGCGCGGGAGGGGCGTGCGGCGGCGCGGGGGGTGTGCGGCAGCACGCGCGTGCATGGAGGCCGCCGTGCACGCGCGCGCCGCCGCTTCCGGGTGGTGTGGCGACACACCACGCTGTGTGTGGCGACACACTTTTGTGTCGCGACACACAGTTTGGAAAGCTCTGGTCTAGGCAATATACAGTAGGAACCTCTAATTTTTTTATTCCACTCATTCCTTAACATATCAATTGGTTTATTGATAACAGATATCTATAAAACCTAATACAGTAGTAGGTTTTTTTTAGTTTTAAAGGATTTAACAAGTTGTTCTAGTATCTTAGGTGCCTCAGAAGCTGAAAATGCTGCTGGTCCAAACAATGTTGTTAACAAATGTTGTAGCTGTAAATATTGCCATTGGGTGACATCTGATAGATGATATTTATCTCTTAACACAGTGAATGTTGAAAATTCCTCTTCATCATCTATCAGTTGGTCCAAAGTCAATATCCCTGCTTCCATCCATTTTTTCCATTTCACCATCTTTTTCCCGATTTTTAATGTTGGGTTTCCCCATAAAGTCAATTTAACATGGGAAAAAGGATCAAGTCTTTTTTTTATTAGAGATTTCATTACATAACTTTCTAACTGATGTAATTGTTTCCAGAGATACTAGAGTTTTAATATATTTAGACCCTAATACTGTCCATCTGACCAAAGGTGCTATATATGTATATTCCAAAGTTGCCCAAATTGGAAAATTAACACCAATTGTTGGCCTCCAGTATTTAATACTTGACAATAGGTAAGCATGATGATTTGGCTCCAGATTCAGAAAACCAAATCCTCCCTCTTTAATTGGTAATTGCACTTTCTGTAAATATATTCTTGGAATCGAAGAACCCCATAATTTTTTTCTAAACAAAGAATTTATTTTCTGAAAATATTTTCCAGATATATGAACTGGAATTCCTCTCAGAATATAAATTTATCTGGGAATAATATTCATTCTGACAGCATTCACCTTTCTCCAAAGGGTGAGGTTTAATTACTCACATCTATCGATATCTGAAGAGACCTCTCTCTATATTTTGTTTATATTACATACTACTAACTGAGTTATATCTTTTGGTATACACATACCTAAATATTTAATGGATTTGGTACAAATACGGAGTTAATATTCCTTAAATGGATGTGTAACCAAATTTTCACTGATTGGCATCAATTTCGATTTGGACCAGTTAATAGAGTATCCTGCTATTTTATTAACAGCGTTCCGCGTGCGTCATTCCGGCCACATGACTGTGGAAGCGTCTTCAGACAACGCTGGCTCTTCGGCTAACAAACGGAGATGAGCACTAGCCCCTAGAGTCGGACACGACTGCACAAATGTGCGGGGGGGACCTTTACCTGCTATTTTACTAAAGGCATCTATCATATGCATCAACACTGGAATAGTAGTATGAGATATAGAAATAAACATAAGAATGTCATCTGCAAATAAAACCAATTTGTATTCAACTGAGTTGCGTACTAATCTGTAGATCGCCCTATGTTGCCTAATAGCACAAGCCAAGGGTTCCACACAGATGTTAAAAAGCAAGGGTGAAAGTGGACATCCTTGTCTAGTTCCTCTAAATAATGGAAAAGTAGGAGAAAACATGCCATTAACCTTTACTTTAGATGTGGGCAACTCATGTAATTTTATTTATACAGTATATACTCATTATTTATATAAACTCATCCATTTTATGAATTCCAAAGGAAATCCGAACTTGTTTAGTATAGCAAACATGTACTGGTTTATATTTATTATTATTTTTTATTTATTAGATTTATCACCGCCCAACTCCCCCTAGGGGGACTCTGGGCGGTTTACAACAGATTTAAAATCATTAATATACATTTATAAATATATTTTTCAAAGGCTTTTTCAGCATCTAATGATAAAATTACAAATTGATCTTTTCTGAAATTTTGGTCAAAAAATTGGTCAATCAGCCAAGCAGCAAACAACAGCCCAATCAAGGAACTCCTAAGGAGAGAACAACACCTCCACCAACACAAGTAGGACAAGCCATGGCATATAGACAGAGAGCAAGTCCCACTCCCTTTTCACACTGAAGATGTTGCCTAGTCTGCAATGAAACGTCTGCAAGAAAACAACAAGGCTCAGAGAGCACCAAGAACTCCACAAATCGATCTTTATTTTTATTCAAGTCTATTAAATCTACAACTAACCTAATGTTGTCGGCTGCTTGCCTAGTTTTTTTAAACCCTACTTGATTATTCTCATTATTTATTTATTTGTATTGCTTTTTAAAATAATGACAGAAAAAGGAAAAAAAAATGCACAAAGATTCATATGTTATAAAAATACAGTATATATAAGAGGTGCTTAAAAAAATAAGAAAAATATAACAGAAAGAAATAAAATAAAAAGTATAATATGTCATTACAACAATAAACAAACAATTACAACTCTAAATATATTTATCTAATGCAAATATGATGCAAGTATGTGTGTGTTTGTGTGTGTGTGTATATATACATATTTCGCCGCTCTTATTGCAGTTGGACTCCGAGCGAGAGACACGGTCTGGGGAGATACCTGGGGAACGTACTTACCTGGTTATCTGGGAACAGTTTGATCCTGTTGGACCCGAGGAAGTGGACAGGATCCTCCGGACTGTAAATGCCACCACCTGCCAATTAGATCCCTGTCCCTCCTGGCTGGTAAAGGCAGCTCGGGAGGTGACATATGGCTGGGTCCAGACAATGGTAAATACATCCTTGAGAGAGGGGGTGTTTCCGGTGACCTTTAAGGAAGCGCTGGTGTGCCCCCTCCTCAAGAAACCATCACTGGACCCTACTGTATTGGACAATTTTCATCCAGTCTCCTACCTTCCCTTTTTGGGGAAGGTGGTTGAGAAGGTGGTGGCGTTGCAGCTCCAGAGGATTCTGGATGAAACAGATTATCTAGACCCCTTTCAGTCAGGTTTCAGGCCCAGATATGGGAGGGAAACAGCACTGGTCACACTTATGGATGATCTCTGGCAGGGGCGGGATGGGGGCAGTGCATCCATCCTGGCCCTTCTTGATCTCTCAGCGGCTTTCGATACCATCGACCATGGTATCCTTTTAGGCCAACTCAGGGAGTTGGGAGTGGGCGGCATGGTCCTACACTGGTTCACCTCCTTCCTCCAGGGCCGGTCCCAATCGGTGTTGATAGGGAGCGAGAGATCCAGGCCGCAGCCCCCTCTTTGTGGGGTGCCACAGGGCTCTCCACTCCTTTTAAACATCTACATGAAACCACTGGGCGAGATCATCCATCACCATGGGATGTGGTACCATCAATATGCTGATGATACTCAATTATACATCTCCATCCCGGGTGAAGTAAGTGATGCCGTGACCACCCTTTCCAGCTGCCTGGGGGCTGTGGGGGCCTGGATGGGGAACAACAGGGCTCAACTAAACCGTGGTAAGATGGAGTGGCTGTGGATTAATGGCTCTTTAGTGTTAAACGTTAACCCAGGGGGAGTCCCTCCTTTCCTTTTATCACTTGGCACACAGGCCTCCTGGCTGGGCGCCTCCCCCCTTTTCCTTTCGTTTGCTGGCCCACGCAATTAACTAAAAGGGAGCACTGCCCTTTTAAAACTTATTAACCAGGATCCACACCTCAGCAACAACTGTGGCAAAAGGAACCCTGGAATGGATTTACTCAAGTTCTCTAATTGACTCCACGAGAACCATCTCTCCTAAAGGGCAAATTATTCCTAACTTAGGGCACCAACCCAAATGTTCCTAGCTTGGGCACCAACCCAAAGGACAAAATTTGCTGCCACCACCCTATTACCATAGTCCCACATCCCTAGGGAAAGCTGGGGGCTCTGGGCCAAACCTCAGGACTCCCAAGGGAGACTTCTCCATCCAAACTCAAGCCCCCAAACCTTAGAAATTTAACCACTAACAACCCCTGGTAGTAGTAAGCCAAGCAGCTAGGCAGGCTGGGTAGAATCCAATTTCACTTGTACTCAACCACAAACACCAGCATGTAAAATATATTTTTGTTTATTAAATAGGGTTAAGACTTACATACTATAAGGCATAAACTCTTTACAAGGCATAGTATGCAAGACAACAGTTGATTCAAATAATAAAAACTACCTTCCTAAAAACTCACTGTAGTTCCTTACACTCACCAGACTTAGCTCTCTTGAACCTGGATAAGTTGTTGCTTACACGTTATCCCAGGCGTAGTAAGACAAAACTTCATGTTAGCCAGGTTACTGGAGGATACTAACCCTCTGCTAACAAGAGGTGTTCTGTTTGTTGCTGAAGTTGAAAAACCTCAACTAAGCTCTCCTTTTTTCCTTATTTTATTAAGCAAACCTGATGTTCTCCTGGCCCTGGTAACCCAGTGATAACCAATCAGAAGCTCGGACCAGCGGAAGCTTCTAGGGCATTGCCTAATGAGCTGCCTGAACTCCCCCTCCCAACTGGAATCACAGCTGCAAGGAGTTACCATCAGAATGTCCTGGCTTGCCTGGATCCAATAGTTCAAAGGGAAGCTGGCCAAACTTACTCCTCTGAAATAATGGACCCTACATTCAGCATTTGCAATTAGGGTTAATTACTTATAGAAAAAACCTAGCTTGCTGCCAAAATTCCAAACAACCCAAAATAGGGTCTGGCACAAGCGTTGTCCTTCACACTCGGTATCTAGGAATTTGTCATCTTTAGTTCTGGATGGGGTTGCACTACCCCAGACAGACCCGGTGCATAACTTGGGGATCCTCTTGTACTCACGACTCCTGCTCGAGGAGCATGTGGCAGTTGTGGCCAGGAGGACCTTTGCTCAACTTTGTGTTGTGTGCCAGTTACGCCCTTTCCTAGACCGAGAGGCCCTTCGAAAGGTCACTCATGCCCTAGTTATCTCTCATATAGACTACTGTAATGCACTCTACATGGGGCTACCCTTGAAGAATATCCGGAAGCTACAACTGGTCCAGAATGCAGCTGCGTGAGCAATCTTAGGTGCACCAAGATCAGCACATATAAACCCCCTACTACGCAAGCTGCACTGGGTTCCAGTTTGCTTCTGGGTCCAATTCAAGGTGTTGGTTATTACCTTTAAAGCCCTACATGGCATGGGGCCAGGCTACCGGAGGGACCGTCTCATCCCTATTACATCGACCTGTCCCACCCGGTCATGCAGAGAGGGCATGTTACAGACCCCATCCGTAAAAGAATTCCATTCTTTTACGTCTCGGAAGCATGTCTTCTCTGCAGTAGCTCCTGCCCTCTGGAACATTCTTCCCCCAGAGGTGAGACAGGCCCCCTCACTCCTGGACTTCTGAAAAAAACTGAAAACCTGGTTCTGCCATCATGCCTGGAACGGGAGGGGGAATAGTTATTCCTGGGGATGGCTAGCACCCTAGAATGGACCGAGAATAGCCCTTACACTCGAGGACTGACAGGGAACTTTTAGCCATCTAGATTTTATCCTACTTAAATTTTATTGTTATTTGTATTTGTAAGTAAAGGTAAAAGTTTTCCCCTGCACAGACGTGTCCAACTCTAGGGGCCGGTGCTCATTTCCGTTTCTTAGCCGAAGAGCCAGCGCTGTCCGAAGATGCTTCCACAGTCATGTGGCCAGCATGATGCACGCAGAACGTCATCCCACTGAAGTGGTACCTATTTATCTACTTGCATTTGCATGCTTTTGAATTGCTAGGTTGGCAAGAGCTGGGGTGAGTGTGGGAGCTCACTCCGTCACGCGGTGCTCGGGTCTCGAACTGACCTTCTGATTGACAAGCCTGGCATCTTAACCACTGAGCCATTGCGCCCCCTATATTTGTATTTGTATTTTTATAATTTTTGTATTGTGGTCTGCTTTGAATTTTAATTGTGGTTTTATTGTAAATCACCCAGAGTTCCCCTTTGGGGGGAGATGGGCGGTGATAGAAATTTAATAATATATATACCTATACCTACACCTACACCTATACCTATACCTATACCTATACCTATACCTATACCTATACCTATACCTATACTTCTAATACAGTTATATAACCAACATGCTTTTCCCTAAACTGTTATTACCTGATCATTCTTAATAACAAACAATATCACTTGCTGTTAAAATCTTTGTATCAACATTAATGAATGAGATTGGATGATAATTAGCACACTGAGTATGATCTTTGCCTGCTTTTGGTATAACTGTAATGTAAGCCTGATTAAATGCCGCTGATAAAATTCCTTATCAAATATCTCATCATACACTTGACAAAGTTTTGGTACCAAAAGATCAATGAATGTTTTATACCACTCAACAGGGAATCCATCCAATCCTGGTGTTTTACAATTTGCCATTTTTAAAATTATTTGTTTAATCTCTACCTGAAATAGTGGAGCAAATAAAAGTTGTTTTTGTATATCATCTAAATGTGGTAGGTTAATTTTATTTGAAAAGGCCCCTATATCTTTATTTGATACATTGTCTGGTTTGCTATATAATTCTGAGTAGAATTTTAAAAACTGACAATTTATAACCGTTGAAGTTTTATATATTTAATCTCTTTCACCTTTAATAATTGGAATCATTTCCCTATCTTTCCTTTGCTTCAAGTGATTAGCCAAGATCTTACCGGGTCTTTCAACGTTCTCCCAATATATCTGTTGTAAACATGTTAGCATACTGTAAATTCTGTCTGCTGTGATATTATAGTAGTTAATTCATATTTCTTTTTCTATATTTCTCTGTACAAAATAGTAGAGGGGCATCTAACCATCTGTGCCCATAAATATTTCAGTTCATTTTTCAAATTATTTTCCCTTTTATTTTTAATCTTATGAATCTTATTTTTATCACCAAATTCAAGAATGTAATATTGATGTTTGTTATGTATCTGATCATAGTGCAATTACTTTCAAATGTGTGCTTCAGAAACTGGTTAAGGTATCGAGAAATTGGTATTTCAATGTTTCCCTATTGAATGCTAAAGGATTTGTACAACAAATGCAGGTAGAGACTTTGCAATACTTTGATTTGAATTCAGAAATGTCAAGTGCCCACATTTTTGAAATGGGAAGCATATCAAGCGTATATCCATGGTCGAATTATTGCTTATGCATCATACAAAAATTAGATTAAAAGTTTGCAGATCTACTCTGACTTGCAAATCCCATGACAAGCACCCCTGAAGCTAAGCCCAATGATTTCCTCTAAATCAGGGTTTTCCAAAGTTTTTCCCGCGGCGACACACCAACCGGCGTTGGTGTGTCGCCGCGGGAAAACCCAGAAGTGCAGCAGCGTGCAAAAACCCGGAAGCGCTGCTGCTGCTTTCGGGTTTTGCGCGCTGCAGTTGGTGTGTCGCCGGGGAAAACCCGGATGCGCTGCTGATGATCAGCGCTTCCGGGTTGTGTGGCGACACACCAGACTGTGTGTGGTGACACACTTTTGTGTTGCGACACACAGTTTGGAAAGCTCTGCTCTAAAGGATGAAGGGGCCAGAGATCCCTTTTCTCACATCTCCATCAAGGTTTTTTTTAACTGAATGCCATATTATTATGCTCGGAATGCTAGAGAACATTATTGGGAAGCAGATCTTGTGGTCTCCTGGCTTTTTCTCCATCATCCATCAGGACAATCCATTCTCTGTCTCAGCACTGGCTTTTTCAAGAAGGTTTAGCTTGTCCTGTTCTCACATTATTCCTGCAGCTAACCATGTCTCCCATTCCCTACCTCTCCAGGGTCCACCTATGCCACTCCACTGCCTTCACTCTTTGTGCTTTCACTTTCTGTTTTGTTGTCTTCCCTTGGAGGTCTCCCAGCTTTTCTACATGGTTTTATCTTCTGGCTGTATTGGTGGTTACCACCTTCTCCTAAATGCAGGTCACCATGGTGCTTTTCTTCAGGTTGGCTGTCCAATGGTGGGCAACCTGCAGTGTTGTCAGCTTCTTCCTTCTGTTGTCCTGACTACTTCCCTTTGCCAAAGGGGAAGGGGTGGATCATGGCAATCAGCCACGGGAGACAACCACGAAGCACAGCAGTGTTTGCACTTGTGATATCTCTGTAACACTCTTCCCATAGCTGGTCCCATGCTGTAACACATTCTTGTGTGACTTGCTCTATTTTTACCATGATATTAAAGAAATGTTTGAATAACTTCCAAGAATAAATAGGTAAGGTTCCTGGAACACCAGGGAATCATGTCCCACTGCTCTGCTGTCAGGTAAATATAGCATCTGGAAATAGTTCTGACATTTTTATATAGAATGCGGAGACCAGGCAGTGCTGAAAAGGGGGCAAGAGCAGCAGGTGCCAGTGCCCTTGGTTTCTTGTTCCCTGGATTGCTGCTTAAGCATCCAATCACAAGAAGGCAGAAATCTTCCCTGCCTATCAGATGCACTCCCCACTGAGAATCCTGCTTCCTCTACCTGCAGGGTGAGAAATAAATGACAGTTTCTCAGGAGCTATCTGGGAGAAGAAGAGAGACCTGCTCACTATGGCTGTTTGATTCTCTCTCTGCCATTGCAATCAAGGTGCTGGAGACAATGGATGCCCAGGCAGTTACTTACATCATACATTCAATCAGAAACATATGTGAAGTTGATATGGCATGTCAAAGAATCACATTCTGGGATAACCAGCTCACATACTCTCTCTCTCTCTCTCTCTCTCTCTCTCTCTCTCTCTCTCTCTCTCTCTCTCTCTCTCCCTCTCTCCCTCTCTCCCTCTCTCCCTCTCTCCCTCTCTCCCTCTCTCCCTCTCTCTCTCTCTCTCACACACACACACACACTTCTCAGGAAAATGGCGAGTCATTTTCTTCCTACCCAGAAATGTCCCTAAGGACAGCAGCTAGCCTCAACTGCAGCTTCTCTCTGTGGGAACTAATTTGTCAAATTATGTTATGAAAGGGTAAACCAGACAGATCAGAGAGGAATCCAAATGTATGATCAGCAAGCTGGTCTTTTGGTTCATTCAATTTGCTTGCTGTGAGAGAATCAGACAAAGAAAAAAGAAGAAGGGGGAATCTTCATTCATTCATTTGTTTATTTCTCAGTTTCTCCAAATGAAGGAACTAAAGCAGGTTACACTGCCATCATCATGAAAGGCTGATGCTATTTATATAATATAAAGGAAAATGTGGGATTCTCCAAACATTTTAGAACACATCTCCAGCAAAAGGGAGTCAGAGAATATATTTTTTTAGTTTTTTTATACACTTGTTTCAGTATCAGTTTTTCCATTCCAAATAAATCTCTCTAAAAAAATATATTGATTTTGTTTGGGAATTCAAGGGTTCTGATTTTTTTCAAAGATATGTGGCCTAACTATGAAAACAGAGTGGATGGGAAACAATGGAAAACCAGAATAAACTTTATAGTCACTAGACATCTCATACATGTGATGTATCTCCAGCTTTGCCTATCATTTTTATTTTTTATTACTTTAATAGTGTATGTGAGTGTGCGCCTTCAAGTCAGTTTTTGACTCCTGGCAACTGTGTGGACTAGTCCAGTCCCTGGCATTTTCCTGGCAAGATTTCAGAAGTGGGTTGCCGTTGCCTCCATCCTAGAGCTGAGAGAGAGTGACTGGGCCAGTTGGCTTTGTGCCTAAGGCTGGACTAGAACTCATGGTCTCCCCGTTTCTAGCCTGGTGCCTTAACCACTATATCAAACTGGCTCTCTTACTTTAATAGTAGAGAGGGTAACAAACATTCTGGTATGAGATCTTGAGAATAGCTTCCTATGTTCCTTTTTGTTGCATTTATCCTGGGACAGACCAGTTGATGTTCATCTCTAGATCTAGACAAAACACTGTAGTGAATTAGAGAAGGAGAGAGAGAGAGAGAGAGAGAGAGAGAGAGAGAGAGAGAGAGAGAGAGAGAGAGAGATATTTTCCTTTCTGCTGACTCAACATCCTGGCCTGTCTCTGATATCATTGGATATCCATGTGGCAATGTATGAGTAAGTTCTTCATGCATAAAAATCATAAGGCCCTTTTGTTTGTTTGTTTGTTTGTTTGTTTGTTTGTTTGTTTAGGTCAATAGCCCAGATAAAATCCAAGAATCAGCTGCTGAGACTTCCAGCTCCTTGAGAAGTGGATGAAGTAGGCTAGGATGTGTACATATATTTGTGCAGCCAAACCCATGTATGAGTCAGATGCAGGGATAGATCTCATCCAGGCCAGCCCCCTCACAGACAATCACAACAGCTACACAAAATCCTGGACAGAATATGGTGCAAATCCTCGCTACAGAAAAATTCTCTATCCCCAGATAAAATTTTACTTACCGCTTCTGCTTATCATACCCTTGTTTTGTCCCAGAGAAAAACTACTGCTCCTCATTCCTCATCTGCAAGGCAGCCCTCCCATCACAATGGAATCACATTTTATAAAGCAGAAGGACTCATTTAATACCTTCTGATATGTGCTGTGGGGAACCTGTCAAGAGTGAAGGGGACACCTGTCCATGAAGGATCTGGACGGAGGAGATGAAATGGATCTCAGCTTCCTGGTTTCTGTATGTTTACCCTCACAATTCGTGGAGTTAACCACCATGAACATGGAGGTCCATACTTCCTCGGTTTGGGGGGCCCCAGGAATAGCATTTCAGAGCCCCATCTCTTCCACCTGTTTATATATATATCAGGGCTGCTGCACTACTAGGTCCTCTCCAGCCCTCGTCATGGCACAGATCAGCAGGGAGGCTATCACTTGGAAAACGCCTCACTGTCTGCACTCAGCAAACACAACTTTTAGGTAGGAAAATAAATAAATAAATAATCAATCAATCAATCAATCAATCAGAATCAGGCCCTCTGATTTCTTCTTTAAATATCATACTACTTTTCAGTTCTATAGCACAACTGTAGCCCTTATTTCAAAATCTATTTGGGGGTGTTCCTTTATATTCCCCTTGTTTATCTTTTTAAAAATCTTCTGCTGTACATCAAGGTTATTAGGCAATGGAGATATCACTAATTCCTAATTCAAGAGGAAACTTTTTCAGACCTGCCCTGAGTTTAAAGCATCACACCCTGGGGATGATATTGGCAACCAATGTCGTCTGTTAGCTGCTTATGGCAACTGCTTAGTGTCTTTGTGATTTGAGCCCTCTTAAGGACCATCATCTTCTCTCTCCATACCCACAGCAGAAGGTGGCTACTCACCAGTTAACCATTACTTAAGCTTCCATTTGCAAGTGTCTCCTCACTCTCTCCATCATCCAGCTGCAGTGCATTTTTCTGTGGCTGGCTCTACAGATGAACATCCTGCCCCCCACATCTCCCCAAATAGCAATCTCTAGAAAACGTTATTTTCCAATAAAAATCAGTCTACCCAGCAAAGCAGCTTCTATGGCAGAGCCCAAGTGCAGCATACACAGCCCCAGAGGAGGCTTGCTTTGTGGAGCCACAGATCTTTGCCATTTTCAGCCACGTTTGTTTTGTGCAAAGTGAAAGCGATTTGGTTTGCAATCTCATTTTTTGCCATCATTCACTGACGGTGACACCCAGTGGTAATAGAAGGGCCTGGATTCCCTTGATTTTATGGCTCCATTCGGCAGCATTTCTCTTTTGTCGGAGGCATAAATTCTGCCTCTTGTTTTTTTGTGGATGGGGTGCAGATTTTTCCAAATTAGTTGCCTTTTTGTAAAATGCTCTATATTCTGAGCAGTGTCTGTGGAGTTTGGGGAAGGGGCCAGCAGAGGCAGCTTAATTAGGGCTCAGTATTTTGTTGGGAACAACGCAGTGGCATGTTGGCAAGGCCCTGACAGCTTCCGAATGAAATAGGTTTTAGGGGTCTTGTTGAAGTGACCCTGATGGTATATCACAAACCTAGTTCATGGTGCTAGCACACAGATAATTTTTGTTCTCGCCTTAAAAGATCAGGACTAAGCTAGAGGAGAGGTTGGAACTGAAACTGCTGTGAGAGATGGAAGAAAGGTTTCTGTGTGCAAATTCTTGGCTGTTCCCCCATCCCCTGGGGCTATGGGTGAAACAAAGGGGCAGCACTGAAGGTGTGGCAGAACGCAGCTTCCTAGTACCTCTAGGAAGACCATACTGTAACTACAGGACTGAACTGCCATGCAGCAAACACAGAAAGAAATGGATGTCTAAATGGGGCACCCATGTTTCTGAAGATGTTGGCCCTATCAGGAGTGGTGAAGGGTATGATTTGGGCCCTGCTTCAGGTCATAGCTTTGAACAGAGCACCAATATGTTCAACGGTGCAGTGCTAGATGTCATAGCTAGAATATTGAAACATGTTTTTAAAAACTGGGGTATTAATGTTGTTGCAACAACGTTCTTAGGTATAATCTAAATTCTTCATGGCATCTCATAATCCAGTTGCAGTAGGTGATTCTGCCTTCTTTCTTGGTAGCCTGACCCTACAGTCTTCATGGCTTCAGCCAGGGTAGGACTGGGGGAAGATGTCCAGGGCACCACTCAGCAAAGCAAGCAGGAAGGTGTTCTCATGGACTTAACCACCTGGCAAAAACCACAGTGGTGAACAGGAATAGCATTCCAGCAGAGCTCTCGCATTCATTTCTACAATGACCTTGAAATATGGTGACTGAGGGATGTGGAACATGTAAAAGATAGACTTGAATCCCAGTTTGCGGTGCAATTTGGCTATCCTTTGTGCCCCAGGATGACATTGTTTTGGAAATATTATTTCCCAAGGATGCCCAATGCTGATGCCATGATGCCAGTTCTGCTTCTGCTTCGCATCTTATTGCTGGTTTCCGTGTGTGTGTGTGTGTGTGTGTGTGTGTGTGTGTGTGAACCCTTGTGACATTATGAGCAAGGCTGGGTCAAATGAGCAGAATTCAGTTTGGAATTCAGGCTGAGGAGCAAAGAGAGGCAGGTCACCTCCAGAATTGCAGTTCAGGTGGGTAGAAGCTTTGATGTGTCCTTGCAGCATGCGCATCAGCAAGCAGAGGGGAAAGCCTCAATGGATCTTCTTCCCCACCATAATTTATCCATAGCATTATTTTACTTTTTATGAATGAGGCAAGGAAAAACGCTACCTCTTTCTCAAGGTGTCAAGATTCCTGTGAATGCCTTGCATAAATTGTCAGCATTACATTAAGCAGCTCTTAAAACTTGAATCAGAACTGGAGGCTGTTTTTTTCCACTGCATATCCTAGTATCCACTAAGCCCTTACATGTGGCTTCTGGAGCCACCCCAGAGATTAAGTCGAAACAGAAGCTGCATTCATGAGAGATAGAGAGAGGCGGAGGGAAGAGAGATCCATTAGAAATTACACCATGGAGACAGGTGAACAACCTGTGATGGATGAGAGTCATAAATTATCTCTAGGATGACACTCTTTGATTAAGCTAAGTGCCAACTATGGCACCTGCATCTTATTTATTTATTATTATTTTAAAAGAAAAAAATTAATATCCTTATCACGAAATGGAGCATTTCTTCCAAGAAAACCTTTCTCTAAATTAAAAAAGAAGAATGCTATTGGACGTGTCTTTGAAGAGAAGCGGAAGGCAAATTGCAATAGCCAGCTCCTTTGAAACAATCCCCTTGCATCACAGTTGCTGCCTCCAATCTCCCCCAACATTGGTTGCTTGCCACTCATCAAGGACAACTCTCTCCATTCCTCGTGGAAGAGTATGAGGTTGCATTGAGCATAAATTCCACTGGAATCTCCTAAATGTTCCATATCCAACAAGGGTGCCCAAACTTGAGAATTCCCTGGTGGAATTCTTGCAAGCAGAATCAAAGTGGGCATAGCCCAATCTGAGCTGATTTCCACCCACCTCACTTCTGTTTGTAACCCCAAAAAGCCCATTGTTGTTCGCATATCCACTTTCTGCTTAAAGAAAAAGAAATAGAGAGGCAGATTAGCAACCAGACAGCAATGGTGACCTCATCATCATACAGAGTATTTTCTTTTCCTGGCCTATAGTGAGCCCAGGCTAAAACAGGGGTCCTGCAAGGAGTCATCCATGGGGCAATGGTAGATCCTTTGCAGGGAAATGTCCAAAGATTCTTCACCTACTTTGAGATACCTCTGGTGGAAGGAAATAAAATATTCTGTTTGGAGGAACCAGCTTTGCATAAGGATAGGGAGACAAATGAACTACTAAATAGCACTGAAAAGAAATGGAAAATGGTACAATCACCTTGGCCCCTATGAGAACCACTCAGATATCTTTTTTATTTATTTTTCAATTTCTATTACCGCACCATCTCCCCCGAAGGGGACTCTGGGCGGTTTACAAAATACAATTAAAATTTATAAATATAAATAAATATAAAATCATACAAATCTACAATAATCAAAATTATTGGGTGAAGTAAGTGTTGCAGTGGACACCCTATCTCGGTGCCTAGGGGCTGTAGGGGCCTGGATGGGGAACAACAGGCTTCAACTGAACCCTGGTAAGACGGAGTGGCTATGGATTGATGGCCCCTCGGCCTCCAGGAAGTTATCATCTTTAATTCTGGATGGGGTGGCACTACCCCGTTCAGACTCAGTCCGGAGCTTGGGGGTCCTCCTGGACTCACGACTCCTGCTCGAAGAGCAGGTGGCAGTCGTGGCCAGGAGGGCCTTTGCACAGCTTCGGCTTGTGCGCCAGTTGCGCCCCTTCCTGGATCGAGAGGCCCTCCGAATAGTCACTCATGCCCTTGTCATCTCTCATATAGATTATTGCAATGCGCTCTACATGGGGCTACCCTTGAAGAGTATCCGGAAGCTTCAGCTGGTCCAAAATGCAGCCGCTCGAGTGGTTATGGGTGCGAGAAGATCAGCACATGTAACACCACTGCTCCGCGAGCTGCATTGGGTACCAGTTTGCTTCCGGGTCCAATTCAAGGTGTTGGTTATCACCTTTAAAGCCCTACATGGCATGGGGCCAGGCTATCTGAGGGACCGTCTCATCCCAATTGCATCTACCCGCCCCACCCGGTCATGCAGGGAGGGCATGCTGCGGACCCCGTCAACAAAGGAATTCCATCTAGCGGGATCCAGGAGGCGTGCCTTCTCTGCGATAGCGCCCGCCCTGTGGAACATCTTGCCCCCAGAGGTGAGGCAGGCGTTCTCCCTCTTGGCCTTTAGGAAGTCCCTAAAAACCTGGTTCTGCCGCCTGGCATGGGACAAAGGTAGAGATAGTTCCTCCTGGGGGTGGTTAGTTTAATAATGACCTCCTTTTAAGATCCTACCATCCTCTGGATTTTTATATTCTTATTTATTGTACTGTTTATTCTATTTTAATGATTATTGATTTTTAACTTTAATTTTAACATTTGTTGTAAACCGCCCAGAGTCTACCGTGGTAGAGATGGGCGGTGATAAATTTGATTAATAAACAAATAAATAAATAAATAAATAAATAAATAAAATTACTAATAAATTAAATATAAAATCCAGGAGGCGATAAGATAGTATTTTAAAAGGGCTCTATGGCACCAGCCATCCCCAGGAGGAGCTGTTCCCATTCCCATCCCAAGCGAGGCGGCAGAACCAGGTCTTTAAGTTCTTCCGGAAGGACAGGAGCAACGGAGCCTGCCTCATCTCCGGGGGCAGAATGTTCCAAAGGGCGGGTGCTACTGCCGAGAAGGCCCGTCTTCTGGACCCCGCCAAGTGAAACTCCCTTAACGACGGGGTCCGCAGCATGCCCTCTCTGCATAATCAAGTGGGACAGTTTGAAGTTATGGGGATGATACGGTCCCTCAGGAAGCCTGGTCCCATGCCATGTAGGGCTTTAAAGGTCATAACCAACAACTCAAATTGTACCCGGAAGCATACTGGAACCCAGTGCAGCTGGCGCAGCAGAGGTATCACATTGGCCGATCTAGGGGCACCAATAACTGCGTGCGCAGCTGCATTCTGGACCAGTTGAAGCTTCTGGATACTCTTCAGGGGTAGCCCCATGTAGAGCGCATTGCAGTAGTCTATATGGGAGATGACCAGGGCATGAGTGACTGTTCGAAAGGCCTCTCGCTCCAGGAAAGGGCGTAACTGGCGCACAACATGAAGTTGTGCAAAGGCCCTTCTGGCCACGACTGCCACCTGCTCTTCGAGCAGGAGTCGTGAGTCCAAGAGGACCCCCAAGTTACGCACCGGGTCTGTCTGGGGTAGTGCAACCCCATCCAGAACTAAAGATGATAAATTCCTAGACACTGAGGGGCCATTAATCAACAGCCACTCCGTCTTACCAGGGTTCAGCTGGTAAGACCCCCACAGCCCCCAGGCACTTGGACAGGGTAGTCACAGCATCACTTACTTCCCCTGGGATGGAGATATATAACTGTGTATCATCAGCATATTGATGATACCTCATCCCGTGGAGACGGATGATCTCGCCCAGTGGTTTCATGTAGATGTTAAATAGGAGAGGAGAGAGCACTGAGCCCTGTGACACCCCACAAAAAAGTGGGGTGCCACAGGGTCTTCTCCCCTATCAACACCGATTGGGACCGGCCCTGGAGGAAGGAGGTGAACCAGCGCAAAGCCACGTTGCCCACCCCAAACTCTCTGAGTCGTCCCAAAAGGATACCATGGTCGATGGTATCGAAAGCCAATGAGAGGTCAAGGAGAGCCAGGATGGATGCACTGCCTCCATCCTGCTCCCGCCAGAGATCATCCATAAGTGCGACTAATGCTGTTTCCATTCCATATCCTGGCCTGAAACCTGACTGAAAGGGGTCTAGATAATCTGTTTCATCAAGAATCCTCTGGAGCTGCGACGCCACCACTTTCTCAACCACCTTCCCCATAAAGGGAAGGTAGGAGACTGGACAAAAATTGTCCAGTACAACAGGGTCCAGCGATGGTTTCTTGAGGAGGGGGTGTACCAACGCCTCCTTGAAGGCCGCTGGAAACACCCCCTCCTGCAAGGATGCATTTACCATCGACTGGGCCCAGCCACACATCACCTCCCGAGCTGATTGAACCAGCCAGGAGGGACATGGATCTAATTTGCACGTGGTGGCATTTACAGTCCGGAGGATCCTATCCACTTCCTTGGGTCCAACAGGATCAAACTGTTCCCAGATAACAGAGTAAGTACGCTCCTCAGGTATCTCCCCAGACCATGTTTCACGCTTAGAGTCTAACATAGAGCGAATCCAAGCGATTTTATCCTGCAGTTGCCTGGAAAACTCCTCAACACGCCCCTGCAGATGATTTTCTGAATCACCTTTCCCCAAAAGGGATCGGGTGATCCTGAACAGGGCTGCTGTGCGGCATTCTGCGGATGCAATAAGAGCGGAGAAATACTGGCGTTTCGCCACTCTTACCGCCACAAGGTAGGCCTTAACCGCGGCTCTAGCTTGTGTTCGGTCGGGTTCAGTCTTTGTCTTCCTCCAGCGGCGCTCTAGGCATCTCTTAATCCTCTTCAGGACCCTCAACTCCTCCGTAAACCACAGGGAGTGTCGGGTTTGATAGGACAAGAGAGGCTGCACAGGCACGATCCTGTCCAAGGCCCCAGCCGCCTCCCTATTCCAGGTGGCAGCTAGGACCTCCGCTGGACCACACAGCAGATCTCCGGGGACAACCCCCAGCTCCCTCTGAAACCGAATTGGGCCCATCAGTCGCTGGGGGTGGACCGATCGAATAGGTCCTGCCTCCCTGTGGAGTGGGGTGGCAAAAGAGAATCTCAAGGCCACCAGGGCGTGATCTGACCATGACAACAGGGAAAGATGTAACTCTCCCCTCAGAGCACAGTGCCACTGCTCCGACATGAAAACTAAATCCGGTGTGAGACCACTGTCTCTAGTTGGGTCCCAAATAATCTGAGTCAGGCCCATGGCCGCCATGGTGGCCATGAACTCCCGAGCCGCCTCTGAGGACTGTCCCAGGGATGGCAGATTGAAATCCCCCAGAACCATAAGTCTGGGGAATTCCACTGCCAACCCCGAGACAGCCTCCGGCAGCTCAGGCAGGGAGGTTGCTACGCAGCAGGGAGGCTGATACAGCAGCAACACTCCCAACTGCTCTCAGGCACCCAATTTAAAAAATAGGGTCTCACAACCGGCTACTTGTGGAGCAGTGCCCCTGAAGGCCACAAGAGACTCTCGGATGACAACTGCCACCCCTCCTCCTCTGCCCTGACATCTTGGCTGGTGCCACACCCGAAACCCAGCCGGGCACATCTCTGACAAAGCCACTCCTCCCTCCGGGCCCAGCCAGGTTTCGGTAATACATGCCAGGTCAGCCCCCTCCTCCGTGACCAAGTCACTTATGAAGGGGGCCTTGTTGTTAACAGACCTGGCGTTCAGCAGCATATTGACGTTTCGCCACTCTTACCACAAGGTAGGTCTTAACAGCGACTCTAGCTTGTGTTCGGTCAGATTCAGTCTTTGTTTTTCTCCAGCGGTGCTCTAGGCATCTCTTAACCCTCTTCAAGACCCTTAACTCCTCTGTGAACCATGGGGAGTGTCGGGTCAAATGTGGCAAGAGAGGCTGCACAGGCGTGATCCTGTCCAAGGCCCCGGCTGCCTCCCTATTCCAGGTTGCGGCCAGGACCTCCACTGAACCATGCAGCAGATCCTCGGGTATAACCCCCAGATCCTTCTGGAACCTCATTGGGTCCATTAGTTGCCGGGGGCGGACCAATCAAATTTATATGATATATGATATAAATGCCATTTATATGATATATGATGTTCCTAGAAAGGAAAAAGCAGAAGGAAGGGGGCAAAACCATTGCAAATATAATTCAGAAGGAAATAACAGGCACTCTTCCCAAAATCTAGCCCTAATTTAACTATGGCAGTGGACTTTCTCTCTCTCTGAACAAGGGGGAAAGAGAGATCACTTCATTATTGAGCGGTATGTCTATAAGTTTAAAATACCTGCTTGATGCAGTGCAGGGATTCTCTCTATGGTACATCTTCTTCAGAATTGAATACTTGACCACACAGCATTGGGTGATCACCTGCCCAACACCATATGGCCCAGGGATTATTCTCTGGGATTATTCTCTGAAGAAGTGCACCATGCAAGCACTAGACCTTCAGAAGTGAAATTTACAGTAGTGAAACTTGCAGAAAAACTCCACCCCCTCATGAACCTCCATTTTTGGTTATTGCCCCTTTTTCTCTCCCCATTCCTTCATAAACAGGGCTTCCTGTACACTCCTCCCATAGTTTGTGGCATGTGGAATATCCACTTTAGCATCATATAGGAATTGGCCCTTTGAGCTGTTCTTAAGAGGAAAGAAGAAAAGTGGACCTAAAGTAAAATCCCATTGAATAAAAACAAATGATTCCACAATCATTGCAGGAGTATTTGGTGGGAGACTGGGGTACAGAAAGACTATGGTATTCTGGTCTGACACCATAATAGCAATAAGAGAAAACATCTTTAATTTATTTACTTAAGCTGTTTACATCAGAGGTAACACTAATATTGAAATGCTGTGTAACTTACTTGGGCGCAACCCTTGTTTGTTTCTTTAACTCTAGAACAGGGCCCCCCAACCTTTTTGGCACCAGGGACCCGTTCCGTGAAAGACAATTTTTCCATGGACCAGGGGGTGGGTTTGCAGGCGGGAGCCAATTGCGCAGACCGGGGGTAGGGTTTGCGAGCGGGGGCCAATCGGGCCTCACGATCCTTGGCCCGCCTCTCCACCCTTCTTTGCCGCACACTGATAGGTGGAGGTGTTTCCCCTTCAGGGTCCCCACCAATCAGCTGCTCTGGCTCAGGCTCTGTCTTTGCGCCTTTCCAGCTTCTTCCTGCTACCGGCTGCTCTTCCTCCGACTCATGGCGGCAGGGACGGGCTCGTTCCTAACACCACCGCTCACCTCCTGCTGTGCAGCCCACTTCCTAACAGGCTGCGGCCCACAGGTTGGGGACCCCTGCTCTAGAAGACTTGTGTCTATTAAAATAAATGAGCTGAAGGTTGGGCTGCATAGCCACGGTATGCATAGCCTAAGCATACTTACAACTTTTCCTCTGAATCCTGTTTTAAAATCTGCCATTTCTGTGAAGTCTCTGGCTTCATTCCTCTTCTGAAACAAAGTTAAGGATACATAATGGCATCTGTTTGAAATCAGCATTAGAATAGGCTATGGACAGCTGTCTTCATCTTCTTCTGTTCTCTCTGTCTCTCTATAAAAATTCCTGTCTGTTTGATGGAACAGCACTTAATAAAGAATAAAAAGACACTGAACTCAGTGGGATTTACTCATAAGTAAACATAAACTTAGGATCATGCTGTAAAATGTTTGTGTATATGGCAATACTAGCAAAAGGCACAATAGTTGTGTGTATTTAAGCACCGAAATAGGGGCTCTGGAGGACCATTAGCTCTGCATGGTCTGGGGCCAAATTGACAGAAGTGCTCCTTGAGGGAATGTGAAATTGATTTGTAACACTCTCTTGGGCCCATATGGAAAAAAATATACTCTTCCCCCTCCTTCTTCTGAATGTCCTTCCCCCCCCCCCCTTAAGATAACACCTTTCAAATATTCTAAAGTACTACAATTTAAAGTAAAATCAGACTGGAACACATGTGGGCAAAAGAGAATTGTAGCCGTAATACTTGCCTTTTGACCAACTGATCCTGTTGGAGTTGGATAACTAAAGCCATTGCCTGCTTCTCTAGATAGGAGAGGTGTGTTCCATACTAGTCTCATCACTCACATCCCCTCCCCTAAAGATATTTGTTCTCCAAGCAATGATTTCTGAAGCTCAAGAGTTCACTAGGCAGGCCATTAATTTCTCCTCTGCAAATGTCTTGGCTGTCAGAGCTGCTTATGAATTACGCCTACTGGACTCCCTGTGGGTTCCCCCTCCCTCCCATCATCACCATTGACCAAGCAATAATTCAAGTGCCAGAGGGGTGGAGAAGCAGCCCCTGAGGCAAAAGAGAGACTCCTTTATTGAACTTATGGCTTTGCTGTGCATTGGGAAATGGCCAGAACTATAACACACATCACTAGGTCAAGAAAAATCATCTGAAAATGAGAAAGGGGTGTTTATTTGGGGGGCTAAATTATAATTTCTTCCCAGTGCCATCATAAATCTGGAATCTGTCTGCTGATTCTGGTGTACTTGGCCCTGATTAAGAGAAAAGTAACCACGGCACCAAATTGTAGATGGTAACAGGATAATAATCCCAATCAAATTATATAATAGATAGCTCATCCCATGTTAGCAACCCTTCTTTCTTGCAATCACTGTACCTTCAGAATGGAGCATCAGGAGTAACAGAACAGAAAAGGCCGAGTGAGCGGAAGAGATTATATTAAAATGGGATTATGTATATAACCTAACTGGGGAGTGAGATTAATGCCAGGGGGAAGCAACTTTGGCTCCAAAAAACGGTATATAACCCCAGAACCATTCTCTTGTGTGTGTCCCCGCAGGAAGCACCACTGGATTTCAGCAGGATGAAAAGCAGCACTGCCCCTTTTCCTGCCATTCTGGGGCAACAACTTTAAATACAGTAGTAAAATCCACAATGTGGGTTTACCATTAAAAGAGATCGAAAAAGAAAAATCCCAGCATCTACATGCACACAGAGGCAACCATAAAAATGGGAAAGCCTGCCTTTGTCTAT
Organism: Charina bottae; assembly: GCA_023362775.1. NCBI lineage: Eukaryota > Metazoa > Chordata > Lepidosauria > Squamata > Charinaidae > Charina > Charina bottae. Next base: position 135,614,699 of record JALMGJ010000002.1, on the reverse strand, counting down.
ATGTGTGTATATGGTATGTGGGAATGACCTTGGGAGAAGAAGGAAGAGCCACAGCCTAGACAACGGTCTGATAAATGAAATTTGAGTCTGAAGGAGGAGGGGTGGCGAAAGCGTCTCAGAAGGGACCCTCCCTAGTTTAGAGAGTAAAAGTTAGAGGGTAAAGGTTAGGGACAGGAGAAATACTTTCAGACTTGCAAGATACTGTTAATGTAACCTTACAATAAAGATAGAGCTAGTATTCCTGGTGGTGCTCCTTGTCTGGACTACCTCAAAGGGCTAACAATGTGAGACCTGAACCTGCCCACTTTGCACCCTTACCCTGGCTGCAGCAGCCTTGCCTGTTTCCTGGATAGGTTATGCTCAGCAGCCAAGAGGTTATCCAGTTTTGTGAATTACCAATGGCCAAGGTCAGGAAAGGAGCTTCTGAACTGAAAATTCGCCAGTTCCAATGGATCTCAAAATTCAGAAGTTTGTTTATTAAGGTTGGTCAACTTTTCAGATTTAGAGACAAAAAGTTGCTCCAGAGTGTGCAAAGGTGCATGGATAGCACCTGTTTGCAACTTCTTAAGTCAAATGTGCCTTTCCTGGGATCTCATTGCAACTGCAGAGGGCAACTGGACAATCCTGAGAAAAGATACAGATGGTTTAAGGAGCTACAGGCAGGTGCTGCATGCTCGCCCCCATCTGCTACAACGCACTTTTTGGCCTTCAGATCCATAGCTGTGTTATTTAGGATATGCCAAAACAAAAGGGGAAGAGATTTTTAAATAAGATTCTCTTGTTTTTAGTCCACCAAAGGAACCATAAATGGGCATGCCTGTCAATTTTGCTTTGCATAACTTCTTATTTTCTTGACTGCAGACTGGATTAAAATTAATGTGCACTTTATGCACTGTCCCTATTGTTTTCACTTTTTTGCAAATAGTTATTCCCCAAGTTACAAAAAGCCAGTGTGATGTAGTGGTTAAGGTGCTGAACTAGAAGCAGGGAGGCCCAGGTTCTAGTTCTCCCTTAGATACAGAAGATGTACTGGTGGCTGTCCCATTCTCTCAGCCCTAGACTGGGAAGTTAAAAAACACCTATCTACACTGGACCAACATGGTAAATTATGGTCCATGACCTTTAGTGAAGATGCCTTCATTCTGCAGTTGATTTATTTGGGCTGATAATAACTTCCTTCCTTCCTTCCTTCCTTCCTTCCTTCCTTCCTTCCTTCCTTCCTTCCTTCCTTCCTCTCTTTCTTTCTTTCTTTCTTTCTTTCTTTCTTTCTTTCTTTCTTTCTTTCTTTCTTTCTTTCTTTCTTTCTTTCTTTCTTTCTTTCTTTCTTTCCTCTCTCCCTCTCTCTCTCATTCTCTCTGTCTTGCATTTGTGAATCACATACCACATCGTAAAGTGTTTCAAAACATGGATTTCAGCATGTAAATGCATTCCAATTTATGTATAGTTACAGGAGGTGTGAATTGAGCAAGTCTGTATAAAAATATGAATTTTCTCTTCCATTTTGCCTCTGTCTCCAGAAAACACTGGATATTCCTAAATTCCATGTGAAGAATATTTGTTTTAAATTCCAAAACTGCTAACCCCTTTTTACTGAGAACTTTAGAACTTCTGTTTAAGGAAAAGGAGACAATCTGGTGGCGGTGATGGAAATGATTTCTCCAAATCAGGAGGTGAAGGTAGCCTTCTACGCTCTGATAGAGGATGTGTGTGAAAGAGGGTTTGGCTTCTGGAGAATGAAGAAGACCCATGGAACCAAGAAGACATCTCTGTTGCTTCTCACCTTTAACTGGTGCTAGGTTTGTCACTTTACCAATACTAAAAATAAAGAAGAAACAAGAGATGAGGGCTTCTCCAAACCCTGATGGGACAACATTGTAATGCCCATATCAAGACAGACTATTTCTTCAATACTGCCTTAGTTAGGGTTATTTGAAATCAGTTACTTATGGGGTTGTTTTTAAAGCAGCTAAGCACTCAAAGCAAGTTATTAGAGAAAAGCTGCTTTTCTCTGATAGGGGGCTTTTCTCCTCATCCTTCTTCTCTGAATTAAATTCCCATTGATTGTTGTGAACCATGTGAATTCCAGCGGCAACCGCTTTGTAGGCACACAAGCAAAAATTCATTAGCGTTAACCTTTTAGTTTGGATGAAAAATGTCTTGATTGGTGTAAACAATGTGACCAGAGCCCTGCCCCTCCCCCACCCCCAGCAGTTTGGGGAACGGCATCTCTAGAAGCTCCTCAGCTGATTTCTGCAACATCTTGCATGAGTTCTGTGGCTGCCCCATTCCCATTCTCCCACCACCACCATCCAGAACTAAAACCTTTTCTTGTTCTCTTGTGTTTTTGTTTGAGGAAAATCACATTTCTGAGTGTCGTGGCTTACATTAGTCCCTTTTATTTATTTGTATTCTATGTAGTGGGGTTCTATAGAGGAAGACCATACTAACTGGTCCATCCTTGATGTAATGTATCTGCCTGAGGCTGCATCTTAACTTCCTTATGGACCTGGGAAAAATCTGGCAGTTTTGCACCATTCCTCTTCATTCAGATGTTAGCTTTTACATGGATAAGATGTGAATAAGGCCAATAAAATATGCAGTTGCAACTAGCAATGCAAAGTGGCCTTGTGGCATTTATATGCCATCAAGTTGATGTCAACTCTTAGTGACCACATAGATAGATGTTCGCTGTGAGGATCTGTTCCCAACCTCATCCTTCATGTCTTCCAAGTAATGTCTTCTGACATTACTGTTTCTAATGATTGCAAATTCTTTTTCTGATTTCAACCTCAGGCTTCTCTTAAGCCAAAGCTACACAGCCTTCAGCCCCTGTGCATCATGCAGTCCCTGAAAAACCTTTGTGTCAGTCCTGAGAGCAAGTTCAAAGTTGGCCCCACATTTTAATTTTCAAAATGATAGGAGTAAATTATTAAACATATACAGGATAATCATATTACCTGTATTAAATTAATTGTTGATAGTAATTCAGTTTAATTTATATTAATGTATATTTCTCCGCTCTTATTGCTCTTATTGCCTCTGCAGAATGCCAACCGACGACCCTGTTTAAGATAACGAGATCTTTGTTAGGTCAATCTAAACCAGTGACCTATTTACAGGGTCGATCGGAGGAGTTTTCTGAGCATCTGCAAGAGAAAATCGCTCAGATTCATTCTAAGTTGGACTCTATGCGTGATACACGGTCTGGGGAGATGACGGAGACACGTACTTACTCTGTTATCTGGGAACAGTTCGATCCTGTTGGACCTGAGGAAGTGGACAGAGTCCTCCGGATTGTGAAGGCCACCACGTGTTATCTAGACCCATGTCCCTCCTGGCTAGTAAAATCGGCTCGGGAGGTGACTTATGGTTGGGTCCAGGCGATGATCAATGCATCTCTGGAGGAGGGGGTGTTCCCAGCAGCCTTTAAGGAGTCCCTGGTGCACCCCCTCCTCAAGAAGCCATCCCTGGACCCTACTGTTCTGGACAATTTTCGTCCAGTCTCCCACCTTCCCTTTTTAGGGAAGGTGGTGGAGAAAGTGGTGGCGTCGCAACTCCAGAGGATTCTGGATGAAACAGATTATCTAGACCTCTTTCAGTCAGGTCCATCTTATTTGAAATGTTAGGAGGTCATAGTCTGCAAATTTTGGGTACCCCAGTTATTGGCATGATTATGACTCACTATTTTTAAATCTTTGTTGAAATAATAGACCTTTTTTATAAGAAGCATTGGTATATCTTGATTATTAATGAGTTGGATGGGATTTTTTTCATTCTGAAGAGCTAACATGACAAATTATTGCCAGAACTAGTTGTGGATTAATTAAGTTCCCTGAAAGAACCTGAAAGTCTTTCTTCTGCCAGAAGCAGCAAGGTTAGCTAAGTCAATGATCCATTTGGAATGGAGGTTTTCCTGAGCAATCTTCTGACAATGTGTCTGATCAAATTTACAAACCTTCTTTTCTTGCAGTAATGGATGGATCATTCAATCAATCAATAAGTTGGCCCTATTATTATTAAAGTTAACAGGCAGACATCTGTTAAGAGAAACCACATGGTGCTTCCAATTCCTACTAGATTAAAGCTACATTTGGTGTGTTTTGAATTTTATATGCAAACCCTCCTGTTCAGTGAAGGAGAAGCTTTCCTCTAACAGCCAAGCAATAGGCATGAACATGAAAAGCATTTGTCTGCTTCCTTGCATAGTCTGTCTCTGTTGTATTGTGCTCAGGTGGATGAGCATCTGGATGGACTTGTTTATCCATCTTTCTATGCAGCTACTAAGACCATGTAAGTGTACATAATGGACAGTACAGTCCTAAAGATGGCTACTTAAGTGTAAGTCTGTTTTGAGTTCTGTGGGGCTTAGACCTAGGAAAGTACATAGAGGGTGGAAAATGGAATCCACATTAGTTAGATTTTCATTTCATTTTTATAATGAAAAAGAATTATTGGCTGGAAATTGAAAAGGGGGTGTTGATATATTTACTTCTCAAAAAGTAATAAAAGGCAATCAAGTAAGATTTATATCAAACTACATATAAATATATGAAGGTGAGATGCCATTGTGATTTCATTCCTTTCAGTAAAGAATCAAGATCTCTATATAATGGAGAATGATATGCACTGAATTTGAATGTCTATGCAAAAAAACAAAGCAAAACACAAGAGATGTGTATATATGTGTGTGTGTGTATACACACACACACACACACAGGCACAGACATATACATATGTAGATGTGAGCAGCATTTCAAAAGTATAAGAGCAAAATGAAATAAATCTTTTTCTGGGAAATCAACTGCCACAAGATAAATGCAAAAATAATTTTACATCTGCTGCTGTGGCATCTCCATGTATTCATTTTAAGGAAAATCATTACCAATATCAGCATTATTTAATATTGTAATGATTAAGATGCACAGTTTGAGGAACACTAAATATAGAAGAGGTACTGAAGAAAAGGGTAATTCTGAAAACATTTGGTGGGTTGAAAAATTAACATCTATTACAGAGAGTGTTATGCAGTCAGTAAAATTATAGCAGGTTGTACAATTGCATAGAGATAAGTGATATTACTGAGTTATTTTGGAGTCTCAGTTAATAAACAAAATTACCAGCTAACAGAAAATATGTTAATTATGGTGAATATTTTGGTTGTTTACTGAAAGGAAATCTTTTAATGCACTGCCCATTAGCAAATGGGTTAGTAAATCATAGTATCTTGTCACATTGGTAAAGCTCACAACTTACGTACCAAAAATAGAATACAAAATGAAGCAAAGAGAGATACCTCTACCTGTGATGAATGAAATTCTTGATAGTGGCAGCTTCCATTATGAATTGGGGTCCAATTTAGAGAAGTCTGAGGAAGGTTTATGAAATAAAATACATAGGATTTCTATACTGGGGAATGTATATTGGGCAATCCAGTTCCAAAGTTCACCACTATCACCGTGAGTTGTGGAATATCTAGTGTTTTTTTATAGCACCAACCCTTTTTGTACCTATCGTGTCACCATTTTGTTTGTTTCCATTATGTGAAATTCTATTTACAAAGTCTACAGACTAAAAGATGCTGCCTACATTGTAATACCTGGTTTTAATCTCTAAGTAAGTAAGTAAGTAAGTAAGTAAGTAAGTAAGTAAAGTATTCCGTTTCCTGGGTGTAAATAGCTGACATTTCAGTCTGCACCTATTACTTCTTCTGAATGAAAGGCTCAACTCTCCCTATGATACCCAGTGTCCTGCATCCCATAGTAGCAAGTACCAGTTGGTAAGCAGTGAAATGTACACAATGCAGATAATGGGATCACCCAGCTTTTCTTGTGCCATACAATATTCAAGCAGCCAGATGCTTCCCAGATGCCTCAACTCTGAGATGGCCTCTCCTGTCTGTCTTGTCTCATAACTCATGACGATTTTATACGCTATTGCCCTAATCACCTTCTCTGCACTAATGAGCATTGTAGGTAGTTCTGCATCAGTTCTAGAGGCTAGTCAACCTTTGCTGAATTTACTCTTTGCAAATTTGCATCACACGAGTTCTTCTCAAGCAGCCCACTCTCCTGCTTCACCCCATCATCCCTCTCTCTCTGTCTTCTCATCCCGCATTAACTTGGAAGTTTAAGAAACAGTGAACGATACCCTAAATTCCATAGGCTTAATGAGACAGTTAGATGCGGTGGTAACAAACCGTCCATATTATAACACTTTACATCTTGATACTAATATGGCCTCCTTAAATAGCTTGTCTGTAAATGGAGAGAATTCTCACTGGGATGTTAAGCAAATAGCTGTCGCGTAATAGATGGGATACCGGCTGAAATGAACACTTACAAATGGCTGTAGCATTTACCCAAATGTCAGGCCGATTCCTTGCTGTTGTCGTTTATGCAGCCAGATTGTTTCTATTACGTTTCTGGGTCCTCAACCTTCAGAGGCTATTTTTAAAGTGTATTTAGAAAGGCTTAGAATTGTGTGTCTGGATTAGGAGAAGCACTGTCGGGGGGGGGGGGGGAATGAGCACATGTCAGAATGTGCACACTTGCCTTCCGGATAGTGTGTTAGTTGGAGACAAAACAGTTCTGTTTCAGTCAGTTGAAAAGAGTCTAGTTCATTTCCTCTGGGATCATTGTTTTCCCTCCCCTACCTTCATCGCACTATTTATTTTTATTTATTTATGTTTCAATTTATAGGTGCTGGCTCTAATTTGCATATATGGATAGTATGGGGGCTGAGGTGGAGCTGGCAGAGATGCAACATCATACCATGGGGTCACTGTGGCGATTGACTATTCTCTGCAGCAACAAAGGAAGAGGGCTTTGGGAAGAGAGATTATATGAGCAGCAGAATTCACCTATCAGTCTCCAAGAAGCAGTGAATTGTAGCTTCTCTCTCAATACTACAGCTCCACTAGCTTATTCCATTGCAAGGTTCTAGGAGATACCCTGCATTCAATGAAAGAACAGACTTCTAAATATTAATCTGGTTTTCCTCAGCAAGTTCAAAAAATAAGAGAAGTATACCAAACAAATCTTACTGAAAAAGATAGAAGTAAACCTAAAGTCACCATTTGTTTAAGTTCAATTCAACCATCTCTCTGTCACTACTGTGCACATCTGTTGATGAGCTGTTTATATTTAGTTACCTTGGAAACCAGCAGTTAGCCCCCACTTATAATTATGGGGGCACAAGCCTACCTTCATAAGATGGAAAGATGGAAAATGTGTTAGTTTTTTCACATTCAGCCATTTTACCTCTGAATACTCTATTATTCATAAAAGCTAATGCATCCATTCTAGCAATTCAAAATTTAGTACATGGGGACTAGATATTGTGCCACTAGTCTCAACTGGTTGTGACTGAATAAGATTTGGCTGAGACAAAGCAATTTTAAAACCCTTGACACATATCAGCACTGTACCATCCATTTTGTAGGTTGGGGAAATATTCCCTTAAGTATTTGGGGGAACTGGGAGAAGGTTAAAAAAAATCAGAACAGCTGCTGAACTTGTGTTTTTGTAAGTTTAAGAAAACAAGAACAACAGTCAGGCATTGCTAAACTGATAAAAGTAGGAAGGTCCCATTTTAATGGGTGTGAAGTGAGGGCAAAACATCATTGCACAAGGAAATGGCTTGAAGGTTACCAGTTGCTGTTAGCAGAAGTGAACAGCTGTTTTCCAAAAGATATCTGCACTTGAAACACTGTTTAGTAAAACAGCATTCCCCATATTATATTTAGACTTCCATATCTGACTTCTATTGGATGCAGGGAAACAGTATGAGGGTAAGGCAGAAAAAGAAGGCAATGAAATACTAATGAGATGATGATGATGATGATGATGATGATGATGATGATGATGATGATGATTTTGTTCAAAGTGCAGAGGTAAGGGGGAAGAAAAACATAGAGATGTAGAATGGGTTGAGATATGCAGAGCAAGCCACTTTACAAATTCATCAAGGTTTACTCCCATGTATATTTGCATTGGACAGTAGCCATAAAGAACAAGTTTCATCCTTATCTTTCCCTCCTTCCTTTCAAATTTAAATTTTTAATTCATCCCTAGTGGCCTGCCCATAAAAATAAATTAATATAATAAAATCAGAAATCCAGGATTTTTGTGTCCCCAAATCCTTCCTTCCTTCCTTCCTTCCTTCCTTCCTTCCTTCCTTCCTTCCTTCCTTCCTTCCTTCCTTCCTTCCCCTGAAATAAACTAAGATATGAGAGTGGTGGCTCACTTGGAGTAAATCCCATTTGAAAGTTTGGGTGCTTTACCTGAGTCTCTGAGAATGTTCAGAGTGCAAGTAGAAAATGAATAATGAATCAAAAATTGCTTCACTGTATGGGGTAAATAAGGAAAATAAGCTGTCCTATTTACTTTATGCAGTAGTTGAGAGATGGTATAGAGGGAATCCCATTTGAATGACTGGCTCTTCTCAATGAATCATAGAATCATAGTGTTGGAGGTCTTGCAGTCCAACCCCCTGCCCGTGCAGGGATCCTCATACCATCCCAGACAAATGATTGTCTAACCTTTTCTTGAAAACCTCCAGCAATGGAGCACTCGTGACTTCAGGAGGCAAACTGTTTCACTGCTTAATAGCTCTCACAGTCAGGAAATTCCTCCTTATTTCACGTTTGGATCTCTCACTAAGGAGCTTCCACCCACTGTTCTAGTCTTCCCCTTGGGTTCATGGAGAATAAATCCACCCTCTCTTCCCTGTGGCAACCCTTTGTGTATTGGAATACGGCTATGGTGTCTCTCCAAAGCCTTCTCTTCTTCAGGCTAAACACACCCAGTTCCTTTAACTATTCCTAGTAGGATTTAGCCTGCAAACCCCTTACCAGCTTTGTCACTCTTCTATGCTCTCTGAGTTTTTGAGCATGGGCAGAGTGCAGTTTGGACATGCAGCCAGCTCAATCTTGGATGATCCAACAACAACAACAGCTGAGCAATGAGGGAAAGGGCATGGCAAGCAAAAATTCAGTTGGCAGTATCTTCCAGATAAATTCCTATTTGGATCAAAGGAGAAGGCTATGAGTTGGCATAGTGGTGGTAGCAAACATAGAGTAAGAGCCAGAAGAACCATTGAGGGAAGAAGAGAAAGGATTAGGCAATTTACCAAATAGGTCACCATGCCATTTTGCATTCATTGGACAGACAGGCAGAAATTTAACTGGCAAAGATAGGTTTCAACTCAGACAGTTGTAGGAGCAAGTCTAGTTGAATATCTGTGAGAGGAGTGTGCTGATTTTTCCCCTCAACTGCAGGTTTTCTTATCACTAACAGTTGTTAATAGCTCCAGGTTAAACAGTGCAACGTTATTCACAGTTTATTGACATATTAGTCTTCATATAAAAACATGCAAATTCAATTATAAAAACAAACTTTGGTTTAAGATGAAAATATAAGATGCTTTCAATTTCCACTTTAGCTTCAAAAACTCAAGAAATTTTAATATCAGCATGTCATCTTATACTTGGCACCAGAATGTCTATATCAATTGGGACAATATATTACTATTATTTATTTGTTTGTTTATTTATTTATTTACTTACTTACTTACTTACTTTATTAAATTTAGAGGCCATCTGACTCGTGGTTAGCTTTACAGAACCCACTCAAACCACATGCATTCCTTTCCATGCAAATGGGCAAAATATTGTAATCATAAATAGTTGGGTGGGTGACAAGGATGCCAGCCCCCAGATCTGGAAGAGAAGTCCCAATGGATGCACAGAAGGCAAAGAGCCAGGACTGTCAAAGACCTACCAGTCTACAAGGAGTTACAATCTCTAGATCAGCATGCTGCTGGGGAATTCTGGGAGCTGAAGTCCACACATCTTAAAGGTGTCAAGATTGAGAAACGCTACTCTAGATAAACAAAGAGCCCAACTCTGTGCTATGACAACACTCCATCTCCCTTCTGCTCTCTTTCAGGGCTTCCCTCCAAGTTCCTCACCCCCAGGCAAAGAGCATCTCAGGAGTCCAAGTCCATGTCTTCATCCACCCAAGCCAAAATTCTGGGGGTTGGGGGCAGAGGACCAGGAGAACAGGTCACAGAACATCAGGGTTGAAAGGATTGCCTAGCCACCAGCTGCCTTGTGTTCAGCCTCATCTTACCAGGCACCTCACCAACCACAACTCTCGCTTGCTGCCAGCTCTGCTTCATCCACAATCAGCCTCACCATGTTCAGTTGGTCGGGAAGCTGCACCACTTCCAGTTATAGGCCTCTTTGCAGGGATTTCAGTTCCCCACTGGCCTCATTGAGGGCTCCTCAGCCTGACACGGGCCTGTGCTGGTTCTGCTGGCTCCCACCATGCTGTTCACCATTCTGCTGGCTCCCGTAGTGCCCCAGGCTCTCCTAATGCTGGCTCCAGGGTTTGCCGATTCAACCCCAGGCCCACTGCTGGTGATTTCCAATTCCACTAACAAGATTAATACAACTATGCCCCTGAAAACTGTTATTTTTAAATAAATTTTATTGAGTTTTAAAATACATATTAAAAGTTAAAGCAGAAAAAAGAAATAGAAATAGAAATACAAAGTAAGAAAAAAGTAAAGAAAAAGTGAAGTCAAAAAAATAATAAACAAAGGAAATATAGAAAATACAGTAGATGTCCTCCAATCTATCTTTGAACTTTAAGTACAATAATTAACTTTAAATGTTAGTCCTTCATACAATACACAGAAACTTTTCTTTGTCATATACCCTTTGATTTCTATAATCCAATCTTCTGATCTTCATATAGGTTTCACCTTTTTTGCGATCCTCCAATAATCCATCTTTGGCTTCCACTCCTTGAAGTAATGCCAATTTAAATGTTCATTGCTGCATCAGTTTGATATTTTTTATTCGCTCTTTCCATTTTTACATCTATATTTATATCTTCAATAAAATCCAATTAGTATAACAAATAAAGGCCTTATTTACTTCTAATAAATTACAATATGTCTATGAAGGTTCTCAGTCATCCAGGTGGAATTGTCTGTAGCTTGAATCATGTCAACTGGATTTCTATTTTCTCAGTGGAAACGTTTCGCTCCTTATCCAAGGAGCTTCTTCAGTCTGAGCAAAGTTAGTAAGGGAATCCTAAATCCTAAATCCTAAATTACAATATATTCTATTCATCTATATCCTACATATTTACCTAATTAACAATTTTTATAACTACATATTCCACTAATACATAGCCTAACATATTACATAACATAATACATAATAAACCAATTCTTATAGTATTCATACATACATATTCATACATAATATTGTAAAAATATGTCATCCTGTAATAACATTAATTCTAATTCCACCTCATCATCCCATTATCTTCTTATATATACTGTATATCTCCATAAAAGAAAAATAAACTATAATATCAACTTCTATTTATATTTGTAATCTTATATCTCAATTATCCATCTGTAATTTCCACTCCTTGGGATAATGTCCATTTAAACTAAATACATAACCTAACATAACACATAACCTAATACATAATATATCAATTCTTATAATATTCATACATACATATTCATACATATAATTATAGAAATATGTCATCCTATAAAAAAAGTTGATCTATAATGTCAACTTCTATTTATGTTTGTAATCTTATGTCTTACATTAAAATATTACATTTTTATGTATCTATACAGTTTCTCATATCAACTTTGTTCCATATCCGATCCAAATCCATGTTTTCATTAACCTTGTATCCCACATATCATTTTCCTATTCAGGTTATGCCAAGATCACAATATTTAACTTGTTTTGTTCTGTAGCTCATGTAGGATGACAAAATATTTTTCTTAACCTTTCCCAATATTTCACAATGGTTATCAATTTGCACGTTAAAATCTTCCTGTCTCAACTGCCACAATGTGTTTATACCCAGACTATAATGTATAACTTGTTTAATCGACCCCCTCCTGTAGTATATCGGAATCTTCTTCTGTACCAATGTATTTAAAATCCTCTTTTCCTGTTTCTCTGCTGTCTCAAAAAAATTTTCTTCCATATCTAAATCTGTCTTTTGTGTCTTTTGTTCCTGAACCTCCAAATCTATCAATATAAGTTCCATTGATTTCTTAATTTCTGAAAGAATTTCATTAAATTCTTTTTTTAAATCTTGAAGTGCTTGAAGTACTGTTAAAAAAGCCATTTCTCATCTACCACCCCCTCCTTCAGGCTGCGTAGCCAGCCGTTCTAGTCAAAACAAAACATTTTCCCAGGGATTGAGTGGCCAGCTGATCTATTCGTATGGAAATTTACCAGCAGAGACTATCTATTAAGTAAAAAGCTTTTAAAGTAAAAAGATGAAAAATTCCAATAATCCCAAAATTAAAGGAAAAAATAATATTTCAAACAGTTTATGAGAAAAGGAAAGGATAAATGTCAATCAATATAAAAAAAATGAAACAAATTCATCAGTAGTTAGTCCAATAAAATATATTTAAAAAATATAAAAAAGAAAATTTCTTGTACTTCCAAGTAAGGCAAAATCCACACTAAAAAATTAGAAAGGTAAAAAGAAAAAATGCAAACGTTTCACTATACTTCCATTATAAAATCCATCATGTTTCCACCATGATTATTATTATAGCAAAGAAAACATAAAATTTGCCAACATTTATATACAAAGTCCAGAGATAGATCTTAGATAATAAAACAATCAATTCTAAAAAACTAAAAAAAAGTGGTAATCTAAAAGTCGTCTTTAGCTCTAACTTACTTTTCCCTATGAGAGCTTGCTGTAATTTCAGTCGTCTCACTGCTCCCAGCCTTTCACTTTCTCCACGGTGGAAAACAACAGAAAAAGCGGGGGGGAAGCAATTCCAAACGACCCTGTGATCAATCTTCCGATTCTCCCCTCTCCGGGGAAACATTCCAGTGATCTTATCTTATCAATAGATCACTGCAAATAGGGAAAAGTTAGCCAGGTCTTCAGCACTCTGAAAGATTCTGACTTGTCGAGCTGCCAGTCCGACTTGGAGTGCCCCCTGAAAACTGTTAATGGTATCCTTTGATTGTTGTATTTTCTGAAGCTCCATACCAAAATATAGAAACAACGTTTGTTAAATATATAAATACATACACATATACATCTATACGTGTTGTACAGAGCTTCTTCATTCTCTGTGATGGCTTTGTAAGTCAGGGTAGGGTTACCAGACATCTGGCAAAAGGAGGACATGTCCTCCCTTTTGTCTTCATGTCCACCATCTGGCAGACATAGACTTAAAATCAAATATTGTCTGGCTTTTTGAGTATTTTGCTTTTTTCTTTAATTTTCACAACAGTAGCCATTCAAACTTTCATGTATTGTGACCTTGTAAATTGCCTGCTTCTTTCTTTCTCTCGTCCATTGATAGAGTCGACAGCCTAGATTTACATTATTTAATTTATTTCCTGATTCCAGCAACAGCTTCAATCCAGCCCTTCAAATCTATGACCACTGTAGTCTGTAGCTCACATGACTTGCCATATGTTTTAGAAATATAGAAAAATTAGAAAAGTGCGTTGTCATTGATTCTTTATTATCGCTAGCATATGTTCCTGAAAATAAAGATTTTGTTGGAAAAATATTGCGATTGAAAAACCAGTCTTTCTGATGCTGGAAAAAGTAATTTAATATACATGGGGACCTAAGTACTTTTTTTTTTTTTGCAGTGTTTCACTGTAATGTTTGTTGCAGATGCCAAGAAAGTTAAACATTTAGAGTGTCTTCCTTTTCCCCTCATTTGTCCTCCTTTTGAATTGTCTGTGTCCTCCTTTGCCTGTTCAGATATCCGGTTGGTAACCCTAAGTCAGGGGCTTTCCATTCACACTTTATTTGGGGCTGGGAAGGGCTACTGAGATCACTTATTAGACATCCCCAAATGCATTAATTTTGCCTGGTGCAGGCAAAAATTCAGAGTGGTTAACTGGAAGAGCTGATAAGCTAAGGCTCATCAGACAAAATGGAGACATCATTGGTGGGTAGTTTGCCTATCCAGTTTGCTCTAGAAGAGTTCACATTTCCATTAACAAAGCAAAACAAATGTGCAGTTTCAAAGGACTTGCTTAGCCAGCATTGTAATAGTGACCCAAGTGGCTTCCATAGCTGATGTATCATCAGATTTGACTGATACATCCAAATGACCATATCTGGATAATAATAGGCCAGCCAGATGTAACTAGCTCTGGTCACTCCTCATTTAGTTTATTGCATTTTAGGTTATGTGGAGCTCTCATTGAAACCTTTGGGCACCTGCTAGTTGTCTTATATAGGAAATGCAAGTTGGCTCACTGGATGATTAGATCCTATGCCAGTGTTTTATTAACTGTTCAGGCTTCCTTATCCTTTTCAAACTCAACTTAAACAGTTTGGAACCAGGTTGCCTTCTCTCACATTTACACATCTGAACCTTGAAATACTGTTTAGAGACTTTGTTCCCAGGAATCCTGATGGGGGATATAAGAAAGATACAGGTAGTCCTCGGCTAACGGCCACTCGTTCAGCAACCTTTCAAAGTAGTTATGAGCAGTCCTCAAAGTTCCAGCTGTTCCAGCACCCCTGCGGTCACATGATCACAATTTGGGTGCTTGGCAACTGGCTCGCACTTATGATGGTTGCAGCATCCTGCAGTCACATGATTGTGATTTGTGACTTCCCTGCCAGCTTCCCACAAGTAAAGTCAATGAGGAAGCCAGCAGGGAAGGTTGCAGGGTAAGTCTCCCCCACCTGCGTACCCTCCCCGAGCCTCACTGCACACACACCGTGACTCCCCGAGCCTCACTCCCTCTCCCACCCGGCAGCAGCCACTTACCTGCCTGCCGACCTGCTTGCAAACCACCTGGGACTTGCAACTTCCTGCCAGCTTCCCCACTGACTTTGGTTGTTGGAAGCCAGAAGGAAGGTGCAAGCAGGTGCTTACTTAACAACCCACAATCCTCACTTAATGACGGCAACAGGGACTGCAGGGATTGCCGTTGCCAAGCGATGCGGTCTCATGATATCACGCTTTACGACCACATCCTTAGCGATTGAAATTCCAGTCCCAATTGCCTTTGTGACTGAAGGACTATCTGTAATTACTACAGAGAAGGCCTTCTTGGTGTGTAGCTGTAGAGTGCCCTCCCTAGAGCAGTTCACCTGGAACCTTCTTTATACTTATTTTGGCAGCAGACCTTATAATGTTTTGGAGTCTTTTTTAAAAAAAAAAAACACTGTATAGCTTTTAGATACGCTGAAAAAGAATTATATTAGTCTCTGCTGGAATTTTTTTATGCTACAGTTTGTTATTTTATGATATTGTATTTTATTACTTTATGTTGTGAGCCTCCCAAAGAACAAAGTAATTGAATTACTTATATAAATACCATAAATAAAATAAAGACAGAGATTTTTATTTTACTTTTTACTGTAGTTCTAGTGAAATTTGGGTTTTGGGCAAAACTGGGCTTTGATCCCAGATTTTCTGCCTTTCAATTCCCACTTTGCATGAGTAGTTTAAACTGCTCTGTTGTAATTGTCTAATTCTCTGTTATGACCTGTAGCAGAGGGGTAAACAACCTGGTGCGTTGCGGATGCTGTAGACCTTCACTCCCACCAGTCCTAGCCAATGTGGCCAATGGCAAGGATTGGTGGGTGGCATATCACCTCTTCCTGTCTACCACTGTTTGGTCATGAAAGCTTGCGTTGGTCAGACAGGTTAAGGCTTGAAGATACCGATTCATCTTACTACTTGGCATAAGATTTTCCCTCTTCATAATCATGGTGATGACCAAAATTGCTAGATAGGGTCTATTTTCATAACAACTTAGCTAGTGAGGTAAACTGAAATGATAGATATATTTATTCTGCTTTTCTACTTTAAAAGCACACAAAGGATGGAGAGAGAGGGGGGGAAAGTCTGCAACTTAGAGAGGTCACTGCCTATATTTCCCCCATGTCTTCCACCTATGATTTTGAAGTACTCCTTCAAAGCATTCCCAAAGGAAGAAATAATTGTAAGACAGAGCAGTCTTCCAGATATTGGGGGAAGTTCTTTGGGATTTTTTAGAAGGTTAAATTCAGTTCTCAAATGAGATTCTATTTTTAACAAACCCTAGAAAATTCCAGTACAATTTTTAAGAAAAGGATTAAAAGTATAGGAACAAAGGCAGAGGGATGAGAGAAGGGGGCAACTGGGTTGAAACAACAAGAGGGAATGGCTAAGTCCCACTAGCAAATGATGTCTATCCACTAATTCTAGTAACAGAATCTCTCAAAATTGAAATAAAAAGAAGAGGGCAATATTGAACGTATTACCAAAGTATGAGCTTTCCAGAGGCATTTAATTGGCCATGGAATGGTGGGCTATATGGATCTTTGCTCTGAGGCAGCATGGGTTTTCTATTGCTCTGATTTAGTTTAGGGAAGGACATCCTGAGAAGAGAAAAGTGAAGATTGGGAGATGGAGAAGGTAGGTCTTGGGTCCTGCTATCTTCTTTGCTCAAGTACTGCTTATGGGTGCTTGCCTTTGAGATGTCATTTGATGGAATTGGTAGAAAACAATAACTAAGTCAGTGTTTCATATAATGGACCCAATACTTTGAGAGGACATTGTTTTGCAAAACATCTTCTGATATCCTAAATTTGAAAATTATTCTGCTAATTTTGTTCACATGTATTGGAGTAAGTGCCATCGACGTCAACCTGCAGTGCCTTTTAAACTTTAACTCTACTCTCAAGCAGAGATAAGGAAGTGGGGAAGGTTTTTGTGACACTTTAATTATAAAAACGTTATTTGAGGGACTGTCTCTCCCTTGTTACATCTACCCATCCCATCAGATCTGGCAGGAGACCCATGTTATGGGTTCCATCCACTAAGGAGTGCCATCTGATGGGGGCCAGGAAAAGAGCCTTTTTGCCATGGCACCTACCCTTTGGACTATCATCCCCCTGGCGAACATATATATATATATATATATATATATATATATATATATATATATATATATATATACACACGCGTAGTGGCTCAGCAGGTAAGACGCCAGGCTTGTCGATCGGAAGATTGCAAGTTCAGAGTTTCGAATCCCTAGCCCCGCGTGATGGAGTGAGCTCCCGCACTCGCCCCAGCTCTTGCCAACCTAACAATTCAAAAGCATGCAAATGCAAGTAGATGAATAGGTACCACTTCGGTGGGTAGGTAACAGCGCTCCACGTTCTAGTCCCACTGAGGCACAAAGCCAGCTGGGTGGCCCTGGGCTGGTCACTTTCTCTCAACCCTAGGTCCAAGGATGCAATGGCAAAACACTTCTGAAAAACCTTGCAAAGAAAACTGCAGGGACTTGTCAAGGGAGTCTTCAAGAATTGGACATGATTGAACAGATAAAAAATCAGTATGGTCTGTTATGCTGTTCTTAATTTGTATTCTTATTATTGTTTTTTCATGTTTTAAATTGTTAATGAGCTCCCCAGATCCACATATGTGAGTTTTTTGTTGTTTATTCGTTCAGTCGTTTCCGACTCTTCGTGACTTCATGGACCAGTCCACGCCAGAGCTTTCTGTCGGCCGTCACCATCCCCAGCTCCCCAATGGTTGAGTCCGTCACCTCCAGAATACCATCCATCCATCTTGCCCTTGGTCGGCCCCTCTTCCTTTTGCCTTCCACTTTTCCTAGCATCAGCTTCTTCTCCAGGGTATCCTGTCTTCTCATTATGTGGCCAAAGTACTTCAGTTTTGCCTTTAATATCATTCCCTCAAGTGAGCAGTCTGGCTTGATTTCCTGGAGTATGGACTGGTTTGATCTTCTTGCAGTCCAAGGCACTCTCAGAAGTTTCCTCCAACACCACAGTTCAAAAGCATCTATCTTCCTTTGCTCAGCCTTCCTTATGGTCCAGCTCTCGCAGCCATAGGTTACTACAGGGAATACCATTGCTTTAACTATGCGGACCTTTGTTGTCAGTGTGATGTCTCTGCTCTTAACTATTTTATCAAGATTTGCCATTGCTCTCCTCCCAAGAAGTAGACGTCTTCTGATTTCCTGGCTGCAGTCAGCGTCTGCAGTAGTCTTTGCGCCTAGAAATACAAAGTCTGTCACTGCCTCCACTTTTTCTCCCTCTATTTGCCAGTCATCAATCAAGCTGGTTGCCATAATCTTGGTTTTTTTGAGGTTTAACTGCAACCCAGCTTTTGCACTTTCTTCTTTCACCTTCGTCATAAGGCTCCTCAACTCCTCCTCGCTTTCAGCCATCAAAGTGGTATCATCTGCATATCTGAGATTGTTAATGTTTCTTCCAGCGATTTTAACTCCAGCCTTGGATTCCTCAAGCCCAGCACGTCGCATGATGTGTTCTGTGTACAGGTTGAATAGGTAGGGTGAGAGTATACAACCCTGCCGTACTCCTTATATGTGAGAGGGGCAGCTATATAAATTGATTAAATAAATAAATAAAAATAAGAACTGCTGATCATATTTTAAAAATAGGATGGAGGGAATATCAGATGACAAGCCTATTTCCTTCCTTGGTGGGCAAGTTAATACTGTATTTCTGGAATAAAATCAAGGAATATTTTGCTCAGGAAAAGTGGGTAACAGTTTTTTTGCGGGGGGGAGGTTTATTCACTTGATGGCCATTTTGAGTTTCTTATAATTCAAAAAGCATTTCAGATGAGAGCTGTTTTGGAAAAAAACAAAACAGCAGCCACTTGTATTCTTTTCTCTCCCATCCAGCAGCATCCATGGGGGTATTTAAAAAAAGCCAAGATAACACTCTTGGCAGCACAACTGAACCTCTACCCCTTTTGTATGTGTGTCGACATTGCAGACATGTATGAAAGGTGGGGCTTTAATTATGCTACTGCAACTGCCTTCTCAACTTTTGGGACTCTGCCCTGCCCCTTTGGATGCTACTGTTTCCACCCTCAAGAATTTTGGCTTACCCTCAAACAGACAGTATTAGGTATTTTCACTGCCACTGAGTTATTTATAAAAATAATAAAGGCAGGATAAAAAAAACAGACAAAAGAAAGTACTTCATTTCCAGCTGTCAGGTGAAATAGAAGCAAAATGGTCCTTGTTACTTTCAGACACCCCTAGTTCATAGAGAACACATTTTCCTGCTGCTGGTTTTCGACTTCTTTGCCTCCAACCTATTCCTGGAAAATGTATCTCAAAATTTCATTCATTCCATTGATTTGGGGTTACCCTGAGCTCCTTTCTCCCCACGCAGCTCATCCCCTTTTCTTTATAGCCAGCAATTCACCTCTTCTGATCTTATCCTTTCATAGAACAAACATTCAGATTTCAGAACCTTTTTATACCCCCTCCTCAAGAGAATCAACTTCAAGGAAGTTAACAGCCCTTACATTGCTCCAGACATGCCATCCATTTAATCTCTTTGTCATATTTTTTTTGTGCTGAGAATACCAGTTTGAAAAACTCTTTGTCACCAGATTTCTAAGAATCCCACTGAACACATCCCTTCCTGTAGTGAGAGTATTCCTGTTCACCTGCAAGTATAATGCATACAACCAAGAACACTAAAAAGACAAATCAAAATCTACATCATTATCACATTTGCATGTTGTTCATATGAGTAATTTAAGAGCCTAACCTGGACCTTATGAATTCATTTATTTAGATGTATGCAAATGTATTTGCTCAGTAAGCTAATTCATTTAGCAGCTCAATGCATTATTATTATTATTATTATTATTATTATTACTATTATTATTATTATTATTATTATTATTATTATTATTTTGCCATTCAGTATAATGTTTTCAAGCGTTGATAATTGGCTTTTTCTCTCCATTCTTTTTCTGCTGAGGCAAGCACAAATTTGTTTTAAAAAGCAAAAGAGCAGGGGAGAAATCATCATCTTTTACCACCTTGGTGTTCAGAGCAAAAAACCTTTTCTTCTGAACACGGGTGAGACTATGGGATGGGTAAGGATGGGAGTGCATCAAGGAATGAAGGAAAATGTTGGACTCATGAGAGTTCTCTTCAGAGAGATCCATTTTTATTCATTTATTTGGGGGGAGCAAAGAGGAATTATTTGATGTGCCCTCCTATTAATATTAAGGGAAAATTTGTTCTTCTATACCGCAGACCCTTAGCATGAAATGGGATAAAAATCTATATTCTTAGAAAGTTTCAATGAATTTCATAACATCACAATTTCACTTTGCACCACATATTGTAATTTGCTCCCCTTAAAGAAAGCATTGTCAAATGGTTGTTAATAGAGGATTATCTGATAAGTAAGTGGACTCCTTTAATTGTCACTTGGAGCACATTATCAGCTAGGGGACCTAATTAATTTGATTCCATGTACTGCATGAGCTCAACTTATGAAAACATTCAGGAGTGTTAATCTGTAGCAGCAAATACAATCAAGTGCCTTGTGACACCTCAGATTTTTATTGTAAAGAAGTGTACAATTTTAATGCCATCATAAATATGCTGGTCTTCCAGGTGCCACAAGTGTCTTTGCTGTTTCACCCTCGTTAATCTTTACACATAATGAGAAACATTCAGAAATTCTTATACCTCTATCTTAATATTTCTCCTCACCTCTTTTTAATATGCTGTCCCCCATTTACCCTTTTCAAGTGATTCTGAGATAAGTGGAAAAATGGAAGCCCAGAAAAGGAGAGCTGCCCCTATGGGTCACATATTCACATTTCAGCCAGTTCCTAACACTAGTACTAGAGCAGAAGTGTTTGATCAGACAGAATCCTCTGAGAGAACTTTCCCCCACTCAGATCTCTGACAAACAGGAGCTGGAGTTGTCAAGCCCTTCCTTCACACAACTGCAATTAAACTAATGGCAATGTGGGAGCTGAAATGTTCAGTGTTTGGCAGCAGAAAGAGCATCCTCCTCAGCAAGTCTTAAAACTAAGTCACATCTTGGCTGGAGGGGGGTAGCAAGTCCGGTGGGAACCAAATACTTTTGACATGCTCTCTTCAGGGCTGTCCTTCCAGGGCTACCAGCTCTGGGCTGCAGAAATTCAGATGGCCACTAGTTGGCAGCAAAGAGTTTGAGCTTTCAGAATCACTTTGTTGCCCTCTGGTAGATGTCAGGATTTCAGCAGCCAACCGTGGTTTTGTATGCAACTTTCCTCTATGCTTTTGAATGCATTCTTATCTCATACAGTATATACATCTTTATATGGAACTTTCCCTAATATACATTTTATGCAAGCTTTGAACTGCATATCACATCATCCCAAGCAGTATGACATTTGAAAGAGAACTATCTTGTGATCACCACAACAGTCTGGGAAGAGTGAAATAGATCAATTTTCATATCTGGGAGCAAAGCAGGGGGAGGGGGGAGTGACAAAGCATGAGCTTTTAGAAATTGAGTGGCATAGAAACCAAAATAAATATTTAAATAAATTGTAATTCAAGCTTCACTCATTTAATATTTGCATTGTGACATCATGACGTACGTTTTGTCATTCTGGTGGCAGTGGAGTTATTCATGGATGCCTATGATCAGTTTACTTACAAATATAGAATTAAACAAAAAATTCTGACATCCTTAGATGGCACACTGTGCATACATAAGTTCTGAAAACTGGCTGCCGCTACATGTGGGAGGCTACTGGGTTAGAAAGCATTAAAAATGTAAGTGGCATTGAAAGGGATAAGTCAATGGCTACAAGCTCTAATGCAGAGCTTTCCAAACTTTTCATGTTGGTGACACGCTTTTTAGACATGCATCATTTCATGACACACTCTTACAGCAGGGCATCATTTTGCGACACACTCTTACAGCAGGGCACAAGGCAGGCTCTAGGACCTGCATGGAATCACAGCAGGTTTGGAGGCAGCAAGGCACAAGGCAGGCACTAGGACTCGGAGGCAGCAGCAGCCGCGACGCATCCAGACACTGCAGCCGACACACTAATGTGTCGCGACACACAGTTTGGAAAGCTCTGCTCTAATGACTAAAACAAAGCATTTTTGCTCAGACATTGTGCTGCCAATGACCACTTCTTGAGGACTAGTATTGGGAGAAAGCTATTGCCTTCAAAATCCTGGTGGTCAATTTCCTAGAAATTCCATGTTGGGCAAAGTGGGATACAGGTGCTGGGCTGAATGGGCCTTTACTCTGATTCTAGTAAGGGTCTTCCCATGTTCTTATTCTAAAGGTCACAAAACCCTGATTAGTTTTATCCAACAGAACAAGACTGAACAATATTGATGGATGGTTGTTTCAGAAAATCCCATTTTATCAGTCTGTTATTACTGATGGATACCTACTTAAGCCAATATGGCACAGCATGCCATGACAGAGAATACACATTGCACCGAACTGAACTCCAAATAGTGGAGTGGAGTGGTGAAGAGACTATCAATATTCCCATTACTGAGCCAAATCCATCCCAAGTTCTATATGCTGAGAACTATCTCATGTTTCAATTCTTCTCATCAAGCTATCGAAAGAAATTGCACCTCTGCCATTTGAAGGAAGCAACAGAATGTTTATTCTATTAAAGCTAAGCTTCAAATTAAAGCTAATTTCACTTGTGCCTTTAAAAGCTTTTATGAGTTTGTTTCTAAAAAGAGAGCCAGAAATGTGGTGCAATGTATTACAAATGGATGATAAGAGCCATTTCAAATATTCACTTGAAGCTCGCACTAATTGCATTGTACACTTCAGGGCAGAAGTGCACACTTGGGAGAGGGGGGAAAAACAGTGCATGATGAGTGGTGGGGAAATATTTTTACAGAATATGCCTTTTAAAAATAAAACTCCTCACTCTTTAATTCTTTTTTTTAATATTTGCTTTTATTTTTCTTCAACATAATATGCTGCAAAGATCATAGAGATCTAGGACTACTCTACTGTTTCCTGTAGACAAGATTAAGCCATATGGAGGGGGGCTATTTCTCCCATTCAAATGTGTCATCTATGGAAGGGAGATAATCGTGCCCTAGGGCATGACTATTCTTGCACACCAGCTTCAGTATTTTTAATGGAAAATTCAAAGTGTATGCACTGCAATACTCCAGCACTGTCTCCCCCAGAGCTGCCTTCCATCAAATCAAGTCAATCTCCATCTAGCCTAGTGCTGTCTACTATGTCTGGTGGTTTACAGGAGAGAACTTTCCCATCATTTGCTCCCTGATCCTTAAGGAAGGTGTAAATGAACTGAATTTGAGATTTTCTACTATCAACAACACATGTTCTATCATCAAGCTATAATAATATCTCCTGTTATAAACCCATATACCTATGTGTTGTTTTTGTTGTTTATTCATTCAGTCACTTCCAACTCTTTGTGACTTCATAGATCAGCCCATGCCAGAGCTTCCTGTCGGCCGTCACCATCCCCAGCTTCCCCACGGTCGAGTCCGTCACCTCCGGAATATCATCCATCCATCTTGCCCTTGGTCGGCCCCTCTTCCTTTTGCCTTCCACTTTCCCTAGCATCAGCATCTTCTCCAGGGTATCCTGTCTTCTCATTATGTGGCCAAAGTACTTCAGTTTTGCCTTTAATATGTACCTATGTGTACATTCCCACATTCCTCAGGATTATTCTAAACCTCTCAGTATGCTGTTGAAAGCATTTCAAAGATTCTTCCATCAGCCTTGTGAACTTTGGGAGGTGGGAGAGTGGGATCAAACCAAATGTTGAGTGGATATGATGTAGCTTATAAAGACTGGAATCTTCTCCTCTGATACTCAACTTGTATTAGAGAATGTTTCTCAATATTAACACAAAGGAGGAAGAATAAAGCTTTGCAATATTTTTGCTATTACAAGCTGTTCTTTGGCTTCACAAAAACCAGGTTCATGTATATGGAGCAGATTTAGCTTCTAGAAAAAAGAATCCGTAGTTCTATCCTCCAAAACAAGGAGGTCCTAATAGAACTTGCAGATTCTGGGTATGAGCAGTTTGTCTACCATTGTAGTTCATTGCTTGTGGAACTTAATGGGGCATTTGATGTCCTCATTAGCAGAGAGACAGACTCATTTGTGCCTGCTGCTTAAGACAGCTCCTAAGTGTCTCTTAGCCAAGGTTGGCAGAGTTTTCAATGTGTTTCCCTCTCTTGATTATACCTACAAAAGAGCAACAAATATTAAATCTTTCTCTACTGGTCCTTGTTGTATGTTGCTTCTCCACTGGCACTCTGGAATTTCGAAGAGCCCTCTTTGTGTGGAAAGACATGATTCATTGACAACTGAACAAATTAAGTTGCCACCTGCCTAGTTAGCCAGTTAAAATGGATAGAATTAGGGAACTTTCTTTAGAAGTCAATTAATTGACTTTTTAAGCTGGTCAATCCAAGAATCTCCCAATGAGATCTACATAAAAAGGGATATGAATAGAGCAAATGCTTTAACAATATTTGTGCTTTGTTTTAGTTAACGCATGCATGTGTCATAGGAGGTACCATCTGATAAAAGGTGGGTGAGTGAAAGAAGAAACAAATCTATAATGGCATTTCCCATACCACCTGCAATATTTTTATTAGACATTGTTTAATTTAATGTCATGTTATCTGGTTAATTTGGCATGAAATTTAATCAATGGGAAAGATGCATGTAGTATCTCATTACTTTAGCAGTATCCCAGAAGTAACAAGAGGTCATTATGACTAGTAACAAGAGATTGCCTTGTCTTCTATGAATCTATTTAATCCACTTGAAAACCCATTAAAATAGGTGAATACCAATTATAGTGATTTCCGGTTTTACTATGATCTATGTGAGGATTCTTCCTTTTGTCTCCCCTGAATATCCTACTATACATTCATTGGATGATGATTGGATTCTAACATCAGAGAGGGGGAAATTTTTTTCCATGCATCATGCATTGTTTTATACATCTCTGTCATATCTCCTTACTCATTTTATTCCCTAAGCAAAAGAGTCCATAACATTATTTCTTCTTACGGAAAATTTATCCCTGATTATTTGATTTCATTTTTATGAAACTTCTCCAGCTCAGTAGTGTCCTTTTTGAGGCACCCTGCTCAGAATCATCATTTTTTTTAAAATAAAGGCAAATGTTCTCAACAAATTTAAATTCCTTTCTAAATAAACCATAGCATCTAAGTTACCATTTCTAAACAACTGCAAATTGGATCCATATTTATTTTGAATTATCTAACACAACCCCCTTTTCTGGTCAGCTCAGATTCCATCAGTGTATATGTGATTTCCCTTCCATACCTTGCTTATATTGAACTGCATTTTGCCATTCAATGCTAATTCTCCAAAGATTCATTATCTAGAATGTATAGAGAAAAGGGTTTGTTTTTTGTGTTGTTGTTGTTGTTTTTTGCCGTTCAATCGTGTCTGATTCTTGGAAACTGCCTGGACTAGTCCCTGAAGTTTTCTTGGCAAGATATCAGAAGTGGTTTGCCATTGCCTCCTTCCTAGGGCTGAGGGAGAGTGACTGATCCAAGGTCACCCAGCTGGCTTTGTGCCTAAGGTGGGACTAGAACTCACTGTCTCCAGGTTTCTAGCCTGATGCCTTAACCACTACACCAAATTGGCTCTAGAGAAAAGAATACATGTGCATAATAGAAGAGAACTCTGGAGCTCTATCAAGGTCCTATGGTTTCCCAGGTGGCCAAGCTGAAAACAGCCCAGCTGATACGTCTGTGTTCGGTGGCTGTCTATGGTACTGAAACTTTTGATGTGTTCTCCAGTCTCAGACATAGATTATAATGGTGAGGGAGGAAGCAGAACAATCAGTCTGGCAAGAATGTATTCCCTGTCTCACCTTGAAGTGGGAGTAGGTGTGGGTCTGCAAAAGCATTTTCAATTAAAGAGCACCCATCTGCTCATATCCTTGGGTCTTCAGAGGTCCCTGTGTAAAGTTGTATTTTACACAGATCACCAGATTGCCAAGGCTCAAGTAGAATCTCCAGGGACTTTAAAAATAAACCCCAGCTGTCTGAGGGGATGCGAGCTATAGGATGACATAATTCTGGCAGGCAGGAAGGGTGGATACACTACTGAAGGTTACTGCTCTCTTTGCTTCTTTGCTTCTTCTGCTTTCACACTGCAGTCTTAACTGTAGAGCCATGGGAATTACTATATTGAGTTTGTAACTCAATTTGATTGAATTTAAGTCTAATTAAAATTAAATTAAATTTATTAAATGCACTTTTTCTGAATATATTGAACACCCCCTCCCCTTTTCTGTCACATTAAAAATTGGAAATTGGGTGCAACTTTGGAAGAACTCTGGGAATCATATATAAATATTTCAGAGGATTCATATGGCCTTTGGTCTCAGTCTGTGAGAGGAAAACCCATGAGAGAAGGCACTGATTTGCTCAATATCTCCCCGTTGAGTTAATGACAAAGTGAACTGAGGCAACTCGGTTACTTAGCCATTACACTACCCTACCTCTGAAATACAAACTTAATACAAAACTGTATCTTCTAATAATGACAGATTTCTGTTTTGATTTCCAAAAACTGATGATTTCTGAACACAGACATGTAGCTTGAGCAACATCTTAGCTAACTGATATTCGATTAACTCTGCAATTTTGTAAGTCTATAGGACTGTGACATAATTAAAATTTACAATCCTAAAGATATACCGCCCAGGGTCCCTTCTTGAGAGGGAGATGGGCAGGATATAAATATGATAGATAAATAAATAAAATAAATACCTGAAAGTACAGTACATTCTACTGAAGTCAAGGGGCTTACATATGAGTTGATCTACCTCATATTGCAATAAAACTAACTCTGTGGATATCTGTTTTAATTCTGGCTGAAAGTAAAGTTCAGTGACAGCTGGACCCTATAGCAGATTTTGTGGGTGACTAAATGGTTTCCTGTCAAGGAATTATTTAATTCTGAGTGCCATCGCAAGGTGCATATGCCTTTGAACAGATTGCAGACTGTACAGCATTAATCAATCTTTCTAGACTCTCTAAGAATTATTTTGATGGCAGTGGTGGTAGGGAAGGTTTGATTTAAACTTCACATAAATTGATAAGAACATTGGTGTTCTTATCCTGGCATTTGAACGCAAAGTAGAGTCTGAAAATGTGTGTGTGTGTGGGGGGGACTGAATCTTATTGTCACATGGAGTCATACAGAGGGCCTTTATGACACCTCCAGCGCTACAAATCCAGTGACTCAGGATGCATAGAACCAAATAAAATTTTACCATTTTTATTGTGCACTTTCTGAACTAAAAGCTCCAGGAACTTGCACATCTACACATACTTACTCAATTTCACACTAGATTTATGTTCCAGAAGAATCAAGGTAGGATACCCACCATGCATGATGATCCCTCATTCTGTGTGAAAGTTCCAAAACTCTATTGTTCCCACCCACTTTTATAACTTCCCACAAGGCTCATCCAGACCCAGCTTGGGACTGTTATCATGATTCCAGATTCTCCCATTTGTGTACTATCACCATAGGCAGTTGATATGGGAACCATTTCATAATCTGAGAACCTTATCTTGTTGCCTTATCTTATTGTGTCTTCTTAGAAATCTTTTTCTGATATACTCCCACAGGCTACATAAGCTGAAATCTTCTAGAACCACCTTCATCTACTCCATCTTTCATATATGTCCATTCCTACACATACATTGTATAAAGCTACTCTATATCTCTATATCATTGCATTATATAATAATCAATATTAGATACTAATGACAATATACTGATACTAATATGGTTATTCAAGGTTTACATTATATTATTAGATTCTGGTTTGGTTGAACATTCTAACTTCCAAGAGTAGAAGTAGCAGGTTTTGCCAATATCTACAGATAGAATACACATTAACACAATTTAATAATATATTTTAAGGCTGCAAACTTTATCTAAAGGTAAATCCTACTGAACAGAATGAGATTAGCTTGCCAATAGACAGATATATGATATCACTGTAGTTTTGTAGCTTTAGGATGGATCATCACTGTATATTTTCTTCTAGAAAATTCAGGCAATATTTTTGCCAGGAAGTGATTCATCAAGTCACCAACAGTCAACTCATTTGAAGGAGATTTTATATTTTAACAGTTAGGTAAATTGAATCAAAGCTTGACAATCTGTTTGCCTTTTTGCTTTGACCCGTAGATTTCATGGAGGTAATATATTTAAAAATGATTCTGATGTTATAGCTGCATCTAAAATTCCTCCACCCACACAGACTTCAGGATAACTGCTGGTTTGCTTGCTTTTTAAACAATCACATAAAAACACATCTCATTGTGTTCAAATGCCCATTGTCAAGACTGGCTCTTTCCTAAAATTTGCACCCAAGCTCTCCCTAATGTCAAGACCTGAGATTTACAGTCCCAACTTGATTTTTTGCCATGGAAATTATTCACAATTGAATCTGACAATTGCAAATGCATGTAATTTGTCAGAGCTTGAGTTCCATGGAGCTGTTTGTTTCAGTGCTAATTTTGCCACATTGGAAAGCTTTGGAGGCCAAATGACAGCAGGATTGGGGTGTTGGTGTTGGGGAGGGAAACAGTTGTGAATGGCGACAGCTTTATGTCCACTCTCAGGGAAATCACTTGATTCATAGGGAAAATTAAATGCATCAATGTAGCACATCAGGAGGAACTTCTCCAGAAGTTACATCAGGAGAAACTTCTCCAGAAGTTATATTTGGTTCCCAGGTGACATGTTTCATCTGCTGCATATTGAGAAATCTTTCTGAGGTTACTGGACCTCTTAATATCTTTAGCACTGAAATTCATTCCATAGCCTTAAGACTTCTGGAAGCGTTTGTCCTTCATAGCCCAAACATTCCAATCTCCCCACGGAGAGTAAGCTCCTCTTGAATTTAATATTTTATTTATTTTATTATTAAATATTATTATTTTATTTTATTATTAAATTTTATTTTATTTTATTTTATTATTAAATATTATTATTATTATTATTATTTTATTTATTTTATTATTATTATTAAAGTGGTAATATGGACCAGCTGCACACCCATACTGCAAGACTTCCTGCCTGCTCTTATCCATAACAGATCTCTGTGCCGTTGAAGACAGATTCTTTAATTTTTTTCCTCATTCTGATACTGTGAACGCTGGAAACAAAAAAGAAAGAAAGGCATAGACAGATATACACAGACATGCACACACCACATTCTCATACACTATTATTTATGCTTATGTGGGTGCATAAAGCTACCATAGTAATTCTTTGATTGAAAAGCTGAACTCTCTGTGTGACAGAGCAAGAATCTGTTCTGTGCCCACTGCGAAAGAGGTCAACCATTGTTTTAGTGTGCTCTCTTCCTTTTCAGTGTATATGAGGGAAACAGTGAAATAATGAAGGTGCTGCTACTGTGATGGCAAGGGGGTTGGAAGGAGGAGATCTCATGCCTGCTGAATACTTCCAGTGTTGCTGTGACATATATTTTATTTATTTATTTAATTTTTATCCCGCCTTTATTATTTTTATAAATAACTCAAGGCGGCGAACATACCTAATACTCCTTCCTCCTCCTATTTTCCCCACAACAACAACCCTGTGAGGTGAGTTGGGCTGAGAGACAGCGACTGGCCCAAGGTCACCCAGCCAGCTTTCATGCCTAAGGCGGGACTAGAACTCTCTGTCTCCTGTTTTCCTATTGGCTCCTTCCCAGGGCTGAGAGAATGTGATTGGCTCAGGGTCACCCAGCCGGCTTTCATGCCTAAGGCGGGAGTGGAACTCACAGTCTCCTGGTTTCTAGCCCGTTGCCTTCACCACTAGACCAAACTGGCTCTCTCCTCTTTAGCAAGTCCACAACTGGTGTAATAAAAGACAGGCTAGGAGATAATAGAAATCCAGTTGACATGATTCAAGCTACAGACAATTCCACCTGGATGACTGAGAACCTTCATAGACACAGGCTAGGAGAAAACTCTGACTTCAAATTATCAATTTTTATATTTTTATCAGGTAGCAGGTTGTTCAAAAGCATATACAGTAACCTTTGCTTTTCTTGGTAATTAAGTGGACACTTTCCTAGATTCCCTATATCTTTTTATTCTCTCTCTGGCATTTTGGAAAAGTTGATGTGATTAGTGTTTGACTATTTATTTGACCAATAGCTCAGAACAGTAACCTCAAGGGAGAAAATCATTAGAGGATAATCACTGTCTTCTATCATTAGAACATTTTTTCTCTTAAGTATTTACCTATACTGTGCTGAATCATAAACTCAGTCTAAATAAAAGTTACTACTGCTGCTGCTGCTACTACTACTATATGTTTGGTAGTTACGAACTGAGCAAAATGGACACATACCTTTTTTGCTGTCCTACAAAAAGTGAGTAAGTAAGAAGAATGTGGGCCATTTCAGACATAGGTTAAATGCTGTGGATGTGGAGATTCTGAGTTAGCAGCCGCTTGATTTACTAGAACAGGCATTATCAAGAAGCAATAATGGGAAACCCTAACCTGAGAAGAGCATTGGTATTCCCATATGTTTCCCCCCACCCTTGAATTTTCCCCACCCATGCTCAAAATGCAAATTACAGGATGCTTTCTCATATAACTTTGTCTCTTCAAAGTCTACAATGAACACAAACTTCCCAGTTAAGCCTGGTGGCAAAGTTTGTAGGATACCCTGTCCCAACTGGGTACTCTTAAAACATTATGGACTACAGGTGCCATCCTCCACAGAATTAATAGGACCAATGGCTTGAGATTTGAAGACCCACACATCTGGAACACAATCTGTTGGAGAGGTGAGCCAGTGTGTTTGTGTGTATGCAAGTGTGTGTAAAGAAACACCAGTAATGCAACCAAAGGAAAAAGGCTGTTGCTGACACTTTGGTGATGCAGGGCCAAGCAATTCCCTTGGGATGTTATTTAGGATGGCTGCCTTGAAGGAGGGCTTGCTGTTTGCCTTCACTTGGTCTTGGCTTGTATATTTATGATACAGAATATCACAAAGTGTCAGTGCTTGCCCTCTTATCCAAACAAAAGCACACTGGTCAGCACAATCCCTTAGAAACTTTCTTTGCTCAGGAATACTGTAGAATGTGCAATCATCATCATCATCTCCAGAAACAGGAAGCTTTGAACATGTCATTTGCTATCTGTCATTCATGGATCCACAAGGTTTTTGAAGTTGGTTTGGAAATTTTCAAGGTTGGTAGAAATACTTCCTACATTTCTGGCTGGACACCTTTAAGTGTTTTGGAAGAAGTTTTTTTTTAAAAAAAAGAAAACTTGAATAACAACCAACACCATAATAATAGCAAGTCTTGGAGTGCAATTTCTAGTCCAAAATAGATATAACCCAGTTGCAAACAAGTTCCCTCCTCAAGTTTTTTTTTTTACTTTTCCCTTTTCATTGTGGAGAAGATTAAGCCCTTCTCTTTACTGTTCCTCCATTTAAAGTCCCAGCATCCCAAGGCTGCTTTGGGTTAACAAGAAACGGAGAACAGATACATGTGACTGTGTAACATGTTCAACGCTAATGCAAAGGATTTATGATAGAGATGAAACAGTGGCTCAGAAGAGAATAAGCAAGAGGAGGAACAATTGCCAGCCCACAGAAAAAGAATGGATACATTTGCAGCTGTACATGTAGAGCATGAAATTGTGACTACATTGAAGAAGGTGTAAATGATCTATGCATGTGTATGTGGGTGGTTGGGTGGGTAATGAGCAAGTGAATAAGACCGAGGATCAAAGGCAGCAGCATTATTATAACAGGGAATGGATTCAAGTCACATAATCAGTCAAGGAACAACTTTATTATTGGTGACCTCAGGCAACCATTATGTTCAAATGGCAATCTAAGGCAATACCGTGTACACACTAGGGTTCACGTAGAAAATGTGGGAAGGTGGAAAACCCAGATACTTTCATTTGTGACTGACTCCCTCTAATACAATGTATTTGTCTATAGATATGTTCATGAATAAATTCTTCCTTGTATGAACATTTTCCTAATATACACCTACTAATAATTTTTTTTAATGGAAGAGTTACATTGCAAAATTTGGAGAAGTCCAAATTTGGAAGGCCAGCTGAGTTACTAGGTTTATCTATGCTCATGTGCCTTCCTCCTGTCTTGAGACTAGAATAAAGTATGTTGTTTTAATTATTAAAATTACATTAATTAAAATTTAATATACAACCCACCTTTTACATCACCTCAGAAACAAGTCTAGTAGGTTGCTGCTCCCAGAGACAGGAAGGCAGATTATTTAAAGGGTGGTAATTGAGCAGTGACTTTCCAAGAGGGACTGCAAATCATGCTGGGGAAACATTTTTGAAAAAATATATTTTGCTAAGTCCCCCAAATCAGAAGGGCCTGGGAGTAGAAGATTTTGTGAATTGCAGGTCACTCCTTCAGATGCATAAAGTCTCTAAATTGATGGTAAGGATTTAAATTGGGATGAGGTGTGGGGAAAGACAGGGTGATTATGCAGAATTGGTGGCTCTGGTGATGTGTGCAGCCTTGGTGGCTGACCTCCAACCCCACCCCAGCCCCAAATGCACCAGGTAATCTTGATATTGACTCAACAGCATCTTCCTCATCTGGAGTAGTAGGGAAGAGGCACCATTCACAGGAGAAGTACCCAATTGTTTTCTTCTGAAACACTGCCTTCCCAAACTTTCTTCTCCTTTCTGCCAACCATTTCTATAGAAAATCTTCTCTCATCTCCACCCAACCCGGAAAGTGATTGTCAGCCAGCCCCAAACTACATGGTTCAATAAACTTTGCATTTTTATCAGGGTGGGGGGACTAAGTATTTGCAATGAACACTTAGAAAACTTGCTGGGAAAGGTTCTGCTCCTCTCAGCAACCAAAGCATAAATGGCCATGGAGAAATGAATCTAGTGGCCTAATGGGATGGAGCAATACTGCAAGGTAAATTGGAGCCCATCAGGTCACTGACCCTCAAAAGACCCATCCATACAACACAGAATGTCCATAAAGGAAATCTTTTATTTTCCTGCTGGATCACTCTGATATGGCTTCAACCTACCTCAGCAGTAGGCTGGCAACAAGAGGGAAGCTCTGTTGTGAGGACATATCCTCAACAAATGGTAAGCATGCTGCCTCAGTGTTGGGAAGAGGAGGCTGTGAGGATGAGGCCTCAGTTGCATATTCAAGGCTCAAAATAATTTTGCATAAGAACGTGAAATGAACCCATTTATTCCCCACCCCTAATACTAGAGGTTGGATTCTGTATCTCAAGGTATTTGTCAATCCAGCGCCTTAAATAGGAGAAATTATTTAAAAATCAGGAAGCAGCAATGACTGTTTAGTTGACCAGGCAAATATGGAAGAAGGATATTGTTCTCAGATACATTCCAGATCTGACTAGTTCAGTAGACCTTCATACTGAGCATGTTTCCACAACATCCTGAGCAACAGGCTCACTGAGTTAAATACAGACAGTGGAAGTAGGTGAGGGACTAGGCTAAGTTCAACTGAGGAACAAACTAGAATATGGAAGAGGCTGAAATTGCAAGGAATGTGAATTTGTGTGTGTGAGAGAGCAAGAATAACTGCCGCAGACAGAATCAATGGAGGAATTTTGATTGTGGAACAGGGAACTGTATGGATGGAGATGGGTAAATAATAGTGGGATATTTCTGTACTCCCATCATGTGTGTGTGGTTTCTGCCTTTATTAAAGACAGCATTCTGTGCTGGGAATGATGATGTTGTGGGTGCAATGAGATTGGATGGAAGAAGAAATCAGAGCCTGAGTTGCATCAACAGAAGACAATTAACCTGGAAGATGGTGAGATAATTGCTACTGTCTTCTCTGGCATTCCATTGGCTACCAGTTGAAGAGCCAGACTGGAATTTGTGGTTGTAGATTTGGATTTAAGACTCAAATAAGACTGAATGGTTAGGGGTGGGATGGAGATATTTCTGTCATGGAGTGAGAACAAGGGCTGGGGTATCACCGATATGCAGATCTTCTCATGTCACTCATGCTGTAGTTGCCTCTCATTTGGACTCCACGTAGGCCTGTCCTTAAAAGCCACTCAAAAACGACAGCTGTCTAGAACGTTGAAGTTCAAGTAGTTATAGATGTGCCTTACTTCACCCATATAACTGTGGGAGAGCAGGCTGCTAGAACAATTGCAGGCACCTGTGCTGCCTCCCCACCCCCCTATTTGAAACCTTCTCCCCAGCATCAGGATGGCAGAGTGGCTGATAAAAGCTGCAGCTTTGAAACAGGTGGGGGAGGTTTTGTTTTCCTCACAAAGACTTTGGAGTCCAGAGGAAAAAGACAGAAGAGGCAAAGCCCAGCACCATGTTGAGAAGGGGCAAGTGCTGTACAAACTGCCCAGTACAAAAGCTCTATACTAGCAGTAGTAACAGTAGCCTAGTAATAGCAGTGGTAGGATAAGAATAGTTAGAATATAACTGTAATAGTATAGCATAGAAGTAATAGTATAGAGTACAGTGAGATAATAATAGAGGAACATTGTATAGTATAGCTTCATTAGTAGTATAGTTTTCATTAGTAATAGAGATGGATATTAAGATAATAGCGCCAGAAAACGGTCACATAGATAGTTGAAAGATTCACTTTTTTTTGTTGTTTATTCGTTCAGTCGTTTCCGACTCTTCGTGACTTCATGGACCAGTCCACGCCAGAGCCCTCTGTCGGCCGTCACCATCCCCAGCTCCCCAATGGTTGAGTCCGTCACCTCCAGAATACCATCCATCCATCTTGCCCTTGGTCGGCCCCTCTTCCTTTTGCCTTCCACTTTCCCTAGCATCAGCTTCTTCTCCAAGGTATCCTGTCTTCTCATTATGTGGCCAAAGTACTTCAGTTTTGCCTTTAATATCATTCCCTCAAGTGAGCAGTCTGGCTTTATTTTTCACTTTTATACTGTAGATATTTTTGTTTAAAATAAAACATCTCCCGAACCCTTATAGGGAGATATAAAAAACTCCAAGTGTTGTAGAGTTCAGTGCTTTGGGGGGGAATCTTTTGAGCAATCAAATTTGGGTCTAAAAAAGAACCCATGACAATAACACCACTACTTGAAGAACTGCTATAGTTACCAGTTGGTTTCCAGATGCAATTCAAAGTGCAAATTCTTACCTTTAAAGTCTTTCATGGCTCAGGAACTGGATACTGTATCGGCAGCACTGTGTGTCCCAATAGTTTCTGCACATCCAGTTAGATCAGAAAGAATGGGCTCCCTCCAAGTTTCCTCTCTTTAAGAATGCCATCTACAGGGTTCTGGGAGGTGGGCGTTCTTGATCTCCCTTCTCTGAAACAGCAATCCTTCAGAAAATTGAGTTGCCCCAATATTATTGGGATTCAGGAAAGCAATCAAAACAGCCAGCCTTTGAGGGGGAGATGAATTGAGACTCTTCCTGTGAATGAGTATACGGTTTTTATGGTTCCATGGCATAGGAATATTTTGCTGCTATTGTGTTACATTTCTGGATGTTAATGCTTGTTGTTTCTCTGGTTCTATTTTCTTAGTTATTTTAATCTTATTTATACATGGTACGATTGTAAGCTGCTCAGAGTTGGTCAACAATTGGAACAGCATATAAGCCTAGTAAAATAATACATACATACATACATACATACATACATACATACATACATACATACAAACATACATATCCAGCTCTGCATCTCCACATAGCAGGTGCATGTCTTAATATCCACAGAAGTGCTTGGGTGTCTTAACCCAGTGTCTGCAGGCTATGAGGATTTGGATGGGAAAACAGATTAAATCCCAGCAAGACAAAATAGATGTTTATCCAGAAATATCTATCTTTACAATGCATTCTCTCAGAAAAAGTTGGCCCAGAATCTGGGTTTTTTCCTGGACTCATAGCTCTGGCTACAACAGCAGGTGGAACAGCTATGGCCAGGGCAGCCTTTGCCCAATTTTGACTGGTATACTAGATGTGGCCATTTTTGGAATAGGATGTTTTGATGATAGTCACTCATGTCCTCACTGCCTTGTGAGTGGATTACTGTGATGCACTCTACTTGGGGCTGCCTTTGAAGACTACACAGAAACTGCAGTCACTCCAAAACGCAGGGGCCCACTCGCTAATGGGTTGGATCCAGCTCAGCAGAGTTAAACCCATTCTGTGAGAGCTGCATTGGTTACTGGTACATTTCTAGATACAATTCAAAGGGCTTATTTATTATCTATAAAGCCCTTTGTGTCTTGAGTTTTCATTTCCTGTGAGACCACCATTTCTGAATAAAATCTTCCCATCTGATGTGCCCTCCCCTTGAAGTCGTACTTCTAGTTTCCTCCACCAAATGGTTTGGGGAACAAGAGTGCAGAGGCAGATCTTTTCTGTAGCTGTGCCTTTGTGGCTTTTACAGTATATGCTGTCACTGGTGATTATGTTTTATTATGGTTAGGTAGACTGATTATGTATTGTTCTGATTCTAGATTTTATGATATTTTCATGATGTTCTTTATTATCTGTTGTAACTACTATGAGCCACCCAGAGTCTGATTGGAGCAGCATACAAAAACTGTAAAGTAAATAAACATCTGGCCCTAATCAGAGAAAGGCTACTTAGTTATCCATCTGTCTTATGGTAGATGAGAACAAGTTTCCCACTTAATTGTTTTTTTAGCTGGTGTCTCAGTCACATGTTGTGGTGGCTGGCTGGCCAACCATTCCAGGGGGAAGGGAACAATTAAGTCTCTATAAAGGCCTTTGTATCTCCGAGGGTTGTGAACCACCAAGAACAGAAGAAATGCTAATTACAGGAGCCTCATTTTGCAGCCACGCTAGCTTTTCAACTTGTCCACTCCAGAGGACAGAAAGGAGGCTTAATATCAGAACAACTTTCCTATATGAATTCAGAAGGAGTCAAGGTTTTAACCATTTACACATTCTTTTGGCAAAGCCCTGCCTTAACCACAGTTTGAACTGTGATCTGGATCTAGATAACAACCTAGGTCTAATCACACACATCTGCATAGTGTGATTAAAGCCTGCCATTTTCAGGGGGTGAAATTGTTTTTCTTTCTGTCATTTATTCCTGAAAAGGACTGTGGAATTGTAACATTTCCTGTTCATCCTGTTTTTATATGTAGACCATTTGCATGAACAAATGTTGTCCACACATCAAGGCCAACTGATCGTGTCCATCAGGGCTCAGCAACCTATGGCTCACAGGCTGAATGTGGCCCGCTGCCTGAAATTATCCGGCCCATGGTCCCAAAAAAGAAATATATTCATCCAGCCTGTGAGGGAGATTGAAAGAGTGCTCACCACCTCCTCGGGCAGCCATTTTGGTGACCATTTCACAAACTTCCTCAGCATGGGCAGAGCAACAAGTCCCACAGAAATGGGAATGCTGGCAACACCATGGCCTCTGGTTCCTACGCAGAAGATGGTTAACAACCCTGATGTACATCAAGGTGTGCTATAGAAGAGATCAGAAACCAGCTCACATTGTTTTTCAAAGCCTCTTCCCTCCCCCCCCAAACAGCCCATCACCTGGCTAATCAAAGAAAAGTAAAAGATGATTTGCTGCCAGTCAAGCTGAATGACTGACAGCCTGCCATGGTCCATCAGGATTAGCCATACTAATCTACATTTAGCACTGGCAGAAGGATTCCTCTACAGAACATTTGAGAAAGCAGATTGTCTAGTCAAGGGGACCTTAGGAAATGGGGCACATAACCTAAGGCCTTTTCAAGACCTGTACTCATCTAAGCCTCCCAAATTACCTGAATTTGGGGTTGTGATTGTGCAGCCAGGGTGAAATTCCTCCCACCTATACTAGCCAGGATGCCTTACTCCAGACATTTCCAGCATCAAAACTGATATAAACGAGATCAGGCTAATTGCTCTGGTTTTTAAACAGCAAACTTAGAGTGAGACAGGTTTTATCCATGCCTGATGCCCACCTCAGGCTGTAAAATCTCATCCCTGATGGAGCAGCTAGATAATAATTTCCCCTGATATTAAGAGGCCGAAATCCACAGTCCTGACTAGGGACAGTGCAGGGTAATGCCTGTGGTTTATCTTGAAATCCCAGTTTTACTGATTTTTCTGATGCAGCAAATCTTCCCTTTGAATCTAATGTCCTTTTCCTTTAAGTCTCTAAAGCCTTCAAATCACTGATGCACAGCACCTCTTTCTATCTCGTGGGCCTCTTTTGGGACTATTAATTTCTATTCCAATACAGGCTCTCAAGATTTATACTAGGAGAGATCTCTCTGGGTACTGAACACTAGAGACACCAAGGATGGATGAACTGGCTGTTCTGCTTTCTATAATATTTGCCTTTTTCTTTCAAGCACAGGTTCATTCCATCCCTTCTCCACATCTGTTTGCTTCTCCCTCAAACCCACACAAACATTTGGAAATAGTTTCCCATGCATAGGAAGCGGTATGCATTTTTGAAAGTAGTATTCTCTAAGAAATGCAGTTGCGATAGCACAGTATTCAAATACTGTGTGGGCGTAGTCTCTCTTGAGTTGAGTTCAGCTCCTGATGACTTTACATCCATGTTGTTTTCTTAGCACTGGTTTGTCATTGCTTTCTGTCAGGATGTTTTTCCCGCTTCTCTTTCTAGCCTACAGCCCTGATATTTCCTGATAGTCTCCCAACCAAGTTCTCACCAGGTCCTTCAAGATCAAACAAAGTTGGCGAAGGGCTGCCATCTATTGCAATATACAAGCATACGGTTCTCCCTCATGGCCATGTGAATGTGCGTTCCTCCCATCCTTGAGTAAGCAGAGATCATTTCCTTTTTTTGGTTTGTTTGTTAGATTTATCTCTCTCCTTCCCTCCTGAAATTCAAGGCTGCGTATAGACCTCTCTCTCTAAGTTTTCCCCACAAGCCTAACTCTGTGAAATAGGTTGGGCTGAGAAAGAATAACTGCTCCAATTTTGGAGAGTTGCTGTGAGGCTGAGCTCTATTCTGCCTCCACGATGAGGCTCATGACCGATGCTTACCCTAACCCTTACAATTTTAATGGGAAGCAATTGGCGGATTCCCAAACCCCACCAAAAATTTGTAAAAATAGACCCTGCATCCATTTTCATATAAAAAGATAAAGTCCTCTTCAAGTCAAGCTTGAAGTTCATGTAGTTTTCTTGGCAGCAATACAGAAATAGTTTGTAGCTGCTGTTATTCAGTGGCTCCTGACTCTTCATGACCAAATGGTCACAATTTCACCAGTATCGTCTGTCAGTAACTGCATCCTTTTTTCCCCTAGACTTTTACCTGGGTCTGACAAAAGATGCTGGAACTTTACATGGAAGCCTGGAAAAAAATATGGTTTTAAGAATATGGCTGTAATTAGTAATAGAGAGGTGCTGTGCTGGGTCAAGAGCCAAAGCACTTCTTTATAATTTTAGAAGCATGTACAGATTGCTAATATGTCTATGAAGGTTCTCAGTCATCCAGGTGGAATTGTCTGTAGCTTGAATCATGTCAACTGGATTTCTATTTTCTTAGTAGAAACGTTTCGCTCCTTATCCAAGGAGCTTCTTCAGTCTGAGCAAAGTTGGTAAGGGAATCCTAAATATGTTCCTAGGTAGCTGTGTGACCTTACACCTGGGGCTAGGTCATGGTTATACTGAGATGTAATTTTTAAGTCCTTTTATCATCTAAAGGAGGGTCGTTAAAATCACCATGCTGCTGTTGAGCTTCTGAAATGGTCTTAATCTTCCTAGGCACAGAAGACAAAACGGGGAGGAAGATGGGGGAGAGTTTGTGCCTGAGGCCCCCACCTCTATTCAAGGAAGGATTTTCCAAGTTGGCATAAATGGATTCCTTGACCCCTCTCTCAAACCACCTATCTTCTCTGTCTAAAATGTGAACATTAATGTCCTCAAATGAGTGTCCTTTTTCTTTTAGATGAAGATAAACTGCTGACTCTGGTCCTGTGGTGTTATTTCTCCTGTGTTGGAGAAATAACCCCATCTTCCTCCCCGTTTTGTCTTCTGTGCCTAGGAAGATTAAGACCATTTCAGAAGCTCAACAGCAGCATGGTGATTTTAACGACCCTCCTTTAGATGATAAAAGGACTTAAAAATTACATCTCAATATAACCATGACCTAGCCCCAGGAGTAAGGTCACACAGCTACCCAGGAACATATTTAGGATTCCCTTACCAACTTTGCTCAGACTGAAGAAGCTCCTTGGATAAGGAGCGAAACGTTTCTACTAAGAAAATAGAAATCCAGTTGACATGATTCAAGCTACAGACAGATTGCTAATAATTATGTGAAATCATTTTTTTCAATGCAAATTGCCCTCATTTCAGTCTATCTTTTGTCCATTGCCTTATTACATGCATTTCTAACATAAATGCCCCAATGTAAGCTCTCTGTTTTTTTAAAAAAATATTTTTGTATGCATCTCTCAGAAATATACATTCTTTTTTCAGGTTCATCCCTTACAACAAATATGGGCAGAGGAACTTACAGGATCCAGTGTTTTCCTCAAACTGATAAAAGCAGCATCACACTCTTGTGACACAAGCTCCTCCCCTTTCATATATGAGTGCAGTGACACAATGCATGGACAAAAGGGTTGGAGTTTGCATCACAATGTTGTGATGCTGCTTTTACCATTTGCTGCCCCCAGTGGCTGCCTGTGAGGGATTTCCTTTGGATTTTTCGACTGGAAAAAAAGAGATGCTTGGAAGTTCTTGAATCCTTCTATCCATACCATGTAAAACCTGCAAAGACCTGTTTTGGCAGATCTTACAGATCACCTGCAATTAAAAACAAGCAAACAGACCATATCCATATTTTATATCCATATTCCTGACAAAAATGTTCTCAGGGCAAATACCTTTGTTGCTATTCTCTCCTCGCACACCAGAAAACAAACTTTCCATCAGAGCACCAGACATTTCCCAAGCAGCAATACGTTCTTTAGCTACAGTATATGAATAGTCACTATGTTCCACTCTCAAAACTTTACTCCAGCAGTCATGATCAGCTAAGTGATCAGAGAAAGGGTCTTGTTATTCTTATTGGTTTAATAAAGGTGAGGGCACTTGATTATCTGGTGCAAGCACCATGCAATATGTGAGAAGTTATACGGGTTTCAACAATGCTCATTCCTCCTCCTCTTTTGCAAAGGCATTCCAATTTACTGGCTCTCACTCAATTTCCTCTTCTCAGCTGGCTGTGATATTAACTTTACAGAGAGTGATTTTCAATACAGAGGAGCAAAGAACTGCTCAAGATGCTCAGTTCTTTCCTCTCCATGCTGACTGCCCAGGCTGTTCTCCTGTGTCATAGCCTTAGGCCAGGGAAATAGATTCTAGATAATTGACTAACACTTCCCGTCTTCTGCTGAGGACCATTAACCTTTAAGCCCATCTATCTCCTTTACAGCCTTCTCAGAACCTTTCTAACAAGTGGCGGAAAGGAGCTTCATTGCTCTATAAGTTGCCTATATGACCACTTGATCATTCCACATTTTGAAAGAGTGGATGACATCAGTGCAAACCACTGATGGTGCAGACATTAAACTTAAGTTCAAATTCTCACTAAGCCATAAAAGTTACTGGGTGACCCTTGGTCAAGTACCACCTCTTGATATACCTTATTTAGTAGGGCAGTTGAGAGGATAAGCATAAACCATGCATAAATGTCCTATGTTATTTAGAGTGAACATGGGATAAAAATGGAATAAATATTTTTTTCTTTTTTAAAAATATGTCTATTAAAGAAATTTTTAACAAGATAAAAACAATACAAATATTAGAAAAGAAACAAAGAAAATAAGGAAGAATAGTGAATAAGTAAGAAGAGAGAGAGAGAGAAGATTATAAAGAAGCGGCTTCTTTATAACAGCGGTTATAAATGCACTTATATTTTACCCTCTCTCTCAAGGTTACATCATAATTTCCTTCTTTCCATAAGCTACCCTTTCTAATCTTCAAACCCATAAATCACGAGTTCATTTTTCTCTTTTTTCAGCAAAAAGGCAATAAGGGGTTTTCAGTCACTGATAAATGTAGTTGTTGATCTTCCTCTAATCAAACAAGTTAATTTTGCCATCTCTGCTAGTCCTGTCATATTTACCAACCATTCCTCCATTGTGGGTATTTCAGAATCTTCCCATTTTTGTGCATATAATAGTCTTGCAGCAGTTATCATATATAAAAGTAATCTTCCTTGGCTCTTTTCTAATTGACTGTCCATTAATCCCAGCAAGAAAAGTTCTGATTTCAGTTGAATGTTGATCTTTAAAATTCTTTGTATCATTATATGTATTTGAGCCCAGAAATGTCTGGCTTTTTTACAAGTCCACCAAGCATGATAAAATAATCATGTTGTCCACATTTCCAACATAAATTTGAAGTACCTTTATACATTCTATTTTTTTAAATAACTTTATTAGTTTTCAAAGTATGATTAAAATACAAAACATAGAACATAGAAAAGCTAGAGCATAGAACTAAAGAAAAAAGAAAAAAACTATAAAAGTGCAAGCAGATAGAAAAAAGAAATGGAAAGTGACTTCCAACTTTCTCCAATACAGATATGATTAAGTTTACAAATACAATCTCTTACCATTGATTAAACTTTAGTAACATTATTTCTATCAAAACAAACCATTTAATCACTAAAACCCAAAATCAAAACTTCATTTTTTTTCTAACACAAGCAAGTAATCTAAAAGTGGTTGCCAAGTAGAAATAAATCCAGAAACAGTGTTTTCTCTTATTAACACTGTTAATTTAGCCATTTGAGCCAAGTCCATTAATTTAATAATCCAAACTTCCACTATTATTATTCGCCAGTATTTGTGAATCTTTCCATCGTTGTGCATATAAAAGCCTCGCTGCTGTAATCATATATAAAAGCAAAGTCCCATATTGTTTCTCAAGTTCCTTCTCCATCAAACCCAAGAGGAACAGTTCTGGGTTTTTGTACCTTTATACATCCTAGACAATTTTTCTGGAGTCATATATCAATGGTACATTATTGTACAAACATTCTCTTTTAAGTTATAACATAATGTAAATTTCAATCCTTTAACCACATATTTTCCCACTGTTCCATCATATATTGTGTCCAAACTTCTTAGCACATTTTATCACACAGTCTTTCACCTGTTCTTCTTCTGTTTCAAATTTCAATAAAAGGGGGAGGTGGGGTATTCCGGTGAGGTTCTGTGTCATACTAGATAACTCCAAAGTAGCAGAGATGGCGCAGCGAAGTGAATGCCAGCCAGCAGTAATTTCTGGCCTGCAAAAGTCTTTCCGGATAAAGGAGAGACCGAGAGATTGCCCACCTGAACTCCGGACAGCTGCTCCTCAGGAGGAGACTGCAGGATGGAAATCTTGTGGACTTCTTCTGAGTAGAGTGGCTGGGGGTTCTGGGAGAAACAGCTCACTCGCACTAGCCAAGCAGCCATCTAAAGGACATTAAGTACAACCAATCCTCACTTTCTTAATCACTTTTGGATATAATTAATTTACAGTTGAAAAAAGGTCTTTGAAAACAGTAGGACAAAGAAAACTTCTCGGTGAGTCAGACTTCCT
This sequence comes from Charina bottae, assembly GCA_023362775.1. Classification (NCBI taxonomy): domain Eukaryota; kingdom Metazoa; phylum Chordata; class Lepidosauria; order Squamata; family Charinaidae; genus Charina; species Charina bottae. The sequence continues at coordinate 135,571,239 of JALMGJ010000002.1, read as the reverse complement.
TCCAAATTACAGAAAGTAAAATAAAGAGGAAAATAATACTTTTAAAAGACTTTAAAGCAAAAGCAAAGAGCTTAATCAAGATTTTGACTAAGAAAGTTATAAATGGATAAAGGAGACAGTATTAATTCAAAAGATAAATATTTTGGTGAAAGTGCTTTTGGTATTATGTGGGATTAATTAAATAAAGAGACCAGACCTTCCTGGGAATGTTGATTGTCTGACATCAAAGAGAAAAGATCATTGGTGGAATTTACAAAACAAGGAGATAAGGGTAACAGGAGATGTACTGTGTCATTAAAACTATGGAAAGACAGAATGGACTAAAGCCTTAAGGGTATAAAGAAAGCAAAGGGGGGGGGGGAGAGAACTCTGCCTTTTACCTTCAGCTTTGTAATTGATTTACTTTTACTTTTGGATTATAAATTTTAAAAAATGTTGACCACCAGAAAATCTGCAAAGCAGAGTGAAGGAAGAAGAGGTTTGTTAGAGCAACTGACAGAAAAGGGAATTACTCCAGAAATATTACAAAAAATTGTTTGAAAAGATGGGAAAGCAGGATCTTAATCTGTCAAATATGTTAAAAGTGAGCTGGTTGTGTATGAAGAGAGAATGGAAAAAAGGTTTGCATGATCCACTAGTGTTTTGATGATGCCTCTTTTTTGTTGTGGGTGGTGATTGGAATTTTTGTGTAGATACCGGTCTGTGTGGGTGGGTTTTCTGTAGATTTTGTGTCCTAATTGCAGGTCTGGTTTGCGTATGACCATGACATCTAAAAATGGTAGTTCGCCTTCCATTTCTTTTTCCATGGTGAATTGTATATTTGGGTGGAATTTATTAATTAAATAAATTCCCAAAACAGAACATTATTTCACAACAAATTAAATGTTTACAGTGGCAGTTGTCTTTGTTAACAGTAAGAGAAATGGAGGTAAACTGAATTATGCAAAACAAAAAAAAATTGAATTTGCAAATTAACCAGGGGAATGGTTGGCATATAAATTGAGGAAAGAAAAAGAAAAAAATGACATTAAAACTACAAGATGGAAATACCATAATAACTGATAATTTAAAGATGCAAAAAGTATTTCATCAATATTACTCTAAATTATATAAAGGAGAAAAAATTTCCCTGGCAAAGGTTGATGAATATTTAAAGGAACAAAATTTAGTGAAGATTACAGAAAAACAGAAACAATTAATGAATGGGCCTATAACAATAAGGAAAGTTTGTGAAGCTATAAAAAAAGGTTAAAATAGGGAAAGCACCTGAACCAGATGGTTTACCAGCCTCTTATTATAAACATTTTGAATATGAACTACTACAACCATTAGAACACATTATGAACTCTATTTTACAGACTGGAAAGATACTGGACAGTTGGTTAGAGGCCATTAATACCTAAAGAAGGTCAAGATTTGACCTCACCAAAAAAGTACCCCCCATATCATTACTAAATAATGATTATAAGTTATTTATGATTATTTTAGCTAAGAGAATGAAGATGGTTTTACTGGACTTTTGAGGGAGATGGGCAGTGATTAAATTTGAAATATAAATAAATAAATAAAATCAGTGTAGGTTTTTACCTAAAAGACAGCTGTATTGGATATGTATTGGATATTTTGGAATACTTGGAACATAATAAAAAACAAGCCACATGGATTTTTCTTGAAGCAGAAAAGGCTTTTGATAATTTGAATTGGACTTTCTTGTTTAAAAGTTTGGAAGATATGGACTTTGGTGAGAATTTATCAAATGGGTAAAATCAATTTACACTTCACAAAAGGCACTGATAATTGTGGATGGGGAATTAACAAAAATTTGTGAGATATAGAAAGGGACTAGGCAAGGATGCCCCCTGTCACATTGCTATTTATTTTAGCTTTGAAAGTATTGAATAGAGATATTAGGTGAGATGAGAGAATTGCTGGAGGGAGGATTAAAATAGAAACTTATAAATTATGGGCATTTGAGGACGACCTGGTGATAATCTTGGAAGATCCTCTGGAAGGAATAGAAATATTAATGGAAAAACTAAATGGGGTATTAGTTGGCTTTAAAATTAACAAACAAAAGATGAAGATGTTAACAAAGAATATGAACATCAAAAAACAAAAGGAATTGATAGAAAAAAAATCTGGTTTTAAGATTGAGAAAAAAGTGAAATACTTGTGTATGACTATGACTAATATGAATTGTATGTTATACCAGAATAATTATGTTAAGAAAGGGAATGAAATTAAGAAGGACATGTTAAAATGGGAGAAATTACCACTGCCATTGTTGGGAAGAATTTCTGTGATAAAAATGAATGTTTTGCAAAGAATGACATTGTTTCAAACAATACCTATTTTGACAACTGATGTACCATTTAAACAATGGTATTAAGATATATCTAAGTTTCTATGGCAAGGGAAAAAACCAAAGGGTAAATATAAAATACTTCAAGATGTAAAGGAACAAGGAGAATTGGGACTGCCTTATTTGAAATTGTACTTTGCAGCCTGCTTCTTAGTCTAGATGAGTGAGTGGGTTCTGCTTAATTGTAATTAAAAGCTAAATTTTATGTAGTTAGTCCTCCAAAATTTATGTGAAATGATATAAATACTTATTTCTGCTGAGAAATAAGAGGATATTAGAAGGGCATGACCTGAGGTTCGAATGGCATGGTTTTCTGTGGTACGATAAAGTTAAGGTTAATGTAGGTTTTAAGAATCATTATATTAGAAGTGCCATATTGAGAATATGGAACAGATATAAACCCAGACTGTGCCCGAAAATGCCTTTATGGGTCTCAGCACAAGAACCATTTTATAGTAGCCTGAAGCCAGAAATGAGATGTTTTCCAGGACAGGCCAAGTTCGCCAACAAATGAAACTAATCCTCCTGACTCCCCCAAAATCCAATGATCAGAAGCTGAAAGCTATGCCACTCCACAAGGACAAGGCAATGGGGTTGGTACTCCAGAAAAGCAAGGGAAAAAGAACTCACTACAGTTTTTGAATTGTTTCATGTTTAAGTTGGAGTAAAACACATTTTGCACTGATTCCATCAACACAAAAATCCAACTCTCTATTAGATAATTTGGACCCTTCTGTGTAGTCCTTTCCTTTTCTCTGCTATCTCTGCCCTAAAAAAGGTCCAGGGAACCATTTCAAACATTTATTAACGAAAACCTTGAAAGTTTCCAACTACAGTTTGGAAAGGATAATGTATTCTAAAGAGTACATGTCCCAACTGTTTTCATCCCATTCTACCCAAAAGTAATGGAGCTGTAGACATGTTTATGCTTCCACATTAACCTATTGACATTTTTAGTTGACTCTCAAAATGGCTTGAATTGAATCAGTTGGCCCTCAAATACTGAAGTGCATAACTTGAATCAAATCATGCCCTCTTTGCATTTCAAATCTCCCACTCAAATGAAATCAGGGCTCATCCACATAGACTTAATCAAAGGTTAGATAAACCATGGTATTTTGAATTTTCTGTTCATTTTCTCACAGCTGATGTAAGTTACCCATATTTCTCAGGAACATAAGGAAACAATTTGTTACATATGATGAGACAGCTTTATATAGGATGGCCTGCATGAACCCTTCCTGCAGGGGAAGGATTGCTTTTCTAATGATCAGCAACAACCAAAATGTCAATGACTATTGATGGAACAAGATAGCTTTGAAAGGAAAAGAAACATGGCTCTTCTAAAACTAGGCTAACAACATAGATTAACACCAGTCAAAGGGACCAAAAGATTGTTGTCCTTTTTCCAGTTGTGAATTCCTTTCTTGGAAATCATTTAAATAGTATCATCTTCCTCTATCTCCCACTTTTATGTCTAGAATTACTGACATTTCCTCATTGTATTTCTATCTTTGGATTATTTTGCCTGAAGAATCAAGATCGGGTTGGTGATATAAACACAATTTGAAATGTTGTCTGGACCAAGGAAATTGTCTCATTTTCATTCTAGCAAAACTATAGTATAGTTTTGGGCTCTCAACAGCAGTAGTAAATTGTCAGTCTGGCTTAGGTAGGTCTGAATTTTTCACATCTTCCGATTTCCACCAGTTGGAGTCTGATTCCATTAGATGAACAGAGAAGGAGCATAGTAGCCTCCATCAGTTCCTTCAGCTCACACAGTCATGAAAAGATCACTCTGTTTCTGTCTCACAGTTCTTCTGTTTTGAATGAAGCATAAAGCTCTCCCATCACCTTGGGCAACTGATTGTCTAAAGGCTGCTGGGTTGAATATAAAAAGGAATAACTAAAGCAGATTGAGCTGAACATAGCACCAGGTGATGACTGCTGGATACATTAGCCTCTCTGCTAATACAACATTTGCAATGCATGAATTGTTTCAATTGATTCAAAAGCACCCTGTTAAACACCTATGTGTCCTATGCTTAGGGATGCCAATTCTACATTATGAAAATAGTGATATGAAAGAGATCTTAAAATAAAGCACAATAAAGATATAGAAAATGGAAAATCAAGTCAGGCATGTGAAGCTGTTAAAACTAAATATTTATGTACTTACAATATATGTTGCTCAGTCCCTATTTTGGAAGATCAGTTAATCTCACCTATGATTGTGGAAAGTGGAGTAGAATCCTTGACTTCTGTTTTGTTTCAATTCTTTAGCCAGCCTTCCTCAGGATTTGATCCCAGGACCCATGCCACAGTTTTCTTTTCTCTATTGTTTCATCCGAAGACTTCCTTACATGCAAGGCATATGTGAGCACACATTCATATACACATTCACACACAACTGGTCTATGATTTGGAAGAGAATAGGGGGAGGGAAACTTGCGGATGAATTTAGAATAGCTGAAATTGGTGATATTGTGATAAATAAAGTCAGATTACTGCTTGAGACTTATGCATGATCAATAATCCATCTCTCCTTGCCTAATTAATGCAAATTAAAATTGCTGCTCTCCTGCTTTGCAGTGACATTTGATTTCACTAACATTCTTCCCCAGAATGTAAAATTTAGAAGACAGCAATTTAGGAGCCCAAATTTCATGTGTTGTCATATGATTCTGGGATTTAAGCATTGCATTTTTTCAAAAGATAGGTCAGTAGTTTAACATGACAAAGGATGAAGGGAGGAAGACACAAGCCCTCAAAAGAATGTGGAAAATGAGATAAACCACCATTACTGATTCTTCCCTACCTTTTCAGTAAATAATTTGAAGGAAGGGAAAGAAAAGGACAATTAAGAGTCTAGAGAATGGCAAGAGTGGACAATCCCAAAATGGAATGGAGAGAGATAATCACCAAATCCAATTCCTTTCTGAGAAGCCTTATGATTTTTTTTAAAAAAGATATTCCTCTGTGCACTCAGGAGGAAAGATGTTCTTTAAAGGAAGAAGAAACTGATGTGGAGAGGGCAAAGGATGTTTTTTACCTGCCACTAGCAAAGAGTTATATTTCATACAAGGTTTTGGTCATAATTGCCATTTTAGCTTGTTTTTTTATGTAATGTTTAGAATCGATTGCAGATCCTTTTTGATGGTGAAGATGAAGATAATTCAGTGGCCTGTTAGAACCAGTGAATGGAGCACAGCTTAACATTGTGTAAACTCACAGGCAGAAAAAGGAATATTGTTTAAAAACACAGCCTGTGAGCACGTTAGAGAGATTCAGGTTCTTATTCTTACACTTTTAGCCCACCCAAGCATAAAGAAACACACGCTTAGACATCGCAGGCACAAAAAGTAACTACAAAAGAGTTATTACATTTATTTTGTCCAGGTACAGCCATTTCAGTAGAAAATTGGTTTCTGTCAGGGAGACTCTAGAGAGCAGAGAAGAAGGCTGGACAATAGATAAGAAGCGAGCACGTAGCTCAGAGAGCCTAGCCTATTTTCCCAAACGTCAGAAGAAAGCTCCGCCCTAGGGTGAGCTGATATACTTGGGAATCTTCAGGCACTGTTAGTTTAGCAGGATTTTGCTTGTAGGTATGCAATAAACACTAGAGACTAGATTCCTGGCCTCGGCGTGTTATTTCTGCATCTACACACGACAGTTTCAGTTCTTCTTTCTGTTCCCTAAACTGAATACCTCTGGCCCTGTTTGCTGCCAGAGGCTACGTGGAGAAAGGGGTTTGAGGCCTAGCACATGACCTCTCCATGAAGAGGAGCAGCCACATGCTGCTTCCTCCTCAATGGTGGAAGAATCAGAGAGAGAGAGAGGAAGTAGGAGAGGCAACAAGCAGCTTCCTCTAGTAGCACAGAGTTTGCCTCCTAGAGCAATCACCCATATGCTAATAAGGCATGCTTGATTTGCCAGATTCCAACAGAAGAAACATGTCATACCATGCTTTGACACCTCTCTCCCATTTGATCTGAGGACTTTGAAACTCTACAGTACAACCCACTGCACAAATGCAGCCGGACACAGGATTAGCATAAGGAACACACATGAAGAGTAGGAATTTCCTTTGAAAATTAGGTGGGAAATGGGAATAACTTTGAAAAAAAGGATGGATATCAGCACCCACAGCAAGAAAGTGGTAACTGAGTTCATCCTTCACTGCTCTGCCATCCATTTCCTTATTCCTTTTGCCTCATGCTATGGATCTATTCCTATAACTCTGTCCTTTCTCAGTCTCTTTTTCTTTTTCAGTTGTATTTTTGGCCTATCATTTTTTTCCCACAAGAAAGAGCTTTCCAAATCCCCTAATCTCCTAGGATCCCTCTATGCTAATTCCGGGGGGCCAACGTCCACCTTTGTCTGGTCGATAAGGCTGGTCAGGGCAGATCTAAGGGACCAGCCAACCCCAAGCCTGGCTATTCCCCTCCCCTCCCCAAGCATGATGAAATAACCAGGTCTTTAAGTTTTTTCTAAAGTCCAGGAGAGAAGGGGCCGATCTTATTTCAGGGGGAAGAATATTCCAAAGGGTGGGGGCTACTGCAGAGAAGGCACGCCTCCTAGACCCCATCAGATGGAACTGTCTTGCAGACGGGGTTCGTAGCGTGCCCTCTCTGCAGGACCGGGTCAGATGGGTTGATTGAACGGGGATGAGCCAGTCCTTCGGGTAACCTGGTCCCATGCCATGTAGGGCTTTAAAGGTAATAACCAACACCTTGAATTGAATCCAGAAGCAAACTGGGACCCAATGCAGCTCACGGAGCAAAGGTGTTATATGTGCCGATCTTGAGGCACCTAAAATGGCCCATACAGCCACACGTCACCTCCCGAGCCGATTGAACCAGCCAGGAGGGACACAATTCTGAGAGTGCCTTGGACTGCAAGAAGATTAAACCAGTCCATACTCCAGGAAATAAAGCCAGACTGCTCACTTGAGGGAATGATATTAAAGGCAAAACTGAAGTACTTTGGCCACATAATGAGAAGACAGGTACCCTGGAGAAGATGCTGATGCTAGGGAAAGTGGAAGGCAAAAGGAAGAGGGGCTGACCAAGGGCAAGATGGATGGATGATATTCTGGAGGTGACGGACTCGACCGTGGGGGAGCTGGGGATGGCAACGGCCGACAGGAAGCTCTGGCGTGGGCTGGTCCTTGAAGTCACGAAGAGTCAGAAGCGACTGAACGAATAAACAAAAAAGATCTCAAGGCACTAAGGATGGATTCAGGATGGGAGAGAGCCAAGAGACTTTAGAACAGTGCTTTCCAAACTGCTGCCGTTGGTGACACACCAACGGTGGCAACGGCAGCAGCGTGGGGGCACACGCATGCATGGCAGCAGTGTGGGGGTGCGCACGGCAGTGGCGGCGTGCACAGCAACAGTGGCCTCGCTAAAATGCGGAAGCGCTGATGGTGCGCCACTGCCGTCGTCGCTGCCGCCGCCGCCATACACACAGCCACCGCCACACCACCGCTTCACAATACACTAAACTGTGTGTTGCAACACACTAAAGTGTCGCGACCCACAGTTTGGAAAGCTATGCTTTAGAAGGAAGCTATTGATCATTCCCCTTTTGGATAGAGATACTTTGGGAATGGCTGTATATCCAGGCTGGCCAATTTAGTGGCATCTCCTCCTGGGTTATCAGTAACTCACAACTCACAACTTTGCTGACAAATAGGAATTTGCATGTAAATGCAGTTCCATGGCAGTAATGTTCTTTAATCAATAGCCTAAATCTGTTGGTTTTTTGCATCTCCAGAACAATAGGATACCTTTGGCTTAGCATCAGGGTGAGGCCAATAACACTGCAGGAATCAAATAAATATGTGCAAATTACCACTACATCTGAATTCCTCTTCTATAGATCATTGATTCCACTTCTACAAATTAATATGAAGACCTTCCTTCTTTTATACTGCTGATCCCTGAATCATCTTCTTGCAGAAATCAGGTATCAAATATCACCATCCTCACTAGGGAACAGAAAAAAATCCACAGTTCCTTTTTCTTTGTGTTTTTAATTGCTTTCCTTAAAAAAAATCAATTGTTTCCCCAAAGCACCTTCTTTCTCTGCACTGGCCATCCCATCCTGACAAACCCACGCTGAAATCTTTGGAGGCATTTCATCTCAATCAATTAGAAATTGGATGCTTTCTAACAACAATGAAAGGAGGCTTTAATTTTAGAGCTAATTAAATATCAACAATTGGAGTGTAGCAACAGACACTTAACCTGAAGTAACCCCACTATTTATAAAAGAAGAGGATGCACAGGCTGCAGGTCTGAAGTGAGTTATAGTCATTTTAATATCAGCTATCACACTCAGTTTTCTTTTGTTTTGCCCCAGCACAATCATTTTGGTCAACTTCCTCCAGAACCACTACCTTTTTTGTGACTATCAGATGCTAATTAAATTGGCATCTCAGTAGAGGGTCAAATCCTGTGCTGGGCCCAGAAGCTGGGGCAATGATTCCAGAGGTAAGAACAAGGACAACTTTATCTCACCCAAATTCAAGTATGGTTGAAGGTGGAGAATGAAATCAACAAGTGATTAAACTCCACAGCTTTACTGATAGATAAATTTGCCTCAAATTTTGTGCAGGTTTAGGGCTCTAAATCCATAGCTCCCTCTCTCCAAACTGATCAAAATTGAATACAGGTAGGCATTTGTTTCTTTATAAAATGCCAAGGTGGAGAACTTGGGAAGGGAAAGTAGGTAATTTTTTTTGATAAATTTTATTAGAATTTTACAATACATAGTTAAAAGTTAGAAATAGGAAAAAAAAGAAAAATACAAAAGAAAAAGAAAGAAAAAGAAAAAGAAAAAGAAAAAGAAAAAGTAAAGTATGAAACATAGGTAACTTCCAATCTATCCCTGGTCATGAGAACAAGAAAATCCATCCTAAGTGCTAGTTTTTCATGCAATAGATAAGGATAATTCTTTGTCTAATATACCCTATTATATTTATAGTATGTAGATAATTGAATGACTGACTGACCCTCTAATCTAAGGCAACTGCATCCACAACTCTCCATTTATAACTGTTCATGAAAAAAGATGGTGTATCGCAGATTATGCTTGGCCTCAAGGACTTCTTTGGGACAAAAAAAACCTCCTGAAAAAATCATCGATAGTTTTTCTTAGGTAGCTTATATAGCTGTTGCACCTCTCTTATAGTCAGCAAAACAATCTTATTGCCTAGCCACCAGCTTCTTCCCCATCAACTCTAGCCCTTCTTAGGAGGGGAAGTGCTGGACCTCAGAGCCCTTAGAGTGAGAATTCAGAAAACAGAAACATCTTTTACAACTTCAGCAACATGAGAGTGAAAGCAACACTAGACACAATTGTCTTAGGCAGCTATTAATAAGAAAGGACCCCTGCCTTATTGTACATCAGATAAAACAGTCCTAAATGCATGTGGTCACTTACCCTAAAAGTTAAAAAATGGAGTCATGGGGTTTAAAAATGTATTTCACTGATTTCTTTATTTCTAAAAAGTATAGATTGTTCTAGAACAAAAGCTCTCCAAGGATACACAGTACAAATACAAATAAAATCCATAGAAAAGCAAAGCCATCATTTCAAAAGTAGAGCAAAGCATCACATGGCAGCAATGGTACAAAAAATAAATGTGAGATAATTAAAGATAAAATTGCAGTCTAGGTTCCAGGTAGCTCTCTTTGGGAAAAATATTTCATAGCTAGAGGCTACTACTTGACAGACCTGCTCAGAGCATGTTCATAATACAAGTGTCTTTAAGGCACTCTTTGTTGTTTAACTGTAGAAAAACTGGGTTGTTCCTTTCTACTCCCCAAAAGAACTGTTGGCAACACAATGTTTGCTTTTCAACTCTGCAGTCACAAATAGTATCTTAAAAAGGTATCGTTTGTAGCCATTAATGGTTCACTGTAAAACAGCAGCCTCAATTCTTCCAACAGTACATCACTATACTTGCAAGACACTTCTGAAAACAAACCCACCAAACAATCTTGCACTCCAATATATCACAATCCAGGGCATAGGCGTTACAAAAAAGAGTGGCATTTTACAAAGGAAATAATTATACACAGAGAGGAGATCCAGCTTGTCCATCAGCAAAGTTAGATAGTGTTGGAAGAAAAATATCTGACTCTCTCCAGCACTAGAATGACCTACTTGTTTTCATTCATTCATTCATTCATTCATTCATTCATTCATTCATTCATTCATTCATTCAATTTATATAGCCTCCCATCTCAAACCAGTGACTCTGGGTGCCTAACAATAATAAAAACAATAAAACAATACCAAAACATTAAATATAAATATAAATACAGCTGAGAGATCTTAAAAGCCATTGGTGTCAGCACAACCAGGAAACAGGGCCCTTCACACACTCAGGGCCTCAGGTCCAGGCACAAAGCCAGGTCTTTGAGGCCTTGCAAAAATCCAAAAGGGCTTATCATCCTAATCTCAGGAGGAAGGATGTTCCAGAGGGCAGGTGCCACAGCAGAAAAGGCACGTATCCTGGTCCCTGCAAGCTGACATTCCTTAGCTGACAGGACCCGGATCATGCCCATCCTGCTCGACCGGATTGGACGGGTAGAAACAACTGGGAAAAGACGGTCCCCAAGGTAACCCGGTTTCAGCTCCTCAAGCTCACTCCTGGGCCCTGGTTGGCAGACTTTCAAGGCCCTGGGTTGTCGGCTGCTGCTACTGAATGCCAGATCAGTTTGTAATAAGGCCATCCTCGTCCATGATTTGATAATGGATGAGAAAGCTGACCTGGTTATCTCATGATAACCAGCACCTTGAATTGCACCCGGAAAGAACACGGCAACCAATGCAGCTCCTGAAGCAGTGGTGTTACATGTGCCGAGTAGCCGACATTATTTACAACCCGGGCGGCTGCATTCTGTACCAACTGAAGCTTCTGAATGCTCTTCAAGGGCAGCCCCATGTAGAGCGCGTTGCAATAGTCCAGAAGGGAGGTCACGAGGGCATGAGTGATAGTGAGTAGTGCCTCCCGGTCCAGCAATGGGTGCAACTGGCGCACAACCCAGAGGTGTACAAAGGCCCTCTTAGCCACAGCTGCCACCTGCTCTTCCAGCAGGAGCCTTGAGTCCAAGAGGACCCCCAAAGTGCGCACCAGGTCCGTTTGGGGCAGTGCCACCCCATCCAGGACCAAAGATGGAAAAACCTTGGTACTGGGAGGCCCAAATACCCAAAGCCACTCAGCTTTGCTTGGGTTGAGCCGGAGCCCATTGCGCCCCATCCAGGCCCCTACAGCCTCCAGGCACTGAGGTAGGACATCCACGGTATCACTCAGACAGACATGGGAAGAGATATAAAGCTGGATATCATCAGCATACTCACCCAGCGGCCTCATGTAGATGTTAAGAGGGGCGAGAGAACCGAGCCCTGTGGCACCCCACATGGTAGGGGCCGTGGGCTGGACCTCTCCCCTCCTACCAACACCAACTGGAACTGACCCCAGAGGAAAGAGGAGAACCAGCACAGCACAGTGCCACCCACCCCAACTCCCAAAGCCGGTCCAGAAGGATACCATGATCGATGGTATTGAAGGCTGCTGAGAGGTCAAGAAGAGCAAAGATGGTCACACTTCCCCCATCCTCCTCCTGCCAGAGGTCATCCAAGAATGTGATCAATGCCGTCTCAGTCCCATATCCCGGCCTGAATCCTGACTGAAAGGGGTCTAGATAATCCGCTTCATCCAGAGCCCTTTGAAACTGTCATACGACCACTTTCTCAACAACCTTCCATAGAAAGGGGAGGTTGGAGACCAGATGGAAACTATCCAGATTAGTTGGGTCGAGTGATGGCCCCTTCAGGAGGGAGTGCACCACCGACTCCTTAAGATCCAGTGGGACCACCCCCTCCCTCAAAGAGCAATTAACCACCACCCAGACCCAATCACGTGTCCTCTCCCGGGCAGCCTTGACTAGCCAGGAGGGGCACAGATCTAACACAAAAGATAACCATGCAAGACTCAGACCCTGTAGCCCCCACTGGCCTTGCATTAAGACGGAAATTCAACACAGAGCGGACAGGAGCAACTTTACCTGCCAGATGCTCAGCATATTCCTCACAATGGCGCTGAAGGTAAACCCCAAATTACTCCCTCCAAGGAGAGTCTGGGTTACCCGAAACAGGCCCGCTGGGTGGCTATCTGCAGATGCAATAAGAGAGGAGAAATAACCACGTTTTGCCACCCTTACCACCACGAGGTCGCCAGCAAAGGAGATTGTTACCTTGTCGTGGTGCTGGAGCTTGAGCACCTCAATGAAACCATGAGCTAAACCGTGAAGGGACACCCAAGACGGGAAGGTTGTGGCAGAGAGGTCAGACTAAATATGATCCCTGGGGAAGGTAATGGCAACCCACCCCAGCATTCTTGCCGTGAAAACTAAATGGATCAGTACAACCAGAGATATGTCGGTATACCATCGGAAGATGGGACTCCCAGGTCGGAAGATGGTCAAAATGCTACTGGGGAGGAACAGAGGATACGATCAACTAGCCCCAGATGTGATGACGCAGCTAGCTCAAAGCTGAAAGGACGGCTAGCGGCCGATGGTGCTGGTGGTGAACGACGAATCCGATGTTCTAAAGATCAACACACCATAGGAACCTGGAATGTAAGATCTATGAGCCAGGGCAAATTGGATGTGGTTATTGGTGAGATGTCAAGATTAAATATAGACATTTTAGGTGTCAGTGAACTGAAATGGACTGGAATGGGCCACTTCACATCAGATGACCACCAGATCTACTACTGTGGACAAGAGGATCACAGAAGAAATGGAGTAGCCTTCATAATTAATAATAAAGTGGCTAAAGCAGTGCTTGGATACAATCCAAAAAATGATAGAATGATCTCAATTCGAATTCAGGGTAAGCCATTAAACATCACAGTGATCCAAATATACGCCCCAACCACAGATGCTGAAGAAGCAGAAGTAGATCAGTTCTATGAGGATCTGCAGCACCTACTGGATAATACACCAAAAAGAGATGTTATTTTCATTACAGGAGACTGGAATGCTAAGGTGGGTAGTCAGACGACACCGGGAATTACAGGCAAGCATGGTCTGGGAGAACAAAATGAAGCAGGACATAGGCTGATAGAATTTTGCCAAGACAACTCACTGTGCATAACAAACACTCTCTTCCAACAACCTAAAAGACGACTTTATACATGGACTTCACCAGATGGTCGACACCGAAATCAGATTGACTACATCCTTTGCAGCCAAAGGTGGCGGACATCTATACAGTCGGTAAAAACAAGACCTGGAGCTGACTGTAGTTCAGATCACGAACTTCTTATTGCAAAATTTAGAATCAGATTAAAGAAAATAGGGAAGACCCACAGATCAGTTAGATATGAGCTCACTAATATTCCTAAGGAATATGCAGTGGAGGTGAAGAATAGATTTAAGGGACTAGATTTAGTAGATAGGGTCCCGGAAGAACTATGGACAGAAGTTCACAACATTGTTCAGGAGGCGGCAACAAAAAACATCCCAAAGAAAAAGAAAACCAAGAAGGCAAGATGGCTGTCTGCTGAGACACTGGAAGTAGCCCAAGAAAGAAGGAAAGCAAAAGGCAACAGTGATAGGGGGAGATATGCCCAATTAAATGCAAAATTCCAGAGGTTAGCCAGAAGAGATAAGGAATTATCTTTAAACAAGCAATGCGCGGAAGTGGAAGAAGACAATAGAATAGGAAGGACAAGAGACCTCTTCCAGAAAATTAGAAACATCAGAGGTAAATTCCAGGCAAAAATGGGTATGATCAAAAACAAAGATGGTAAGGACCTAACAGAAGCAGAAGAGATCAAGAAAAGGTGGCAAGAATATACAGAAGATCTGTATAGGAAGGATAATAATATTGGGGATAGCTTTGACGGTGTGGTCAGTGAGTTAGAGCCAGACATCCTGAAGAGTGAGGTTGAATGGGCCTTAAGAAGCATTGCTAATAACAAGGCAGCAGGAGACGATGGTATCCCAGCTGAACTGTTTAAAATCTTGCAAGATGATGCTGTCAAGGTGATGCATGCCATATGCCAGCAAATTTGGAAAACACAAGAATGGCCATCAGATTGGAAAAAATCAACTTATATCCCCATACCAAAAAAGGGAAGCACTAAAGAATGTTCAAACTATCGAACAGTGGCACTTATTTCACATGCCAGTAAGGTAATGCTCAAGATCTTGCAAGGTAGACTCCAGCAATTCATGGAGCGAGAATTGCCAGATGTACAAGCTGGGTTTAGAAAAGGCAGAGGAACTAGAGACCAAATTGCCAATATCCGCTGGATAATGGAGAAAGCCAGGGAGTTTCAGAAAAACATCTATTTTTGTTTTATTGACTATTCTAAAGCCTTTGACTGTGTGGATCATAACAAATTGTGGCAAGTTCTTGGTGGTATGGGGATACCAAGTCATCTTGTCTGCCTCCTGAGGAATCTGTATAATGACCAAGTAGCAACGGTAAGAACAGAGCACGGAACAACGGACTGGTTTAAGATTGGGAAAGGAGTACGGCAGGGTTGTATACTCTCACCCTACCTATTCAACCTGTACGCAGAACACATCATGCGACGTGCCGGGCTTGAGGAATCCAAGGCTGGAGTTAAAATCGCTGGAAGAAACATGAACAATCTTAGATATGCAGATGATACCACTTTGATGGCTGAAAGCGAGGAGGAGTTGAGGAGCCTTATGACGAAGGTGAAAGAAAGCTGGGTTGCAATTAAACCTCAAAAAAAACCAAGATTATGGCAACCAGCTTGATTGATAACTGGCAAATAGAGGGAGAAAAAGTGGAGGCAGTGACAGACTTTGTATTTCTAGGCGCAAAGATTACTGCAGATGCTGACTGCAGCCAGGAAATCAGAAGACGTCTACTTCTTGGGAGGAGAGCAATGGCAAATCTTGATAAAATAGTTAAGAGCAGAGACATCACACTGACAACAAAGGTCCGCATAGTTAAAGCAATGGTATTCCCTGTAGTAACCTATGGCTGTGAGAGCAGGACCATAAGGAAGGCTGAGCGAAGGAAGATAGATGCTTTTGAACTGTGGTGTTGGAGGAAAATTCTGAGAGTGCCTTGGACTGCAAGAAGATCAAACCAGTCCATACTCCAGGAAATAAAGCCAGACTGCTCACTTGAGGGAATGATATTAAAGGCAAAACTGAAGTACTTTGGCCACATAATGAGAAGACAGGATACCCTGGAGAAGAAGCTGATGCTAGGGAAAGTGGAAGGCAAAAGGAAGAGGGGCCGACCAAGGGCAAGATGGATGGATGATATTCTGGAGGTGACAGACTCAACCATGGGGGAGCTGGGGATGGTGACGGCCGACAGGAAGCTCTGGCGTGGGCTGGTCCATGAAGTCACGAAGAGTCGGAAGCGACTGAACGAATAAACAACAACCACCACGAGGTAGGCTCTAATAGCGGCTCTAGCTTGTGTTCGATCGACTTTGCTCCCTGTCTTCCGCCAGTGGCGCTCCAGGTGTCTCTTAGCCCTCTTAAGCTTCCTCAGCTCCACGATAAACCATGGGGAGCCACGGGAACCATGGGCATGGAGAGGCCGTTCAGGTGTGATCCAATCCAAAGCCGTGGCCACTCTCTCGTTCCACGCGGCCATCAAGGCCTCAGCCTAACTGTGAAGCAGACTTCTCGGAACAACCCCAAGCTCCCTCTGAAACCCAACTGGGTCCATCAGTCGCCTGGGGTGGGCCGATCTAATAGATCCAGCCTCCCTTCAGAGGGGGGTGGCACCAGAGAATTGGAGGCTCACCAGGAAGTGAACTGACCATGACAGGGGAGAAACCAATACCTCCCCCAATTTCAGAACACTCTGCTACTGCTCTGACAGAAAAAACAGGTCAGGTGAATGACCACTATTATGTGTCAGGCCACGGATGACTTGGGACAGGCCCATGGATGTCATGGTGGCCATGAACTCCAGAGCTACCTCCACCCCTGCCCCCAGGGAAGGCAGATTGAAATCCCCCAAGACCATAAGCCTGGGGAACTCCACCACCAACCTGGCTATGGAGTCAAGGAGCTCAGGCAGGGAGGTTGTGTCAAATGTTATCCGGGGGGGAGCTTCCTTTTCTTTCCTTTTTACCTTTCAGCTCACAGGCCTCCTGGCTGGACGCCTCCCCCCTTGTCCTTTCCTTTGCTGGCCCACACAATTAACTAAAAGGAACACTGCCCTTTTAAAATTAACTAACCAGGATCCACACCTCAGCAACAACTGTATTAAAAGGAACCCTGGAATAGTTTTATACAGGTTCTCTAATTAGCTTCATGAGAACCCTCTCCTAAAGGGCAGACTAATCCCAATTTAGGGCATCAACCCAGATGTTACTAGTCTAGGCACCAACCCCTACTGTTCTTAGCTTGGGCACCCACCCAACAGCCTCTACCTGGGCACCAACCCAGATGTTCCTAATTTGGGCACCAACCCAAATGTTCCTAATTTGGGCACCAACCCAAAGTACAAACTTCGCTGCCACCACCCTATCACTATAGTCCCACAGCCCTAGGGAAAGCTGGGGGGCTCTGGGCCAAACCTCAAAACCTCCAAGGATGACTTCTCCCTTCAAGCCCCAAACCTTGGGAACTTAACCATCTACAATCTCCTGGTAGTAACAAGCCAAGTGGTTAGGCAGGCTGGGTAGAATCCAATTTCCATATGCATATGACCACAACACCAGCATGTAAGATATATATATATTATTAAATAATTACAATTAAGACTTACACACTAAAATAGGATTCTTTTAAAAACATAGTATGCAAGACGACAGGTAAAAATAATAAAAAATATCTCCCTAAAATTTACTGTAGTTCCTTAATCTGGATACGCTGTTATTTATCCATTTCCAGGCATCATAAGATAAAATTACATTTAGGCAGGTTGCTGGAAGATACTAACCCTTTCGATGGTAACAAAGCATCATGTTGTTGTTGACGACCTTGAGAGAAGAATCTCTCTCTCTTGCTCTCCTTTTCCTTATTTTTATTAGGCAACTTCCCAATCAAAAGCTCGACCAGCGAGGTTTCAAGGGCGTTGCCCAACGAGCTACTCAAATTCCCCCTCCCAACTGAAATGCAGCTGCAAGGATATCCTTACTGGCTTGGATCCAGCAATTCAAAGGAGAAGCTGGCCAAACTCACTCCTCCAAAGTAAAGGATCCCACACTCAGCACTTGTTCTTCGGGTTATTTCTAATAACTACCTGGCTTGCTGCCAGAGTCTCCAAATGACCCAAGATAGGGTCTAGCAACAAGCTTGTTCTTCACAGGTTGCTACGCAGCAGGGAGGCTGGTACAATAGCAACAGTCCCAACTGATCCCTCTTAGAGCCCAACTTAACAAATAGGGTCTCGCACCTGGCAATCTGAGGAGCAGCGTCCCTCGATGCCTCCCAAGTATCTCGGATGACCACCGCCACCCCACCACCCCTACCCTGGGGTCTCAGCTGGTGCCACACCCAAAAACCAGCTGGGCACATCTTAGAAAGGGGTACTCCCCCCCTCCTATCCCAGCCAAGTCTCAAGCCAGGTCAGCTTTCTCATCCATGATCAAATCATGGATGAGGATGGCCTTATTACAAACCGACCTGGCATTCAGTAGCAGCAGCCGACAACCTAGGGCCTTGAAAGTCTGCCAACCAGGGCCCAGGAGTGAGCCTGGGGAGCTGAAACATGCCACAGGAACAATACATCTCTGGCCCATTCCCCGTGTGTGGCCTGCTCTTTGTCTCCCGCCAAATTTTCCCATACCTGTCACTACTGGGATGTTACAGCCTGCCCCCACTCCTCCTAGGGTACTTCTTTCAGCAGATATATGTAAAATGGATGATATTCATTCAGCCCTCAGAAAAAGGAAAAGGAAATATGTAAATATCTCCATCAACAGAAAGAGCTTGCAATTTTTAAAAACTATGAACATGAAAAAAAATTGTCAGAGATCTGTTCATCTAGGCAGACAGCTTTGAATTCCTCCTCCTCCTCCTCCTCCTCCTCCTCCTCCTCCTCCTCCTCCTCCTCCTCCTCCTCCTCCTCCTCCTCCTCCTCCTCCTCCATAAACTCTGGATATTAGAGTATTAAAGTAGAGCAACCATCCCCTAATCTGGGCACATTCTAGATACGTAGACCTCAGTTCTCAGAATTCCCAGCCAACTTGTCCATTGCTGAAAATGCTAGGATTTGAAGTCCACACATTTGGATTTCCCTAATTCCCAGGTTGGGAGGTTGAATTAAGTTCACCACCTTTTCCTGCTGATGGGCTACTCCTCTTTAAGAATTACCCAGTAGGCAGATTCAACATACTCCTCTCCATGCCAGGAAGAGCTTCATCTATTGCATAGAGCCAACAGAGAATTTGCCATGGCTGCAAGCTTCACTTTCCTTTAAAACCAATGGCTCTTGGGTTGAAATTTCTTGGAGGAAAAACCTTGACTACTGTAAGATATGACTATCTGTAGCAGCCTCCCTCAGCTTGGACACCCTCCAAATTATGAGTGGCTTCA
Organism: Charina bottae; assembly: GCA_023362775.1. Classification (NCBI taxonomy): domain Eukaryota; kingdom Metazoa; phylum Chordata; class Lepidosauria; order Squamata; family Charinaidae; genus Charina; species Charina bottae. The sequence continues at coordinate 135,552,303 of JALMGJ010000002.1, read as the reverse complement.
AGTATGTCCATTGCTGAGAATTCTGTGAGATGAAATGAGCAGATTAGAGGGTGCTCAAGTTGGGGAAGGTAAACCTTTTACAAGTAAGCGCTGTATTTGTTTCTATCATTCAAAGTTATTGCAAGCTGTGTTGGCAGAGCTTGGACTTGAAATGTACCCTTGGAATACTTGTATTTATCAACACATTAGCCCAAGAGCATCCTTTTAAAGAAGGAGATAAGAAATATTGTCCATGAAGTCCTCGGTAGATGGTGTTTTTGTCTGAACTGAGTTGATTAAACATATTATACAAAATAATAAGGGGCGTGGTGGCTCAATGGGTAAGACGCCAGGCTTGTCAATCGGAAGATTGCAAGTTCGGAGGTTCGAATCTCTAGCCCCGCATGCGGAATGAGCTCCCGCACTAGCCCCAGCTCTTGCCAACCTAGCAATTTGAAAGCATGCAAATGCAAGTAGATTAATAGGTACCACTTCGGTGGGTAGGTAACAGCGTTCCGCATGTGTCATGCGGCCACATGACCGTGGAAGCGTCTTCAGACAACGCTGGCTCTTTGGCTAACAAACAGAGATGAGCACCGGCCCCTAGAGTTGGACACGACTGCACAAATGTGCGGGGGGTACCTTTACCTTTTACCTATTATACGAAAAGAGTGCCTACTGTTCAGTGGTAGAACTCATTTTTTACATGTGGTATATCTTAGGTTCAGACCCTGGCATTGCTAGCCATTAATATCTGCTGATAAAAAGGTCCTCTCTCTGCCTAGGATCTTGGAAACTTGCTTCTGGTTGGTGTGAACTCAGTAATGAACTAGTTAAGCTGGCCTCCCCATCCAAATGCCCATCCATTGTACTGAATTCCAACTTCCAGAATTCCCCAGCTGCAGGCAATCCATCAACAAAATGCAAATTCTGGAATTAGAAAGAGCAACCAGGTGTTTATAATTTATTTGGAGCAGGGATGACCAAACTTATATTGTGCTAAATACTAAAGATTTTTGTGGGAGTGTTCATCCTCCCATCCCTACTCCTTGCCCACAGATTTGAGCAGGAGCTGCTGGACAGCATTGAAATTTCTTTCCCTTGCTCTATTCATTGTGTTTGATTTTTTCCCCTTTCTGCTTTTCTTGTAATCTGCTTAACCAGCTCAGTTGGACAAAAGATGCAGGAGGGATAATTTTCTCGGCATCAGGTTTGTTCAGTGTAGCTAATAGCATGGTTGCTCCTGTGTTTAATAAAAGCAGGTGACAAGAAAATTCAGGCTAATGAAATTATTTCCTTATTAAAGTGATAGGTTGATTTTTCCCTCATATTTATTCATGCTGCCAGGCTTGTCTGTAGCTGCAGTCCTTATTATTTCCATTCTTTTGTAAATAAGGGGCAAACTGTCTCTGTCCAAATAGTATTTGGTGGCTGCTGTGCTATTTACATGCAACCACTCTTGAGGGAGAAAGAAAGAAGCAGAGGGGTGCCAGCATTGGCATCTCAAGACTTCCTGGATCCTGCCCTGCTACACCAGATAAAAGCAAGTTCTTTGGAAGGGCACATTACCAAAGGTCAGACTTCCAAGATCCTGAGTATGATAGCAGGCAGTTGGGGAGATAATGCAGAAATACATAAGAAATAAGAAAGACAATGTCCTTAATTGAAAGAAGTTCTGTATCATTAACATCTGCCTGCCAATCTGCAGTTAAGAACAAAGCTGACTTTTTTATGGAAAAAAAGTTTCTAGAGAAAGCTTCACCTATTGAAATTTGCTTGTCACGAAGCTGCTAAAGACACAGGGTTTCCAGCCATAAAAGGGTTTGGGGAAAGATGCCTTTGTCTCTTGGCACATCAGTGGCTATGCTTAAATCATAACGAAGGCAGCCATAATCACTGAAATGTCTATGAAGGTTCTCAGTCATCCAGGTGGAATTGTCTGTAGCTTGAATCATGTCAACTGGATTTCTATTTTCTCACTGAAATGGTCCTTCCGAAATTTTGCTGGCTTATTACACTTTCCTACTTTATATTAATGGGGGGCGCGATGGCTCAGTGGTTAAGACGCCAGGCTTGTTGATTGGAAGGTCACAAGTTCGGAGGTTCAAATCCCTAGCCCCGCGTGACCGAGTGAGCTCCCGTTCTTGCTCGGCTCTTGCCAACCTAGCAATTCGAAAGCATGCAAATGCAAGTAGATGAATAGGTACCACTTTGGTGGGTAGGTAACAGCGTTCCGCGCGCGTCATACAGCCACATGACCGTGGAAGCGTCTTTGGACAACGCTGGCTCTTCGGCTAAGAAACGGAGATGAGCATCGGCCCCTAGAGTCGGACACGACTGTGTAGGGGAACCTTTACCTTTACTTTATATTAATATTCTCACAGCAATTTCTCACTTTAAAGAATCAAAATACAAGCTTTTTGTGAAACTCTGAAGAGTCAAAATAAAATAAAATCCCTGAATCTGTTCATTAAAAAAAATGGAGAAGCTCAGGTCTCCTTAGATGGCTCTACTTTGTCTGAAAAGTTCATCTAATTCCACCAAGACATAAAAAAATTAATTTATTTTTAAAATAAACAAAATGTAAAGCTCAGCAGTGTTAAATTAGCTGTACCCGTGTGTCTGAACTTTAATATATATAATCCTCTCTGAAGGATTATCATTTCTGAAAATGACATTACCTTCTGTAAATTGGAAAACAATAGCCATTGTTGCTTTCTAATGACAATTTATGCAAAACATGGAGATAGAGATTCAAATCCTGAGTCAGATTGAGAAGCTGCCTCTGCATCAGTTAGAAGAAGTCTGTCAAAGTGAGATGCAACCCAAATCTTGTGGGCTGTGCCCACCCTCAGTATAGACTCCGAGTGTGAAAAGTGAGGCCAAAAAGTTGAACCATGCAAGAGATAGTAGCAATTTCAGTTTATTACAGTACAACACCCAAACAAAAACAGAAGTCACTAAAAAGAATGAATGTCCCTCTCCCATACAAAGATAATCCTCATGTATGAAAATGTAAGGCCAGCTCAGGATTCTCAATTAACTTTTTGCAATTCAATTTTACCTGCTGTCTTGTAAATTTGGCTGTCTTGCTTAGAGGTTATTGCCAACGTTTGGCCCTAGTTATCTTCTGTGCTGGAGATCCTGGGACTTTGTTGCCATCTGGCCTTGTGCCTGCCACTTTAGAAGGTAAGGACTTGTGTGTGGAGCTGGGCTTCACTTGAAGCTGCTTGCTTCTCTGGTTTACTTTTTAAAAACTGCCAACAGTACCAATCTTCATTCATAAGCTTGAGTGAGACATGTCTTGAAACATTTCTCTGAGTTAGGCAATATTTTTTTTAAAAAAAGGAAAGTAAAAAAAGGTGGATTTGAGGGAGAATTCTGAATGTGGAGGTTTTACTTGTTATTGCTGTTATTTTTCCTAATATGAGAGACTTCCTAATATCAAAAAAAAAGTCTATTATGAGTTGCTTATTCCGACAGCACTCAGAAAAAGAACATGATTACAGATCGAGCTATCAGAGGTTTGGCCAAATAACCTAACTTTCCCTTTTAGTGCTTTGAGATAGCAAATATCTAACTACTGCCCTTCCCAGTCAGATTTTTCAATGCTCATTGAAAAGTTCAAGTTCAAGTTCATTGCTATGTTTGCATGATATGATCACCCATACTTAGCTAAAATATGATTTATTGAATGGAATCAATTTTCTGGATTTGCAAAATACACCCAACCATACATTATTCACCCAGACCGAGTTCTATAACACATGAGACTTAAATGTGGATTCTCACCTGGTAGAGAAAAACAGTCAAAGTTACAGAAGCTCCATTCTATCCTGTTTCCTGGAGGCCTTTAACCACTGATGGAACAGCCCAAAGGCCTATCTAGTCCAGGATTGCCCAAAAGATATTGATGAACCCAAAATAGGGCATGAGAAAAACATCCTTTTTCTTTGTTTCTCAAGAACATATTGCCTTAATGACAAATAGTAGCCTTATCCTCTGATTATTAACCTAAAGAACATAATGCATCTCATGCACCAATGTCAGTGTGAGACCAGAACAGCAAAATATGTGTCAGTCTACATTAAGAGTCCCCCAGTGGCTATTGGAGAATGAGAGAGAAAAAGTTCATGATGATACCTTGCCATGTCAGCACAACATTCAATTATAGCTTAGGACAGGGAAGTCACTGGCCACCTCAGGACAATTATTTATGGTGGCTGTTCATGTCCTATAATAGTCACAAAACATTTGCCACCTCTTAATTTCAGTACAAGATGAGATGGACAAATGCAGGCTATCCTTGGGTGACTGTATATGTCAATCTCCTACTGTGGGTTTTCTTCAGCACCTAATCAAAGCCAAATACCAAGGTCTCATGACCTTTAATTGATTCTGACAACAGGTCGGTGAGGCTGACCAGAGGAAGGCATTTGAGGGGGAAATTGGCAGGGAGAAGAGAAAAGATTCGTTTTATCTATTTCGCACCAGGAAGAAGCTAGCATTGCAATGGCCTTTCTTTCTCTCACATACTCATCAACTCTATCCACTAAATGTTTATCACATGGCCCCAAAATTACTTGTCAAAAAATGAGCAGAAAGTCTGGCTGATGAGTTTGGAAGGAAAAGTCCTTCACTTGTAATGGAACTGAAAACTAGTCCATGTTAATAATTTATTATTAAAGCAACAGATTGATCTATGGTGTTCAAGGGTGATGTGCAACTTGGGAGTCTTCTGGACTCACAGCTCCTACTCAATGAACATATGGCAACTGTGGCCAGGAAGGCCTTTGCACAGCTCCATCTGGTGCACCAGTTGTGCCCTTTCCTAGATTGGGGGGCCCTTCAGACAGTCACTCATTATCTGGTCACCTCATGGATTGACTCCTGCAATGAGCTCTACATGGGGCAGCCCATGAAGACCACCCAGAAGCTTCAACTGGTCCAGAATGCAGCAGTGCAAGCAGTGATAGGCATGCCTCAGTATTCCCATGTAACACTGCTACTTCACGAACTGCACTGGTTGCCAGTTTGCTTCTGGGTGTGATTCAAGCTGATGGTTGTTACCTATAAAGCCCTACATGACATCAGGCCTGGTTACTTGAGGGACCACCTATCTTGCGTAGTATCTGCCTGGCCAATATGATCTGGCAGAGTTGGCACACTTTGGGTAACTTCACTCAAACAATGCCATCTATTGACATCTGCCCTATGGAATGAGCCCCCTCCCCAAGATCCAAATGCTCCCCATCCTCCTGGTGTTTTGAGGGGGCCTGAAGACCTGGCTCTTCACCCAGACCTTTGGAGAGGATGACTGAAGCCTCCTTTTAACTAGGTTGTTTTATTTTGTTTCCACCCAGTTTGTTATTCTGTCATCTCTACCTTTTTTTTCTTGTTGTCTTTATTGTCTTGTTTTTCATGTTTTAAATAATTTGTTGTATAAGAATTTTATTAGATTTAAAGCAAAGATAGAAACTACAAAAAAAAGCAAAATAACTACAAAAAGAAAAAAGAAAAAACTAAAAAGGTGTGAAAACAAAAGAAAAAAAAAGAATTTTAAAGATTACATATAGAGGTGACTTCTGACTTTTAACAACAAGAATATACAGCAATTTCCATAATCAATCCCGTACTCTATATCAGACCAAAATCACATTATTTCTATAAATCATTCCATTAGTACATTATAAAAATCACTAAGTACAATTGCTCCTTCCCCTTATATTAAAAGAAAAAGAAATATATAACCCTCCTAATCAACTTCCCCCCAAAAAACATTTATTTAATTATTTCCTTCCTACCACTATTCTGTACATTTCTGTCCACTATAATAAAGATCAAACTAAAAAACATATAAATTGTCTGCTCTTATAATTAATAATACTGCAATTATAACAATCTTAATTCTATTAAACCTAAAATCAGAATTTATTGTTTATACCTTATTAATCTTAATCCAAATCATTAAAAAAGAATATGAAGTCAAACAAGCCTTAAAAGCAATCCAAATGAACATTCTTAAACCCTTACCCCACTTCAGAATATACCAAAGCATTTACATATTTCCACATTACACACAACACATTTTTCATAAAAAATCAAACAGCCCAACTGCCCCCTTAAAAACTCCGACTTCTCAGCAGAAAACCTCCCATAGAAAAAACCCTCTTCCTTCCCATAACTTTCCATCAGAAAAACAATTCCATTTATGATTTGCAATTCAGTCTGTCCCTTTAATTCCTTCAATTCCACAATCTGGTCTTCGTCAGCAAAAGCCTTGATCTCACTATCAGTAGAAACATTTCTATTGTTGAGTTCCTCAACTTCTTCCATGACATCCACAGCCAGATGACACATTTTAAAGCTGATATTTTCTACAATGTCTTGAATATCTTGCAAAATAGCTTGACAGGAAGCGAAAAAGATCTGTTTAAAAGTCCATTTGAGCTCACAACGGGACTCTGAGAAAGTCTGCTTGAAATCCTCCATGTTTCAGGCAGTAGATTATAGTGCCCCCAAATACTCAACTAGCGAAAATAGGAGTTAATGAGTTAATGGAAAACTTCTGAAAGATATTGACACAAGTGAAAGTATGCTAACAGGTAGCTCCAAGGGAAAGTGGCAACAGAAAGCTAAAGATTCAGAACAGCAGATTCAATGTGTAGGAGAATATTAAATTCTTCAAATTCAATACAAAAATAATAGCAGGGAGGCAATTATTAATTCTCAATCCTCCTTAGTATTTAAATGGGAAACAAGCCAAAAAATTTTTTTAAATTTAAAAATTAATTCCAAAAATAACAATAACCACCAAGAGAGATTGCTTCTTCTTGCTGTAAAAAGCCTCTCTTAGGGTACATAAACTTAAAGAAAAATATAAATGGGGTGGCTTGACTTAGTGTCTCTTTAAGGCTACAGCGCGACTTGGAAATGGTGACGTCCCGGCCTCCTGGCGGCTCTTACCAGATTGGCGCAAATGCTGTTTGCAATTCTCTGGCTGCAAGTCACCATTCTGGAGGACAGATGGGATGATTCCAAGCATTTTCTTTAGTCATGAAGATGCTTCTGGGCTTCAGGAAAAAGCCTGCCTAAGTCCAAAAAACCACCACGTTGTCAGTTCTGTCCGTGGATCCCACAGATACAGCTGTTCAGTTGGCCATGTCCCCACCAGAAGTCCCATGTTTTAAATCATTTGTAAACCACCCAGAGTTGCTGGGAGTTGGGCAGCATATACATTTAATAAATAATAATAATAATCAGGATGATGAAGTAGCATGTGTATAACATCTATCAAGGAAGTAGCACAGTTGCTTTAAAGTCAGAGTTATAACTCAAGATCATCTTAACAACTGAGACAGATCCTTGAAAAAATTAAAGTTTGGGGGTACCTTTCTCAAAATCACAGAGGCTTTTCATCAATCTCTGAGACATCCTTATCTCATTTGGTATCCTCTAAATGAATTGGAGCTGCAAATCCCATTCTGATTAGAAATTATGGGATTAGTAATACCAACATGTCTTGGAGAGACCACATTAAGGTAGGATATTCTTGGAACTATTATTATTGTCCTATATTTCTCTTTGTCATAGAAAATCCTATGGGGCAATGGGAATAGTCAGTTATGGGCTTCTGCAACATTCTGAGGGCCTTGCAGGATTCTGCAGAAGTATACATATCGAGATCCCCTTAATAGTTAATGTGAGTACAGTTTTCTTAAATTATTTGGGACATCATGTTCACTGAAATATTTATTCACATAGATAAGTAGCTGTCTTCATTGCAGGGATTCAGATTATACTCAGAGTGATTGTCCTGAATCTCTCCATTGTAGACAATATAAATGATCAGGCACTGTCTCTGATACGTGGTCTGATAGAATTTTCTGAACCTGAAAAATGCATATAGGAAAGGAGATTAATAGAGTTGGATGTTTTGGCAATATTCCACATCTAAATGGAAATGTTGATGAAGTTGCTGTTATATATATATATCCTCTCTTTCCTTCAGGAACTGAAGGTAGCCCCTGTAGTTATCTCCCCCAATATTATCCCTATAAGATGGGCTTGACTGGCCTGAGGTCTCCCATGGCTGAGTGAGGCCTTAGCACTCTCTAATCTTAGTCTAAAGACAAATCTACACAAACATTTGATCATATTTCATGCTTGAATCAGATGATACTCTCTCCAACCTGTCATTCTGGTACTATTGCTCCAAGTAGTTTTTTTTTTCTTGCCCACTTCCATGAGCATCTGCAGGAGGGCAAATGATGAAAAACACATGATGACATCATGATGAAAAAACTGCAATGTACATACTTGCTCATTTGTCAGACACAAGTGATCTGTGTCATGATATTGCTGCATGCTTGTCATCATTTTGCCGCAAACTCAGTTTGCTGCAGATAACTGTGTTTATTTTTTTTTCACTGACAGTTCTTTGGAACGATTGCAGCTTCTGTGTGCTGCTGACGTAACTGTGTTTCAAACTTGCAGTATTTCCTGGCATTGTGTTCTTACATGATCTTACTTAGTCGAGTTAAGAATCAGGACAGCACATGTGAATGGCTTTGGGGGTTCAATTTCATTCTTTTGCATAGCATCTAATTGAACCTCCAGAGCCATTCACACATGCTCTCCCTTCTCTGCATTGTTCAGCCCATAATCTGTCTGGAGCAGAGACTGAATCAACTGGTAGAGTTGCTTCAACAGCACTTGCCAAATGGCTTGAGTTAACCAGCCAGGTCATTTCTGGTACAATAATGCCTTTTTTTTTTTTGGTGGTGGTGGTGGTGGTGGTGGTGGTGGTGGTGGTGAAGTGGCCAACAGCTGGCTTACTAAGCAATCAACTCTAATGGGACCCTCCTGATTGGTTTTTTTTTGGTCATATCCCAAGCAATAACAAAACTGTTCTCACTGATTTGCCGTAAGGAACTATTAGTAGGCAAACTATTAGTAGGCAAAACACCACACCAAGCAGCCTCCTTTCTCAGTTTGTCACAGGGTTACCCAGCACACATTGAGGTTACATGGCATGCTATAACAGTTTTATTTTAAAGCTGATACCTGCTTATGCAAAATTTCATACCCTTTGGCTGACTGGTGCATGGACTGGTTTATTTGTACAACATTTAGCCTGCTGGTTTGCTTTTAGAGCATTGGGGCCAGGCTGTTCCTCCATAGCATTTTCCTTTCTTGATCAAATATGGTCATGCAGGCTCATTTTGGTATCTCCAAACTGTTGGAGAAGCATCAGCAATTTGGAGCAATCAACTGCTCTCTCCCTATTCCCTCCTAGTAACCATCTGAAATTGCAGGCAGCCATGTCAATTTCACAACAAAATGGTATTATTTCCTCTGAGCTTGGTTCACTGAGGAAGCAAACAATTTGCAAAAACAAAAAACTCACAAAAAGCAAAAAAGCTGCAAACAAAACTGTGTGCACGCAAGGATCCTCCCCAAGAGACAGGCTGCCTGGCTTCATTACTAAGTGGATGCAAATTCAGTTAGTGGTAGATAGAATGGGGAATGATCTGTGAGCAGTTCCCTGGTGCTGTCATTTCATTTTCTATCACACAACAGGAGCCTCAATTTCTGCAATTTGGCAAAACTGTCAAAATAATTTGATCCAGTAGCAGCAATGATCAATGCTTCCCCATGCTCCGTAGTGTACTTTCTCAGCTTTATTTTTTATATAAATTTTAAATTTACATAGATAAAAGTTTGAAACAGAAATGAAAATGGAAATACAAATCAAAGAAAGAAAGAGAGTAAAAAAGTGTAGTAAAGAAAAAAGAAAAAAGATAAAGATGAAACATAGAAATTAGTCAACTTCCGATTTGTCTCTGGTCATAGTAATTTAACAATTTTATCTTACATGCTTGTTGTTTATTCGTTCAGTCGTTTCCGACTCTTCGTGACTTCATGGACCAGTCCACGCCAGAGCCCTCTGTCGGCCGTCACCATCCCCAGCTCCCCAATGGTTGAGTCCGTCACCTCCAGAATACCATCCATCCATCTTGCCCTTGGTCGGCCCCTCTTCCTTTTGCCTTCCACTTTCCCTAGCATCAGCTGCTTCTCCAGGGTATCCTGTCTTCTCATTATGTGTCCAAAGTACTTCAGTTTTGCCTTTAATATCATTCCCTCAAGTGAGCAGTCTGGCTTGATTTCCTGGAGTATGGACTGGTTTGATCTTCTTGCAGTCCAAGGCATTCTCAGAATTTTCCTCCAGCACCACAGTTCAAAAGCATCTATCTTCCTTCGCTCAGCCTTCCTTATGGTCCAGCTCTCGCAGCCATAGGTTACTACAGGGAATACCATTGCTTTAACTATGCGGACCTTTGTTGTCAGTGTGATGTCTCTGCTCTTAACTATTTTATCAAGATTTGCCATTGCTCTCCTCCCAAGAAGTAGACGTCTTCTGATTTCCTGGCTGCAGTCAGCGTCTGCAGTAATCTTTGCGCCTAGAAATACAAAGTCTGTCACTGCCTCCACTTTTTCTCCCTCTATTTGCCAGTCATCAATCAAGCTCGTTGCCATAATCTTGGTTTTTTTGAGGTTTAACTGCAACCCAGCTTTTGCACTTTCTTCTTTCACCTTCGTCATAAGGCTCCTCAACTCCTCCTCGCTTTCAGCCATCAAAGTGGTATCGTCTGCATATCTGAGATTGTTAATGTTTCTTCCAGCGATTTTAACTCCAGCCTTGGATTCCTCAAGCCCAGCATGTCGCATGATGTGTTCTGCATACAGGTTGAATAGGTAGGGTGAGAGTATACAACCCTGCCGTACTCCTTTCCCAATCTTAAACCAGTCCGTTGTTCCGTGCTCTGTTCTTACCGTTGCTACTTGGTCGTTATACAGATTCCTCAGGAGGCAGACAAGATGACTTGGTATCCCCATACCACCAAGAACTTGCCACAATTTGTTATGATCCACACAGTCAAAGGCTTTAGAATAGTCAATAAAACAGAAATAGATGTTTTTCTGAAATTCCCTGGCTTTCTCCATTATCCAGCGGATATTGGCAATTCTCGCTCCATGAATTGCTGGAGTCTACCTTGCAAGATCTTGAGCATTACCTTACTGGCATGTGAAATAAGTGCCACTGTTCGATAGTTTGAACATTCTTTAGTGCTTCCCTTTTTTGGTATGGGGATATAAGTTGATTTTTTCCAATCTGATGGCCATTCTTGTGTTTTCCAAATTTGCTGGCATATGGCATGCATCACCTTGACAGCATCATCTTGCAAGATTTTAAACAGTTCAGCTGGGATACCGTTGTCTCCTGCTGCCTTGTTATTAGCAATGCTTCTTAAGGCCCATTCAACCTCACTCTTCAGGATGTCTGGCTCTAACTCACTGACCACACCGTCAAAGCTATCTCCAATATTATTATCCTTCCTATACAGATCTTCCGTATATTCTTGCCACCTTTTCTTGATCTCTTCTGCTTCTGTTAGGTCCTTACCATCTTTGTTTTTGATCATACCCATTTTTGCCTGGAATTTACCTCCGATGTTTCTAATTTTCTGGAAGAGGTCTCTTGTCCTTCCTATTCTATTGTCTTCTTCCACTTCCGCACATTGCTTGTTTAAAAATAATTCCTTATCTCTTCTGGCTAACCTCTGGAATTTTGCATTTAATTGGGCATATCTCCCCCTATCACTGTTGCCTTTTGCTTTCCTTCTTTCTTGGGCTACTTCCAGTGTCTCAGCAGACAGCCATCTTGCCTTCTTGGTTTTCTTTTTCTTTGGGACATTTTTTGTTGCCGCCTCCTGAACAATGTTGCGAACTTCTGTCCATAGTTCTTCTGGGACCCTATCTACTAAATCTAGTCCCTTAAATCTATTCTTCACCTCCACTGCATATTCCTTAGGAATATTAGTGAGCTCATATCTAACTGATCTGTGGGTCTTCCCTATTCTCTTTAGTCTGATTCTAAATTTTGCAATAAGAAGTTCGTGATCTGAACTACAGTCAGCTCCAGGTCTTGTTTTTACCGACTGTATAGATGTCCGCCACCTTTGGCTGCAAAGGATGTAGTCAATCTGATTTCGGTGTCGACCATCTGGTGAAGTCCATGTATAAAGTCGTCTTTTAGGTTGTTGGAAGAGAGTGTTTGTTATGCACAGTGAGTTGTCTTGGCAAAATTCTATCAGCCTATGTCCTGCTTCATTTTGTTCACCCAGACCATGCTTGCCTGTAATTCCAGGTGTCGTCTGACTACCCACCTTAGCATTCCAGTCTCCTGTAATGAAAATAACATCTCTTTTTGATGTATTATCTAGTAGGTGCTGCAGATCCTCATAGAACTGATCTACTTCTGCTTCTTCAGCATCTGTGGTTGGGGCGTATATTTGGATCACTGTGATGTTAAATGGCTTACCCTGAATTCGAATTGAGATCATTCTATCGTTTTTTGGATTGTATCCAAGCACTGCTTTAGCCACTTTATTATTAATTATGAAGGCTACTCCATTTCTTCTGTGGTCCTCTTGTCCACAGTAGTAGATCTGGTGGTCATCTGATGTGAAGTGGCCCATCCCAGTCCATTTCAGTTCACTGACACCTAAAATGTCTATATTTAATCTTGACATCTCACCAATAACCACATCCAATTTGCCCTGGCTCATAGATCTTACATTCCAGGTTCCTATGGTGTGTTGATCTTTAGAACATCGGATTCGTCGTTCACCACCAGCACCGTCGGCCGCTAGCCGTCCTTTCGGCTTTGAGCTAGCTGCGTCATCACATCTGGGGCTAATTGAACGTATCCTCTGTTCCTCCCCAGTAGCATTTTGACCATCTTCCGACCTGGGAGTCCCATCTTCCAATGGTATACCGACATATCTTTGGTTGTACTGATCCATTTAGTTTTCATGGCAAGAATACTGGGGTGGGTTGCCATTACCTTCCCCAGGGATCGTATTTAGTCTGACCTCTCTGCCACGACCTTCCCGTCTTGGGTGTCCCTTCACGGTTTAGCTCATGGTTTCATTGAGGTGCTCAAGCTCCAGCACCACGACAAGGTAACGATCTCCTTTGCTGGAGATCTTACATGCTAGGTCTATATAAAACATTAAAAAACATTTCTTGTCTATTATATCAAAATGTATATATTTTAATCTTCAAATCCCCATATAAGCTTTGCTCCTCCTGCATCTTGTAAATAGTCAGTTAATGGTTTCCACTCTTTAAGAAAATAATAATTTGAATTTTCTTTTAATAAACATGTCAATTTATCATTCTCTGCCATATCCATCAATTTTAACATCCAATCTTGTATCGTAGGCAAGATCTGGCTTTTCCAATTTTGTGCATATATAAGTCTTGCTGCTGTAATCATATATTGCATAATTCTTGTAAATTGCTTCCCAAGTTGTCCATCAATTATTCCCAACAAAAAAAATTCTGGTTTAAATGGAACTCGAATTTTTAATATGTTTTGCATCAATGAATGTATTTGAGTCCAAAATTTCTTTGCAATCTCACATGTCCACCACATATGGTAAAAAGACCCCTCTTTTTTTTTACATTTCCAACATAAGTTGGAAACATTCCCATACATTTTAGAGAGTTTTTGTGGGGTCATATACCATCTGTACATCATCTTATAAAATTTTTCTTTTAAATTATAGCACAAAGTAAATTTTAGTCCTTTAGTCCACATATCTTCCCATTGTTGCATTTGAATATTATAACCAATATTTTTAGCCCATTTAATCATACAATCTTTAACTTGTTCCTCTACCATTTCACCTTTTAACAATAGTTTATACATTTTTGCAATTAGATGATCATCAGCTTCACATAATTGTATCTCGAATTCTGATTTGGTTTGTTCAAATTCAAAGTCTTTCTTATCTGATTTAAATTTCTCTACAAGTTGCATATATGAAAGCCATTGAAAAGTATATCCCTCTGATGCCAATTCTTTTATTGATTTAATTATATATTGTCCTTGTTCTTTCTTTAAAAAATCTTTATAGGTTAGCCATTTATCTTTAATTCTTACTTCTGTTCTATAGAATGCTTCTTGCGTAGAGATCCATAAAGGTCTTTTATAACATAAAGTTAGTTTATATTTATTCCAAATTCTTAACAAGGATCTTCTAATATAATGATTTTTTATTTATTTATTTATTTTGAAAAATAAACTTTATTTACATTTAACATTTAACACAAACATTTACACTTTACATAAAACATATCCCATTTACACTTAAGCATCCCATCAATTGCATATTTTCACAGTATCATAATTTCATAATATAATTTTTTATTTCTAGTCCTTTATATAATTCAATCTTTCAATTCTATTCTATTCTCTTATGTCTCTTTATCCATTCTAGTTTCTTTTTCCTTCCTACCTTCTTTCCTCCCACACTCCTCTCCTACTACTACTTATCCCTTAACCCACCTCATCCCTTCCTTATCATTTTTACCTATTTTTAATTCTTTAATTCCTTCCTTCCTTTCTTTCTTTCTTTCTTTCTTTCTTTCTTTCTTTCTTTCTTTCTTTCTTTCTTTCTTTCTATCTATCTATCTATCTATCTATCTATCTATCTATCTATCTATCCCTATTCTATTATTCTCTTATGCGTTTTTCCTTTCTTTATTTTTAAAGGCTTAACCACTACTACATACACATACATACTACATACTCATACACCTTTAAAATTGCTTCCAGCTTTCTTAACTCAGAACATTAAATGTAACTAATTTGTATACATTTTCTCTCTTACTTTCTATATTTCGTTATTTATACCCCCCTTACTATATTTTTATTATAGTTATATATTTACACACACATATATATATATATATATATATATATATATATATATATATATATGTAAATATATAACTATAATAAAAATATAGTAAGGGGGGTATAAATAACGAAATATAGAAAGTAAGAGAGAAAATGTATACAAATTAGTTACATTTAATGTTCTGAGTTAAGAAAGCTGGAAGCAATTTTAATGGTGTATGAGTATGTAGTATGTATGTGTATGTAGTAGTGGTTAAGCCTTTAAAAATAAAGAAAGGAAAAACGCATAAGAGAATAATAGAATAGGTATAGATAGATAGATAGATAGATAGATAGATAGATAGATAGATAGATAGATGAAAGAAAGAAAGAAAGAAAGAAAGAAAGAAAGAAAGAAAGAAAGAAAGAAAGAAAGAAATTAAAGAACTAAAAATAGGTAAAAATGATATATATATATAATATATATTATTATATTCCCTTTTAACATACTCTGTAAAAGGGTCCCATATCTCTTTATGCTTCCCTATTTCTTTCCCTTTTATTAAATTAGTTAATCTGTCTACTTGCATTAAATCCATTAGTTTCATAATCCATTCTTCTTTTGTTGGTATGTTTTCTTCCTTCCATAATTGCGCATATTTTACTCTTGCCGCTGTACTTAAATATAAAAATCTTTTGTCTTTTATTCATAGTATCCTCGATTTTACCTAACAAATAGATTTCTGGTTTCATTTGTATATCCTTACCTAACATTTCACTTATATATTTATTTATTTTAGTCCAATATTTTTTTGCTTTCTCACATAGCCACCATATGTGGTAGAAAGATCCTCTTTTTTTTTTACATTTCCAACAGATATTCGTATTCCTAATTTTTGATTTAAATAACACCTCAGGTGATAGGTACCATCTATAGATCATTTTGTACATATTTTCCCTTAAACTATTACTTAAAGTAAATTTTATATTTTTGACCATATTTTTTGCCACTGCTCATATGTAATTTCTATACCTAAGTTTTCTTCCCATTTCTTCATATAATTTTTAATTTTTATATCTTTAGTTTTCATTTCCAATAATATTTTGTATATTTTTGATATCAAGTGGTCATTGTCTCTTTCTAATATATTATCCCAATTATTTTGATCTTTTATGAATTGATAGTTTTTATTGTCTATTTTATATTGTTCTTTTAGTTGAAAGTACATAAACCAATGGCACGTTATATTTTCATTTTCTAGTTCCTCCCGTGTTTTTAATCTATAGTTATTTCCTTCCATTTTTAACAAATTTTGATATTTTATAAAATCTTTATCTGTTTGATTCCCCATTCTGGCGCCTGCCTCCTGTGGGGATACCCAGAATGGCAAGCCAGGTAATAGCGTTTTTTTATATTTGTTCCAGATTTTTAATAGTGACTTCCTTATTATATGATTGTTAAATAACTTATGTACTTTGCATCTATTATGCCACATATAGCCATGCCAACCATACCTATTATCATGTCCTTCCAAGTTTATTGTTTTTCCATCTTCTAATTTAATCCAATCTCTGATCCAAATTAACCCACATATTTCATAATATAATTTTAAATCAGGCATTGCTAATCCCCCTCTATTTTTTATATCTTGTAAATATTTAAGTTTAATTCTAGGTGTTTGTTTTTTTTTTGCCATATAAATTTTGTTATTTATCTTTGCCATTTTATAAAAATTTGGTCTTTTATTATAATTGGGATCGTTTGGAACAAATATAAAAATCTTGGTAGAATATTCATTTTTATTGTGGTAATCCTGCCTAATAAAGATAGTTGCAAATTTACCCATTTCTCCAAATATTTTTTAATTTCTTTCCAAAAACTTTCATAATTATTTTTGTATAAATCCAAATTGTTATATCATTATAATATAATGATTTTTAAAGTCTACATTAACTTTAACTTTATCATACCACAAATACCCATGCCATCCATATATTAGTTCATGTCCCTCCAAATTCAATAATTTTTCATTTTTCAAAACTATCCATTCTTTGGCTGTTGTGGGTCTTCCGGGCTGTGTGGCCGTGTTCTGGAAGTTGTGGTTCCTAACGTTTCGCCAGCATCTGTGGCCAGCTGTTCTTCTCCTCATCTTCAGAGATTTTGCTTCTATCTGTGCTCCTGCCCTCTGAAGATGCTGGCCACAGATGCTGGCGAAACGTTAGGAACCACAACTTCCAGAACACGGCCACACAGCCCGGAAGACCCACAACAGCCATTGAACTCCGGCCGTGAAAGCCTTCGACATATCCATTCTTTAATCCAAACCAAGCAACAAGCAGCATAATATAATTTCAAATCCGGCAGACCTAGTCCTCCTCTTTCCTTAGAGTCTTGCAAAACTTTATAATTTACTCTTGGTTTTTTCCCTTGCCAAATGAACTTGGAAATATCTCGCTGCCATTGTTTAAAAGGTTCTTCTGATGCCAATATAGGTAGTGTTTGAAAAAGATATAAAATTCTTGGCAAAACATTCATTTTAATTGCTGAAATTCTACCTAATAGTGATAATTGCAATTTTTCCCAATGGTCCAAATCTTTTTTTATATCCATCCAAAGTGGAATATAGTTATTCTTAAACAACTTAACATTTTTAGCTGTTAAATATACTCCCAAATATTTTACTTTTTCTTCCATTGAATATCCTGAATATTATTGAATATTATTTCTTTCAATTTCTCTTGTTGATGATGATCCATATTTTTAGTCAAAACTTTTGTCTTCTGTAAATTCACTTTGAACCCTGCTAGCGACCCAAAGTCTTTTAATTTCTGTATTAAAATTTCAATTCCATCTAGTGGATTCTCCAAAGTAATGACTAGGTCGTCTGCAAAGGCTCTTAGTTTATAAACGTCTTTTTTAACTTTGATACCATGGATACCATCATCCTGTCTAATATCTCTAAGTAAAACCTCTAATACCAATATAAACAAAAGTGGAGATAATGGACAACCTTGTCTAGTACCTTTTTGAATTTCACATGGCTTACTATATTCTCCATTAACAATTATTTTGGCAAATTGTGGAGTATATATTGATTTAATCCATTTTATAAAATTTCCTCCAAAATTCATGTTTTCCAGTACTTTGAACATAAAAGGCCAATTTAAGTTGTCAAAGGCTTTTTCAGCATCAATAAATATCAAGGCAGCTTGTTTATCATAATGTTGTTCCAAATATTCAATTACATCTAATATATTTCAGACATTGTCTCGGATTTGCCTCTTGGGCAAAAATTCAGCTTGGTCTTGATGAATATAATTCTTAAGAATATTTTTCATTCTTTCTGCTAATCTCATTGTAAATATCTTATAGTCATTATTCAATAAAGATATTGGTCTGTAATTCTTAGTTAATGTCAAATCCTGTTGTTCTTTGGGGATCAGTGTTATGTGTGCTTCTTTCCAAGTTTCTGGCGTGGTTCCTGTTTCCAAGATAGAATTCATGGTCTTCTGCAAAGGTATGCATAAATCATCCTCAAGGCATTTATAGTAGGCTGCTGACAATCCATCCGGTCCAGGAGCTTTTCCACTACTAATTTTCTTGAAAGCCTTTACCAATTCTTCTTTTGTTATAGTGTTTAGTGTCAATCTTTGTTGATCATTAAGAACAGTTAGTTTTTGTTTACTCAAATATTCTTCAATATCATTCAAATTGACATCTTGTTTTTTATATAATATAGAATAGTAGTCATGAAAGGCTTTTTGAATGTCCATATTGTTCACCAAAGTTTTTCCTTCATGTTGAATATTGGTAATCAAATTCTTTTGTCTTTGTTTCCTCAATTTGTAGGCTAGCCATCTACCTGGTTTATTTGCATGTTCAAAATATTTTTGTTTTGTTAATTTCATTTGAGTCTCTATCTCTTGAGTTAATATCATTGATATTTGCTTTTGTAAAAATTTAATTTGAGTGAACAAAGTATCATCCATTGGTTTATCTCTCAAACCTATCTCTTTACTCTTAATTTCTTCTAAAATCAGTTGAATTCTTTTTTGTTTCTTCTTCCTCATTTGAGCATTGTATTGAATAAAGTAACCCCTCATATATGCTTTACTGGCTTCCCATACGGTTTGAATATTAGTACCTTTGTTCAAATTAAATTGAAAATATTCTCTTAACTTTTTTTTACATACATCAACTACATCATTATTCCGAAGTAATGACTCATTCAATCTCCATCTAAATACATTCCGTTTCCCTTTAAGAGTCAACATTACTGGATTATGATCTGAGAGGGTCTTAGGTAATATATCAACTTTACTAATATCCATCATCAAGTTTTTAGATATCAAAATCATGTCTATTCTAGAATGTGATTTAAATCTCTCTGAATAATATGTGAATTCTCTGGAAGTCCCATTCATGCATCTCCAAATGTCTTGTAAGTCCAACATTTCTTTCAGGTCAAAAAATGTTTGCGGCAATTTTCCCTGTGTTTGTTTTATTTCTTTTTGTGACTGTCTATCCAGTCTGGGGTAAATTATCCCGTTCCAATCCCCCATAAAACACCAATTGTCATAAGTTAAGTCCAAGAGTTTATCCATCAAATTTTTGTAAAATACTCCTTTATCCATATTCGGTGCATAAAGTCCAACTATCAATGCTTTAGTTCCTTGTATATTAATTTCTACTACAATATATCGACCCTCTTCATCAGCTAGTATCAATTTTGGATTTAACTTTGGTTGTACATATAGAACTACCCCCTTAGTTTTTTTATATCCAGCCAAAATAAATTCTTCTCCAAGCTGTTTTTGAATCAAATATTTAGTGTCTTTTTTGCAAATATGAGTCTCTTGAAGACAACTTATATCCAATTTCAGTTTTTTCAAAAAATGAAATATCTTTCTTCTTTTCTGTGGGGAATTAATTCCATTAATGTTCCATGTCAAATATTTGTATTCCATTGACATTTTATTCTTTAAAATCCCTTGTCAAGTCCACACCTGTAGCTCCCTTCTCAGATAAGTCTTCAGCCTTCTCTTTATCTTTCGATGTTTCTCCTCCTTCTGCCAATTCTCCATCTGGTAAACCCATTTCTTTCTTATATTTCTCTAAAAAAGCTTTTGCTTTTAAAATGGAAGTTATTTTGAATCTCTGCCCTTTGAACGTAAACGATACGCCTTCCAATTTTCCCCATCTAAATGAAATACTATGTTGCTTTAGTTTATCTATAAGGAAAAAAATAGTCTTTTCTTTTCCTTAATATTCTCAGGGGAATTTCTTTTAATACAATTATTTCCTTCCCTTCTATATTTAATCTAGTATTATAATGTTTCCTCAGAATTTGCTCTTTTGTCACTTTTCTTACAAAATATATCAATATGTCTCTAGGAACTTTTCTTTCCTTGGCATAACATGAGTTTACTCTAAATATCTTGTCTATCTCCAAATCTAAGTCTTGTTCTCTTATCTCCAAAAATTTAGCCAATTCAAAAATCATCCTTTCTCTCACATCTTCATCTACTTGTTCTGGAACTGCTCTAAGCCTCAAAATGTGCTCTTTCTCTCTCATTTCTGCTAAGGCTGTGATATCTAAATTATGTTCAATCTCTTTAATGGCATATTCTGATTTAACTTATAATTTTTGCATCTGGTTTTATGTATCTTTAGGTTCTCCTGACAGAGAATTCACCACTTCCTTAACTGTTTGAATTTCTTTTTTGAAATCTTGCTTAATCTCTTGGGTTATTTCTTTCTTCATATCATCCATCTTTTTGTCTAGTGATATAATTTGATCTTCCATCTGCTTCGTGGAGTCATCAATTTTCTTATTTAGTGCTGCAACAGCTTCTAGTATCTTTTTCATTTCTGGTAATAAGTTTTCTGAGGCAGATGTAGCAGGTGTAGCAGAATCAATAGGTGGTCCTCCAGCCTCCTCCTTCTTCTCTTTCTCCCTCTGTCTCGTTCCCAAAGATGCCATAGCCCTGCAAAAAAGATGAAAAAAGGGAGAAAAAGGGAAAAAAACACAATACAACAATAATTGTTTAAAAAAGGAATTTTTTTAAAAAAAGTTAAAAATTAAAAAAACAATAAAAGGGAAAGGAAAAAAAGAAAGGTGCATATGTCCAAAAAGTTAAAAAAAATAATAAGGAAGCTCCTTTAAAAAAATTTTCCTTTTAGTTCATTTATAATCCCTTATATATATAAATCCACAGTATTTCAGACACCCAAGATAAAAAGCCAGTAGGGACTTTTTGTTCTCCTGAAGTCAAAATCAAAGATAAGAATAGTAAATATTCCCAGGGTTTCACCTTCCCACTTGTAATTCTTCAATCCAACCACAAGTCCAAAAGGAAAAATGTTACTAGAAACATATAAAAAAAACCTCTACATTCCAAATAATAATCCAAATTGAACGTTAAACAGCTTGACTTTTTCCAGAAAAGCAAATCCAAACAGAATTCAAAGTTTAGAGAAAAAAGAGGAACTTATATATATATATAAAAAGTAATAAGGTTTTTTTCTTTCAGGCAGCAGTCCCAACATAAAAGTCTTAAAAAATAAAATATTAATCACTCCATTTATGTCCAAACTCTAGTATAATATTTCCACAAAACGAAAAGGAAAATACCAATAATTGTCCATAGGTAGGAAACTCAAACCAAACTGAAGATAATAACAAAAGTCACTTTCACTTATGGCAAAGTCAATTAACTTTCTTTTCCCACTGTTTAATCTTCCTTTAACAAGAAGAGAGTAAAACACCAGCAAATATAAACCAAGTCCAGAGACAAATCTTAGCACTTAATAGGAAAAATAATATTTAAAAGTAAAAAAGTGTGTCTAATAGGTTGATCGGGTAGCTACTTATCTTATTCAGATTCACGGCTGCTGTAGAGCTTCGTTTCTCTTTCAGTCTCCTTTCACCGCTTCAATCTCCCTTCCCCCGTGGTGGAAATAAGGGAGTCGGGGGAGAGCAGCTACTTCAGAGACCCTTGTGGTTTATCTTCTGATCACCCTCTCTTCGAGGGTGATTTTTTGGCGATTTTCTTCTTCCAAATCACCGCAGACAGCTAACCGCGGAATCGAGGCTAGGAGCTTCGGTTCTTCGCTGCGCTCCGATCAACACCCGGAAGTGAAAGTCTACTTTCTCAGCTTGAACCCATTGT
Organism: Charina bottae; assembly: GCA_023362775.1. Taxonomy (NCBI): domain Eukaryota; kingdom Metazoa; phylum Chordata; class Lepidosauria; order Squamata; family Charinaidae; genus Charina; species Charina bottae. The sequence continues at coordinate 135,530,399 of JALMGJ010000002.1, read as the reverse complement.
GACTCCCTTCCTAGCAGAGGAACCAAAGGGAGGCCAACAAAAAGAAAGCAATTCCAGAGCATGGGCACATGAACAAACCAATGAATGCATGTTGTTTTCTTCCTACTTTCCCAGAAGGGGAAAATTAAGAAAATGAGAAGCACATGAAAAGAATCATGCTATATCAGGCCAATTCTGTTCCCTCAATTCTGTTCTCCCACGTGATGCCTGTAAACTGGGAACAAAAGTAAAAGCACTTGAGATCCCCACCAGCAACTGGTATTCAGACACACACTACATTCTATACCAGTGTTTCTCAACCTTGGCAACTTTAAGACATGTGGACTTCAACTCCCAGAATTCTCCAGCCAGCATGGGGAGTTAAATTCCCCCAACTGGCTGGGGAATTCTGGGAGCTGAAGTCCACCCATCTTAAAGTTGTCAAGGTTGAGAAACACTGTTTATACTATTACCTACTCTATACTTCTTAGTATATTCTCATGACATTTAGATCATCTTACTTGTTATCCTTACTTTGTGAATTAGCATACAGGCATTAAAGATAATGGGTTAGACTCCCTGTGTTCAGTATCCCTTTTCCTCCATGCATGTATTTCTTTTGTTTCTTATTAAACTAGTAATTTCCAAAACACATTGCTGCTGTATTCAGTCCAATACTTGCCAATTGCCTTATGACTCCTGCCCCCTTCTATTATAGTTTAAAGCCTCCTGACCACATTAGCCAGCCACATGCAAATATGTACTTTCCCTCCTTAGTTAGATGAATTCTATCTATGCAAAGCAGCCTCTCCAAGTTTGTTGTTGTTGTTTATTCGTTCAGTCGCTTCTGACTCTTTGTGACTTCATGGACCAGCCCACGCCAGAGCTTCTTGTTGGCCGTCACCATCCCCAGCTCCCCCACAGTCGAGTCCATCACCTCCAGAATATCATCCATCCATCTTGCCCATGGTCGGCCCCTCTTCCTTTTGCCTTCCACTTTCCCTAGCATCAGCTTCTTCTCCAGGGTATCCTGTCTTCTCATTATGTGGCCAAAGTACTTCAGTTTTGCCTTTAATATCATTCCCTCAAGTGAGCAGTCTGGCTTTGTTTCCTGGAGTATGGACTGGTTTGATCTTCTTGCAGTCCAAGGCACTCTCAGAATTTTCCTCCAACACCACAGTTCAAAAGCATCTATCTTCCTTCGCTCAGCCTTCCTTATGGTCCAGCTCTCACAGCCATAGGTTACTATGGGGAATACCATTGCTTTAACTATGCAGACATTTCTTGTCAGTGTGATGTCTCTGCTCTTAACTATTTTATCGAGATTTGCCATTGCTCTCCTCCCAAGAAGTAGACATCTCCTGATTTCCTGGCTGCAGTCAGTGTCTGCAGTAATCTTTGTGCCTAGAAATGCAAAGTCTGTCACTGCCTCCATGTTTTCTCCCTCTATTTGCCAGTTATCAATCAAGCTCGTTGCCATAATCTTGGGTTTTTTGAAGTTTAACTGCAACCCAGCTTTTGCACTTGCTTCTTTCACCTTCATCATAAGGCTCCTCAGCTCCTCCTCGCTTTCAGCCATCAAAGTGGTATCATCTGCATATCTGAGATTGATAATGTCTCTTCTAGTGATTTTAACTCCAGCCTTGGATTCATCAAGCCCTGCATGTTGCAAGATGTGTTCTGCATACAGGTTGAATAGGTAGGGTGAGAGTATACAACCCTGCCGTACTCCTTTCCTAATCTTAAACCAGTTCATTGTTCCGTGCTCTGTTCTTACCATTGCTACTTGGTCATTATACAGATTCCTCAGGAGGCAGACAAGATGACTTGGTATCCCCATACCACCAAGAACTTGCCACAATTTGTTATGATCCACACAGTCAAAGGCTTTAGAATAGTCAATAAAACAAAAATATATGTTTTTCTGAAACTCCCTGGCTTTCTCCATTATCCAGCGGATATTGGCAATTTGGTCTCTAGTTCCTCTGCCTTTTCTAAACCCAGCTTGTACATCTGGCAATTCTCGCTCCATGAATTGCTGGAGTCTACCTTGCAGGATCTTGAGTATTACCTTACTGGCATGTGAAATAAGTGCCACTGTTCGATAGTTTGAACATTCTTTAGTATTCCCCTTTTTTGGTATGGGGATATAAGTTGATTTTTTTTCATATATGTCAACTTTTATTACCGCACCATCTCCCCCAAGTGGGACTCTGGGCAGTTCACAATACAACAATTAAAATCTTTAAAAAATACCTACAATTTAAAATACATTACAAAACTAATAAATTCAATATAAGAATCCAATAGGTGATAGATGTTCTCTTTAAAAGGGCTCTACGGCACCAGCCATCCCCAAGAGGAACTGTTCCTATTCCCATCCCATGCGAGGTGGCAAAGCCAGTTCTTTAAATTCCTCCAGAAGGACAGGAGCGATGGGGCCTGCCTCACCTCCGGGGGCAGAATGTTCCAAAGAGTGGGTGCCACCACGGAAAAAGCTCACCTTCTGGACCCTGCCAAACGACACTCCCTTGACAACAGGGTCTGAAACATGCCCTCTCTACATGATCGAGTGGGACAGTTTGAAGTTATGGGGATGAGACGGTCCCTCAAGTAGCCTGGTCCCATGCCATGTAGGGCTTTAAAGGTCATAACCAACACCTTGAATTGCACCCGGAAGCACACTGGCACCCAGTGCAGCTGGCGTAGCAGAGGTGTCACATGGGCCGATCTAGGGGCACCAATAACTGCGCACACAGCCGCATTTTGGACTAGTTGAAGCTTCCGGATACTCTTCAAGGGTAGCCCCATGTAGAGCGCATTGCAGTAATCTATGTGGGAGATGACCAGGGTACGAGTGACTGTACGGAGGGACTCCTGATCTAGGAAGGGGCGTAACTGGCGCACAACACGAAGTTGTGCAAAGGCCCTTCTGGCCACGACTGCCACCTGCTCTTCAAGCAGGAGTCATGAGTCCAGGAGGACCCCCAGATTCCGCACTGATTCCAAATGGGGTAGTGCAACCCCATTCAGAACCAAAGATGATAATTTCCCAGATCCAGAAGAACCATCAATCCACAGCCACTCCGTCTTACCAGGGTTCATCTAAAGCCTGTTGTTCCCCATGCAGACCCCCACAGCCTCCAGGCACTGAGAAAGGGCGGTCACTGCATCACTTACCTCACCTGGGATGGAGATGTACAGTTGGGTATCATCAGCATATTGATGATATCTCATCCCATGGTGACGGATGATCTCACCCAGAGGTTTCATGTAGATATTAAATAGGAGAGGTGAAAGAACCGAACCCTGTGGCACCCCACAGATGAGGGGGCGAGACTCAGATCTTTCATCTCCTATTACCACCGATTGGGACCGGCCACCGAGGAAGGAGGTGAACCAGTGCAAAACTACGCCGGCCACCCCCAACTCCTCGAGCCGTCCCAAAAGGATACCATGGTCAATGGTATCAAAAGCCGCTGAGAGATCAAGGAGAGCCAGGATGGATGCACTTCCTCCATCCCGCTCCCGCCAAAGATCATCCATAAGCGTGACCAATGCAGTTTCCACCCCATATCCCAGCCTGAAACCTGACTGAAAGGGGTCCAGATAATCCGTTTCATCCAGAATCCTCTGGAGTTGCAAGGCCACCACTTTCTCAACCACCTTCCCCAAAAAGTGGAGGTGGGAGACAGGACGAAAATTGCCCAATACAGTAGGGTCCAGTGATGGTTTCTTGAGCAGGGGGTGCACCAGCGCCTCCTTAAAAGCATCTGGAAACACCCCCTGCCCAAGAGATATATTAACCATCGCCTGGACCCAACCACAAGTCACCTTCCTGGCTGCTTGAACCTGCCAGGAAGGGCAAGGGTCTAGATGGCATGTGGTGGCCTTCACACTCCGGAGGATCCTGTCCACTTTCTTAGGTCCAACAGGATCAAACCGTTCCCAGATAACCGGGCAATGATGTTCCCTGGGCATCTCCCCAGACTCTGCTTCACACTTGGAATCTAACTTAGAATGAATCTGAGTGATTTTATCCTGCAGATGCTTAGAAAATTCTTCTGCACGGCCCTGTAGGTGGGTCACAGACTCCACCTTACCTAGAAGTGATCATGTTATCTTAAACAGGGCCGTCAGACGGCATTCTGCAGACGCAATAAGAGCGGAGAAATATTGACGTCATCTTGCAAGATTTTAAACAGTTCAGCTGGGATACCATCATCTCCTGCTGCCTTATTAGCAATGCTTCTTAAGGCCCATTCAATCTCACTCTTCAGGATGTCTGCTCTAACTCACTGACCACACCGTCAAAGCTATCCCCGATATTATTATCCTTCCTATACAGATCTTCCATATATTCTTGCCATCTTTTCTTGATCTCTTCTGCTTCTGTTAGGTCCTTGCCATCTTTGTTTTTGATCATACCCATTTTTGCCTGGAATTTACCTCTGATGTTTCTAATTTTCTGGAAGAGGTCTCTTGTCCTTCCCATTCTATTATCTTCTTCCACTTCCGCACATTGCTTGTTTAAAGATAATTCCTTATCTCTTCTGGCTAACCTCTGGAATTTTGCATTTAATTGGGCATATCTCCCCCTATCACTGTTGCCTTTTGCTTTCCTTCTTTCTTGGGCTACTTCCAGTGTCTCAGCAGACAGCCATCTTGCCTTCTTGGTTTTCTTTTTCTTTGGGACGTTTTTTGTTGCCGCTTCCTGAACAATGTTGCGAACTTCTGTCCACAGTTCTTCTGGGACCCTATCTACTAAATCTAGTCCCTTAAATCTATTCTTCACCACCACTGCATATTGCTTAGGAATATTAGTGAGCTCATATCTAACTGATCTGTGGGTCTTTCCTATTCTCTTTAGTCTGATTCTAAATTGTGCAATAAGAAGTTCGTGATCTGAACTACAGTCAGCTCTAGGTCTTGTTTTTACCGACTGTATAGATGTCCGCCACCTTTGGCTGCAAAGGATGTAGTCAATCTGATTTCGGTGTCGACCATCTGGTGAAGTCCATGTATAAAGTCATCTTTTAGGTTGTTGGAAGAGAGTGTTTGTTATGCACAGTGAGTTGTCTTGGCAAAATTCTATCAGCCTATGTCCCGCTTCATTTTGTTCTCCCAGACCATGCTTACCTGTAATTCCAGGTGTCATTTGACTTCCCACCTTAGCATTCCAGTCTCCTGAAATGAAAATAACATCTCTTTTTGGCGTATTATCCAGTAGGTGCTGCAGATCCTCATAGAATTGATCTACTTCTGCTTCTTCAGCATCTGTGATTGGGGCGTATATTTGGATCACTGTGATGTTAAATGGCTTCCCCTGAATTTGAATTGAGATCATTCTATCGTTTTTTGGATTGTATCCAAGCACTGCTTTAGCCACTTTATTATTAATTATGAAGGCTACTCCATTTCTTCTGTGGTCCTCTTGTCCACAGTAGTAGATCTGGTGGTCATCTGATGTGAAGTGGCCCATTCCAGTCCATTTCAGTTCACTGACACCTAAAATGTCTATATTTAATCTTGACATCTCACCAATAACCACATCCAATTTGCCCTGGCTCATAGATCTTACATTCCAGGTTCCTATGGTGTGTTGATCTTTAGAACATCGGATTCGTCGTTCACCACCAGCACCGTGGGCCGCTAGCCGTCCTTTCGGCTTTGAGCTAGCTGCGTCATCACATCTGGGGCTAGTTGAACGTATCCTCTGTTCCTCCCCAGTAGCATTTTGACCATCTTCCGACCTGGGAGTCCCATCTTCCGATGGTATACCGACATATCTCTGGTTGTACTGATCCATTTAGTTTTCACGGCAAGAATACTGGGGTGTCTATGAAGGTTCTCAGTCATCCAGGTGGAATTGTCCGTAGCTTGAATCATGTCAACTGGATTTCTATTTTCTCAGTGGAAACGTTTCGCTCCTTATCCAAGGAGCTTCTTCAGTCTGAGCAAAGTTAGTAAGGGAATCCTAAATATGTTTCTAGGTAGCTGTGTGACCTTACACCTGGGGCTAGGTCATGGTTATATTGAGATGTTATTTTAAGTCCTTTTTTTTATCTTACATTAATTAACTTAATTAAAAAATTAAAAAATTAATTACATTAATTAATTAATTAACGATCCTCCTTTAGATGAAAAAAAGGACTTAAAATAACATCTCAATATAACCATGACCTAGCCCCAGGTGTAAGGTCACACAGCTACCTAGAAACATATTTAGGATTCCCTTACTAACTTTGCTCAGACTGAAGAAGCTCCTTGGATAAGGAGCGAAACGTTTCCACTGAGAAAATAGAAATCCAGTTGACATGATTCAAGCTACAGACAATACTGGGGTGGGTTGCCATTACCTTACCCAGGGATCGTATTTAGTCTGACCTCTCTGCCACGACCTTCCCGTCTTGGGTGTCCCTTCACGGTTTAGCTCATGGTTTCATTGAGGTGCTCAAGCTCCAGCACCACGACAAGGTAATGATCTCCTTTGCTGGAGCTCCAATTTTGTACCATTGTTGAAAAATCCAGATGTCTGTCTTTGGCACCAACATTGCAACCAGGAGGTCAACTGATGTTATCCCCTTTCTCTTGCTGGACTTTTGCCCTACATGTTAAGTATTGATGAGAACACCACCTGAGGCCCAAGATCCTTCACCCTCCCTCCCAAAGCCATGAAGTCATTCTTGATATACTTTCTGTTGCTTTGGTGCACATCAACAGAAAACAACATTTTAAGCCTCATTATTTTTATTCATTAAAATAACTATTCCATCCCTTCCATCCAAATCCATGCACTTTTAAAAAGTTGAACATGTTTTAAATTTTCCCATTATACTTAACGTAGAAAATACTCATAACTTCAAAGAACAAGGCAAGATCTGAGTCAGAGATCATTTTAATGCTGATCCTTTGAGCCAAAGATCATGCTGGCTAGGGGATGAAGGAAACTCTAACCTAACTCATCTGGAAAGGACTAAGTTGGAAAGGTTTCTCTAAGCATTCAAATTACTGGTGGTTGTTTCATTCTTAACTGCTTAGATTTATGGTCATGAGGAGAAAGAAATCTTCTCTTTCCTGAAAGTTCCATTCCTTCCTATTTATTGTATATCAGATTTAGCTGCAGTACTTCAAGAGAAGGAAGCTTCTAAACTCCTATAGAAGAGGCTAAAAGAGGAGCTGTTGTAGTGTTCTATTTTTACATTCTCAAGGTCATAAGATTTATTGCCTAAACTTACTTTTTATCAGGCATGACTGAATAAAAATGATAGATATATTTACTTGCTTTACAACATCCTTCTATGGTTATTAAAGTCTCTAAAATCTTTTCTTTAACAAAGAAAAAAGAGAAAATCCAATAGGAACTTAGCAAAAGACAAATCACCTAAGAAAATCCATCTTGTCTGCCGAAGACTACATAACCTTGATGTCTATGTGTGTGTATTCCCTGATCAACATCTATAATTTTACCTACCTATGGGATAGAACATTTGATGAGCATTGTATCATGCTTGTATCCCAGCCCTTGGAAGTAAGTTTTCAGGAAGATTCAATAGCCTCTAATGTAGGCTTATTAACCTTTTATTGAATATTGATTTAAAATCTCTTTCCTGAAAGTTCCATTCCTTCCTATTTATTGTATATCAGATTTAGCTGCAGTACAACACATTCCAAAATCTACAATCCAATTAGAAAGGAAGAAAAAAGGCACTAAACCTGATGCAGTTCAATCCACTAATCTAATTCATAACCCAGCTGAAAAAGCTGAGTTCAGTTTATATAAGAGATTCTAGTTTAACCAATGGGAAAATAAAACAAACATCCCAATCATAATCACATAACTAGAATTTACTGCCCATGTTTGAGATATAGATTAAAAAAAGCAACCCTAAAATTTTATTTATATGTATATGTATATGTATATATTCTAGAAAAAAAACTAAACTAAAACTGTGCAGCATGCTTTGCTATTAATGAAGCTCTGGCTGTCTAGAGAATATAGCAGCTTTAATAAACACAGAAATCAAATTCATGTGTCACAAAATGAGGTGATTAAATGAGAAATATAGATTTAAAGACAAAAATGAATTGATTCAATCACTCATCCTTTCCCCAAAAGATTCGTTGACAAGGCAATCCCAGATCAAGTAGCCTGCAGTCACTCATAGACTATACAGCTCCAGGAATGAGTTGTCATGCTGAAAATGTCACAGGCCAGCTCTCCATGAGACCATAACTTGCATCCTAAATCCACTTAACTCTCTCATTTACTGTATTTGTATCAGGATTCAGGCCATCACAAACAAATTGCATATAAGAGAAAGAAGAACCAGTCAAGAAAATCTGGCATTTTTATGATTCTGAGGTATCCAAAGCATCAAGACCAAACTGCTCAGAGAGAAGCATAGTTGCAACTGAATATTTGGAGACAACATATAACTCATTGCAAATCCATACAATAATAGATCATTGAGTCCAATTATTTGAGATAAAGCATAGCCAAGGAAACAAGCAAATGTATCATCATACAATTCAACCCATTAACTCAAGGCACAAATGACTCCAATTATCATGCTTCAGACACATTATGTGAAGATATAGCTCTCTAGAGAAGTCTATAATGCTGTGAAAGATGGAAGGAAAGAGAAGAAGAGGAAGACCAACAGCAAGGTGGATGGACTCAATTACAGCAGTGATGGGTGTACCACTGGAAGACCTGAAGGACCAGTTTGGGGATAGATTGTCCTGGATAAAATCTATCTATGTGGTCACCAAGAGTTGACACTGACCTGATGACACATAATCAAAATCACTCAATCAATTGTTCCACTAGATTTGCTTTTCAGTAATTCAAAAGTCAGGACTTTATTTCCAGAGTTCTGCAATGAAGACTGACTCATACATGTATAGGGCGCCATGGATATGAACTTGGAGGAACTATCCAGAAGCCATTAAGACAGTGACAGGTGCAGAAGCATGCATTAAGCCCAGGGAAGTGGGAAAGTATCAGAAAGAGGCTGGCTTCCCCCTAAACCCATGGGGTATAAGAGGGAGGGAAGGGAAAACACAGGCAGACTTGCAAGATTCTGCTACTATAGCCTAACTCAATAAAGTACACTTTATAGCTTTCCTCTGGAATCAGTTTCCTGATCTGGCCTACCTTGGAGGGATGGCGTTAAAATCTTGTGCTCTCCTTCCCTCCTCTTATACCTCAGGGAGCCAGGGGAAAGACATGCTGAGTCCCCTTCTAATACTTTCCCACCTCCCTGGGCTCAACCCATGCTTCTGCACCTGTCGCTGCCTTAATGGCTTCTGGATAGTTTCTCCAAGGTCATCTCTATGGCTCTTTACAATCGGCTTATTTCAGCTCAACAATTCCTTAATTCTCCATAGTAAGAGGAGAGCCAAGTTAGCCTATGGTGGTGTCAGGATGGAGGCTCGGTCTGATGAGTCTGATTTGGAGGTAAAAGGGCCGATAACAGTAGAAGTGGGAAAGAATGGGGATGGCGTAAAATTTGAATCAGATCCGGAGCAGCTGATTGGAGGCAGCCCAGTAGGACACTCACCTTCACCTATCAGTGCACAAGAAAGGAGGTGGGAAAGGCGGGCAGAGCAATATGAGGCACGGTTGGCTCCCACTCACAAATGGCACAAAAATCAAATGGATAAAAGACAAGTGCAGCATGTACCCATTGCCAGAGACAACCATTCACGTTCCATACTGCATCCTGGAGTGAATTGTGATCCTGTCGCTGTGCCAGAATTCCTGCTCAGACATCGTCCTGCTTCTACACCAGAGTCTTGCCTTGCAGCCCTCCCAAGCTTCATGCCTGAACCTTGCCCTGCTGTCCAGTTGTGCTTCATGCATGAGCCTAGCCTTGCCGCCGTGCCCAGTCCCACACCGGAACCTTGCCCTGCCTCTGTGCCAAGCCTCGAGCCAGAACATCACCTTGCAGCTGCTGCGCCAAGTCTTATGCCAGAATTGTACCTCACGACCATGCCAAGCCTCGCGCTGGAGCCGTTCCTCACAGCAGTGCCAAGCCTCATGCCAGAACCCTGCCCCCCCCCCGGTCCATGGAAAAATTGTCTTCCACAACTGGTCCCTGCTGCTGAAAAGGTTGGGGATCTCTGGTCTAGAGTCCTCCCTGCCACACCAGTCCGTCATCCTGCTCAAATGATTCGCCACAACCAGCGCACCATGTGACCTCCTTCAACAGATCCGTGAGCAGCAGCAAAAGGACCCATTTGTAATGAAACAGAAACAAGAAATCTTGCAGGTGCCCACAGATCAGACCACTCCGTGGACTTGGTCCCATGATGTACTCTGCTATTGGGGGCGGTACTACGTACACGCGGGGAAGTTGCGAGAAATGACACTACAGTTATGCCACGACAGCCCTGCTGCAGGTCATTTTGGCTTCTTCAAAATGCTGGACCTGATTTCCTGGGAATTTTGGTGGCCCCGCATTCGGGATGAGGTGAAAAAGTACATGTTATCATGCCCTGAGTGCCACCGAGTGAAGAATAAGATGAGGAAGCCTTCAGGCCTGCTCATGCCCCTACCCACACTGGGACAGCCATGGGAGGCCATATTGATGGACTTCATAATGGATCTCCAAGACTCCCAAGGCGCCATGACCATTTTGGTTGTGGTCGATTCAATTACTAAGATGGCACATTTCATCACGTGTGCAGGCCTTCCCACGGTGCAAGAAACTGCACAACTGTATATTAAACATGTCTTCAGGCTGCGTGGGTTAGCCAAGAGTGTGATCTCTGACCGAGGATCCCAGTTCACTGCCTGGTTCTGGAGAGCACTCCTCAAGAACTTGAGTATCCAGAGCCACCTATCGTCAGCTTATCACCCTGAATCGGATGGGGGGACAGAACATGTGAACACCATCTTGGAGCAGTATCTGTGTTGTTACGTCAATTTTCAACAGGACAATTGGACAGACCTGTTAGCAGTGGTGAAGTTCGCCTACAACAACGTGCTGCACATATCCACCAAGATGTCTCCGTTCTTGGTGAACTACGGGTTCCACCCTCACCACTTCCCTCTGGCGCCCCCAGAATCCTCCGTGCCTGCTACCGATCAGTTCTTTCAGGAGTTACAAGCCAGCCACCAGGTCCTTCGTGAACAGTTGGAGAAGGCCAAGGAAGATTACAAGCGGTTCGCAGATTGCCATCGGAAGCTGGGACCGCCGCTAGTGGTTGTGTCCTGGTTCAGCCTCTGCCTCAAGGCTCCAGTGAGGAGTCAGAGGAGTCAAAAGACGAGCTGCCCCTGGCAAACCTCCAGGGGACTGAGCCAGGCGAGGCCCCAGACACAGGCACGGGCCCAGACGGAGATCCAGCACCGCAGGAGTTGGCAATACCCAAGGCTACAGGGGAGCAAGCTGGGGATTGTGGTTTGTCCCCACCCTCTGGCCAGCAGCCAATAACTGAGGCTACAGGGGAGCAAGCCGGGGATGGTGGTTTGTCCCCACCCTCTAGCCAGCAGCCAGCTGGAGCCCATCAGCCTCCCAGCTCACCTGAATCTCCCAAAGGGCAGAGGCGGAGGTGTGTGTGTCTTGCCTTAAAGGATAGAAGGAGGAGTGCTCGGCTTGCTGCTAGAGATTTACGCAGAGGTCAGGAAGAGCCTTTGCAGGACCCAGATGACAGCTCCTGAGCTCCTGATAAATTACCAGCAGAGCGATGAGGGAGTTGTGGGAGCAATGTTACATTTTGGCTTCGCGACCACTCTGGTATCTTGTCTTGTTTCCTGTGTTCCTGACCCTGTTTGGACTATCATTACTCTGCCTTCTGGACTCCTTGACCCGGCTTTGGATTTATGACTACCTCTTGGCTCCACCCTTTGACCATTGGCACATGGATTACTGGTTTGTCTCTCTCAGCTATTCTTGCAAAGTGACTCTGGGCTGCATTCCTCACCTCTGGCTGACTGCCAAGACTCCTTGTAACCTGATCCGGAGGCTAGCCAGCACAGGTTGGCAACTTGGTGTGGCTGTCCACCAAGCACATGACCTCCATGCGTCCATCCCAGAAATTGGACCACTGGTTTCTGGGACTCTTTCCAGTGGAAGCCTTGATCAATCAGGTCGCCTTCAGGCTAACCCTGACGTCCCACATGCAGGTACACCCCGTGTTTCACAGGTCCTTGCTAATCCCCACATAGGCGGCCAGCTTGCTGAGATTCATGAAGCCGCCACCCCCTCCTGTCATCATTCAAGGGGAACCCAAGTACGAGGTCGCATGCATCCTGGACTCATGCTTTCATCACGGTCACCTCCAGTACCTCATTGCTTGGAAGGGGTATGGATCTGACGAATACTAATGGGAAAATGCAACAGATGTACACACACCTCGATGGGTGAGTGACTTTCACCGGCAATACCCCCATAAACCGAGACCTCCAAGCTAGGGGGAAGGGGGCCCTGTGGGGGGAGGATAGTGTCAGGATGGAGGCTGAGTCTGATGAGTCCGATTTGGAGGTAGAAGGGCCGATAACAGTAGAAGCAGGAAAGAATGGGGATGGTGCGAAATTTGAATCAGATCCAGAGCAGCTGATTGGAGGCAGCCCAGTAGGACACTCACCTCCACCTATCAGCACACAAGAAAGGAGGTGGGAAAGGTGGGCAGAGCAACGCAAGGCAGGATTGGCTCCCACTCACAAACGGCGCAAAAATCAAATGGATAAAAGATGAGCGCAGCGTGTACCCATTGCTGGAGACAACCATTCACATTCCATACTGCATCCTGGAGTGAATCACGATCCCGTCGCTGTGCCAGAATCCCTACTCGGACTTCATCCTGCTTCTACACCAGAACCTTGCCTTGCAGCCCTCCCAATCTTCATGCCTGAACCTTGCCCCACTGTCCAGTTGTGCTTCATGCCAGAGCCTAGCCTTGCTGCCCTGCCGCGCCCCGTGTCAGAACCCTGCCTCGCTGTACAGCTGCACTTCGAGCCAGAACCTCACCTTGCAGCTGCCGTGCCAAGTCTCATGCTGGAATCGTACCTCGCAGCCATGTCAAGCCTCATGCCAGAATCCTGCCCCATCTCCATGCCAAGCTTTGTGCCGGAACCTCGCCTTCCAGTCACTGCGCCAAGCTTCGCACTGGAGCCTTTCCTCACAGCCACGCCAAGCCTCGTGCCGGAGCTGTTCCTCGCAGCAGCACCAAGCCTCATGCCGGAACATTGCCTCGCAGCCACTGCACCCAGCCTTGCACTGGAACATTTCCTCGCAGCAGCACCAAGCCTTGTGCCGGAACCTCATTCCTCAGCCGCGCCAAGCATCGCACCAGGACCTTACCCTGTAGCCACATGGTGGCTGCCCACGTGCATGCCAACCGGGAACGGGCCATCGCAGGCAATCCGAACTCTTTGAGCAAGGAAGCTCAAATAAACCAGAAAAACAAATTTGAAAGGTAAATCTAAGCAGCCCAAGAATAACCTACACAAACTGAAACCTCTTTTACAGCCTCTTTGTCAACTTTCTGAGGAATTGCAAGGCAAAGTTCAAGAAATATTAGTTCAGAATGTCACCTCAGAACGCAGAAGGGAGCATCCTTCCCCCCTCCATTTGTTTTTGTCCCCCTCCCCTATCCAATGGCTAACACAATGGGAGGAAAGGGTCTGGTCAACAGGAGCACTGTTAACAAAGAAAAACATGCATATGAAAAGCATTAGAAGAGCTAAAGGTTGCTCAGCTGTGATGGAGTCTTGAAGGTTAATAAAAGAACTCCAAGCAGCTAACAACAATCTTGAAGAGTAGAAGCATGAACCAGCAGGGACCTTGCACTTTAAGCTTAATTGCGTTCAGAAATAAATTCAGTCTTCACACATAGTTAGATGAAGGAAAATAGAGATAGCTTACATTTATTCAGTAGATCTGGATACAAGAAGATTCATAGCCGATCTCCATGCAAGCGAGATGGAATGGACAAGAGCTGCATTGTGCAGCCCTCCTGTTTGCAGGTGTGCCCAAAGCGTAATGGAGAATGTTAATCCCCCAAACCAAGAAGAAGGAGGAAGAGGAAATCAGGTGACCCAGGAACACCTCACAAGCACAGAAGAGATGCATTTATTAGAAAGACCCCCTATTATGCTTATGAGACAATGCTTAGTTGACTCATGATAATCCAAACAAGCTGTGCATTATTATATTATGTGAGTGAGAGAAGAGAAGAGAAGAGAAGAGAAGAGAAGAGAAGAGAAGAGAAGAGAAGAGAAGAGAAGAGAAGAGAAGAGAAGACTCAAAATAGCTGAGATAATACCTTCATGGGCCCAAGTAATGCTGGGGGAGGAGGAACTTAACTCTTCAGCCTCAACAATTGTGGATTGTTTGTGAATGAAAGACGAAACATTTGTTTGCTTCAAACATTCTTTATTTAGCAACACAAGTGGGAAAATAGCAAGAAAAGCCAATAAGTATACTTATCAGCAGTGAAGCAAGTTAGATGATGGAGGATAAGATGTGATGCCATTGGAGAGGTTCAGATGCTGCACTTCAGTCCAAGTTTATTTTTCTTTGGAAAAGAGTTCTTTTAAATTTATCTTCTAAATTTTAGATGATATATAAAATTTCTCTAAGGCATGGCACTGACAATACGTATAATAACCAAATATGTAGAATCTATTTTCTATATACCTTTTTACATTTCCAACTTTTAATATAACATATTTGTAATATGTATGATGTGCTGCCATACGATAAATAAATAAATAAATAACCAAATCTTCCTTTAAAGAGCATTGTAAGAGGGGAAACACAAAAGCACAGTATTTCTTTCATGTCTAAGCTGTACAAATAAGCAGAGGGAATAACCACAAGCACCCTAGCTCTTTTACCACCACCATTCTTAATCGCTGTCCAAATATGAACTCAACTCTGTACAGAGACGATCTACATCAACCTATGGATCCACTTTCTGAAATTTTAGAATCATGGAAAACCAGGATGCAGAAGTGTTCAAATGCAATAGTCACACTTACCCATTATTAGAGAACTAGGCTGCTCATCCCATGATTGTTTTTTGAATCCCATGTTGAAGCCTTCTCTACATGTGTTGGATTACATTTCCCATAATTTCTATCAAGTCTGGTTGTCAGTTATGCTGCGTAGGAATGATGGTGATTGTAGCTGAAGAGATTTGGAAGGCAACATGTTGAGAATAGCTCATGTTGAAGGAGGAAGGTTGCTAAGAGAAGTTCACTAAAGAATTATGTATCTGCAGCACAGTACTGTCAGGAAATATTCTTATGATTGGCAAATATCAAAGAGAAAATAAACCTTGTTTCTTTGCAGTTCACTCAAAAGCCTACTTTAAAAAAAACCGTTTATAGGAGACTTATTTCACCTATCAGTAATGGGTGGTAGGGAACAGGCCTCACACAAAGGATGTTGCAAGTTTTCTATTTTCTCATAGAGTAGGAAAAGATTCTTACCTGAAAACTTGAGGTCTTATTGCCAGCCATTTCCCAAGACTGGGAATAATAGCATGAATAATAATGAGCCAGGTAAACCAGTGGGTGAGACAGCTTCCCTAGAAGTCTATTCACAGATCTGATCAGAGTGTGGTACCTTCAGCAACAGCTCAGTGGTTGCACTGAGGCTAATCTGTAGGAATTAGTGGACCAAAGTCAGCCTCCTGCACATCTTTTCTGAGGAAGGACAAATAGAAGTCAGGCTTGGTTCCGACTAGCTTTCATCCCACTATGGCTAATTTAGATTTGGATTAAATATTATCAGAAGGGGTTGTTATGATGAAGAGGATCAGTCCTGATGGACTTCAGTATGTCCATGTTGTTATTGTTTTTAATAATTTAAGATCAGAGTTATAGAAACATATTGAGAGATCAAAAAAATAAAATAAACTGAGCATTTGCAGTAGAAAAAAAGTTGCTTTTATTTTAAAACAAAGAACAAACTGAAAGTTAACCCACTGCTTCTCTCAGCCAAGAAAAAGCACATAGTCTATTTTACATATCAATAGTACATAGCTGCAGCTGAACACAAAAGGAAGATTTACAATATAAAGCCTTTACAAGAAGAACTTGGCATTACCTGAGTGGACAAAGTTTAACATGTGACCACCCTGACTCAGCTCACCTATTTACTTTATTTGGAAACAAAACATCAAGAAACATTCTGATTGGTCAGTTCAAGCTAGACCTTTTGGCACCAATTAATTAACATTCCTGAGGAGGGAGTTAAACCATGAGCCCTTCTGACTCCAACAGAAAAAAAAACTTCTCAGCCTGACTTTTTAAAACAGAACATTCCAGATTCTTTCAAAATCATAAAATACATAACACATGTCAACCCATATTGGGCAACTGGCCTATTTGTCCTTACTTCAACATTTGCCACTTTTTTGATTGTCATTAATGGGGCCGCTCTAAGCTGTGGGGCCATGGTCCAACTCTAATTTCAACAATACCAGAGGAACCACCAATAGCATTAGTTGTTACTTAGAATTAGAGTAGACAAAAGGAAAGCTGAGAACTATAGTTAGCACAACAGAGATTCCATTGCTGAAGGTCATAGAAGGAAGTCAGAGGAACTTCAGGAAAAAAAGATGGCCTCTTTCACCTTTAGCGATGTAGCCTCTGAGTGCTTCACCATAAATTGAAATTACTGGTAAGTGTAGAGGAAACCAAATAGTTCCTCCCCCCTTAAACTCCTTCTTTTTGTTTTTTGTTTCATATTCATCTTAATATGTGTTTGTTAATTATGCGAGGTTGCCACTGCAGAAGCAATCAAGAAGTGCATCAACCAGGAGCAACCTAGATGCCATCAATCAATCTATTTTCTGATGCGCTAAAAAGATGATGTGAATGAATTCTCAGTGGTGACAGTAGATCTCTCTTCCTTCCCTCTGACATTGCATTCCACCCCTGCCCCACTTTTCATTTCTTAAACCCTACAGGCATCACATTACTGTTAACCAGAAGTCATTCCAGGGCTCCCCTCACCATTAAGTGACTGGTGCTTTTTTTTTTTTTTAATCCAGAGCCTGTGGATGATTCATGTCTCCTGTCAAAATTAGTCAGAAAGGTCAAGGGATACCAGAGATAAAATGTGAGCATCTTCAACTTAAATTGCTCTGACCATATTCAGCCAGAAACCCCCAGCCCTCCTTTTCTCCCTTTCACATTGAATACACTATCTTCTTTTCATATCTATCCCCACACCCCTTTCTATTTCCTGCAACTTTCTTGTATATTTTTCTTCCTAACCCAGGACTGGCTGTGAACATTGGTGTGAAATAAAAAGGCATCAGATGTAATCAATTGAACTGGCAAGTTGCCTGCGGACACCTATGAGCTGCATATCCAATTACAGTGTGGACGTTTGCAATGTACGTTGATTTGTCCTGTACATTCCCCTCTGTCTTTATTTCTGCTTCTCAATTTCCCCCCCAGCTCAGTTTTAATCTGCTTGCTCTTTTCCTCTTTGCATTTTAAGGCAATCAGCTTCCCAGTGTGTATGCACTTTGATCAAATACTGTTCATATCCGGAATATGTATATATATAAAAAACTGTGAGGCTAATGTGCTCTGCCTAATGCTATTAATATGGGCATGGGCTGTTAATTAACCCTTTGCATACTAGCACCCAGGTGAATGCATAGGGGCATGGTGGCTCAGCAGGTAAGACACCAGGCTTGTCGATCGGAAGATTGCAAGTTTGGAGGTTCAAATCCCTAGCCCCGCGTGACGGAGTGAGTGCCCGCACTAGCCCCAGCTCTTGCCAACCTAGCAATTCGAAAGCATGCAAATGCAAGTAGATGAATAGGTACCACTTCGGTGGGTAGGTAACAGCCTTCCGCATGCGTCATGCCGGCCACATGACCGCGGAAGCGACTTCGGACAACTCTGGCTCTTCGGCTAAGAAACGGAGATGAGCACCGGCCCCTAGAGTCGGACACGACTGCACAAATGTGCGGGGGGAACCTTGACCTTTTTTTACCCAGGTGAATGTAGAATATTACTGTCATTAACTGTGTGCCAAGCCCTCCCCTGCCCCAGTTGTCTGCATTACAAGTTTCACAGTTCAGTACTGAGTTAAACTTCATTTAATGAGCAAGTCACCTGCAGTTTCTTTGCACATTGAAAATGCTGGGCAATCAGTAGCTGCCATTTTTGCACAGTTCAAACCAAACTGCTTTGTGTAAGGACACATCCTTTAGGGATGCTGCTGAAATGTAGTATTATCACCTTTGGGAATTGAACCCTTTGAACTTACGCTTTTTTTAAAAAAAAAAACCCAACAACATTCTTACAGCAAAGAAACAGAGATAAGATTATATTTCATTGTGAAAACAATGTGATATAACATAAGAAAAAAAAGAAGGCCTGGAAATGTATATCATAAACAAAACAATCCTCTCCAGCCATTCTTCAAAACTCTTCCTTGCTCTTTTCTGGAAAAAAAACACACAAAAAATAATTCAAGTGTTGACAAATTTCACATATCAGCAATTCATTGCTACAATTCAAGTTTAGATCTCTCCTTCTTTGACCTTTCTCCATGTGTGAAAATTCCACTGTCTGGTAAATTCCAAATATTGAGGCTATAACCAAGAAAAATATATGCAACCTTGACACAAAGCGATTATTCTACCTGTTAATGATCAGGCCAAAATATGACAATAGCAGGACAAGCCCAAACCACATGTGTTAATGTTCCAGTTCCTGAATTACATTGCCAATAGTAGGATGATTGTAGCTAACCTTTATTAAATATTCTCTGTGTGCCCCTCTTATTTAACATCTACATGAGGCCGCTGGGTGAGGTGATCCAATGGTTTGGGGTGAGGTATCATCAGTATGCTGGGTGTTTGGGTGTTTGGGCCTCCCAGTACCAAGGTTTTTCCATCTTTGGTCCTAGGTGGGGTGGCACTGCCCCAAACGGACCCGGTGCGCAATTTGGGGGTCCTCTTGGACTCAAGGCTCCTGCTGGAAGAGCAGGTGGCAGCCATGGCTAAGAGGGCCTTTGCACACCTCTGGGTTGTGCGCCAATTGTGCCCATTGCTGGACCAGGAGGCACTAGTCACTGTCACTCATGCCCTCGTGACCTCCCTTCTGGACTATTGCAATGCACTCTACATGGGGCTGCCCTTGAAGAGCATTTGGAAGCTTCAGTTGGTACAGAATGCAGCTGCCCAGGTTGTAAATAGTGTCGGCTACTCGGCACATGGAACACCACTGCTTCGGGAGCTGCATTGGTTGCCGGTGTCTTTCCAGGTGCAATTCAAGGTGCTGGTTAGTACCTTTAAAGCCCTTCATGGCTTGAGACCGGGTTACCTTAGGGACTGTCTTTTCCCAGTTGTTTCTACCCGTCCAATCCGGTCAAGCAGGATGGGCATGCTCCGGGTCCTGTCAGCCAAGGAATGTCAGCTGGTGGGGACCAGGAGATGTGCCTTTTCTACTGTGGCACCTGCCCTCTAGAACATCCTTCCTCCTGAGATTAGGATGGCCCCGACCCTTTTGGCTTTTCACAAGGCCTTGAAGACCTGGCTTTGTGCCCGGGCCTGGGGCCCCGAGTGTGTGAAGGGCCATTTCCTGGTTGTGCTGACACTGACAGATTTTAATATTTCTTGGCTGGTATTTGTATTTAATTTGTATTTAATTTTTTTTACTGTTTTAATTGTTTAACTATTTTTATGATTGTTAGCTGCCCAGAGTCACTGGCTTGAGATGGGTGGCTATATAAATTGAATGAATGAATGAATGTGCTGTTGTATAAACCTCATTATACAAGGAAAGCTTCAACTGATTTACAAAAACAGGATATTCAAATCCATCTCATTTCTTCAGCTTTGTATAAAAATGACTTATTGATTCAGGAGATAATACTGAGTCCTCAAAAGCTTTAACAAATATGGAACTTAAGAGCAGTTCTGGTATGAGGAAAGGAGGGGGAGGGGGAAGTATTGGAGGTAAATCAAACTCTGTCTTAAATAGTACAAATGTTTTACAAGCTGATTAATTAGAATTGAGTTGATACAAAGTAGTAATATTATGAAAGGCCCAGTTTATGCTGCAATAGATGTACTGAATATTTTTAAACCAGTTTTCTATAATGTAAACTTTCATGGTTAAAGGATCAAAATTAAACTTCTGGCCCAATATTTTCCATATATATCTTGCAGCATTAAGTGCAGGCACAGAAATTGAACTCAAGGATCTCAGTACTTACCCAAATTTCAGTAAGGTCAAATTCAAATTGAACCCAAAGAGGAGATGAACTTTGAAATACTGTATTTCAATCATTGAAACACTTGAGGTTATGCTGAAAACAAGTACGTATACTCCCAAATTTGTAATTCTGTGAGTTTTTCAAAAGAAAAGATAGCAAGTTTGCATGCATGTATTAATCCAGCACAAAATCCAGCACAAAATAAGGGCCTCTTATTCCACTTACAAGCACTCCTCGGTTAATGATGGCAATTGGGGCCGGAATTTCTGTCACTAAGCAATGCAGTTGTAAAGCACAATGTCACATGACTGTGTCGCTTAGCGACGGCATTTCCGGCACTTCCAGTTGCCATAATTAAGCAAATCCCAGCCTGTCATTAAGCGCGACATCATGTGGTCGCCATTTGCAACCTCCTGCCGGCTTACCCATTGACTTGGCTTGTCGGAAGCTGGTAGTGAAGGTCACAAATGGTGATCATGTGACCATGGGACACTGCAATGTTGTAATTGCAAGCTGGTGACCGAGTGCCCAGATTGCAATCACATGACTGTGGGCCAGTCGCCAAGCAGCCAGATCGCGATCGCATGACTGCAGGGATACTGTGATGGCTGGAACTTCAAGGACCGGTTGTAAGTACCACTCGTTCAGTGCCATAGTAAGTTGAAATGGTCGCTGAATGAGTGGTCATTAAGTGAGGACCACCTGTGCTTTGAATGTGAATATGTATGCACACTGTTTTTATTTAGTTTTGTGTGTGTGCATGTGCTTGTTTGTATTTTTCACAACTAAATTGGGGGGATTGCTCATTGAGTTTTGTATGACTTTCTATATCTAAATAAATAAATTAAAAATAGTTTTGTCAGAGATTTAAAGATATATAGACAGCTATTTGCAAATGCTAAAAGATAATGTACTGAGATGTTAGAATATGTAAGTATGGTAGAACATATGAATGCAAGCACACATGCTCACACATACACACACACAGAGGAAATCTACCAAAAAGGTATCCAGGGAAGAACAACAATAACTCGTGTGGATGAAGCCTTCGAAGCACAAGTTGCCACTGAGCTTCCTATTTGATTATGTGTCAAGTTGATGATGACTCTTAAGGACTACATAGATAGAACTTTGGAGTCCATGGTGCTCTCTGAGCCTTGTTGTTTTCTTGCAGACGTTCATTGCCAGGCTAGGCAACATCTTCAGTGCGAAAAGGGAGTGGAACTTGCTCTGTTTATATACCCTGGCTTGTCCTGCCTGTGTTGGTGGGGGTGTTGTACTCTCCTTGGTAGTACCTTGATTGGGTTGTTGTTTGCTGCTTGGTTGATTGACTGAGTTAATAGTTCCACTATTATAGATAGATAAATAGATAGAACTTCTCCAGGATGATCTGTCCCAAACTGATCTTTTCAAGTCTTCAAATGGTGCATTTATCACTACTGTAATCAAATCCATCCACTTTGCTACTGGCTATCTCCTCTTTCCTTCCAATCTTCCCAGCATTATGGACTTCTCAAAGGTTTGAATATTTGCATAATGTGTACAAAATAGGATAATTTTAGTCTGGTCGTTTGTGTCTCAAGTAAGAATTCTGGATTGACTTGTTCTATGATGCATTTGTTTGTTTTCTTGGCTATCAGTGGTACTCTCAAGACTCTTTTCAAACATCAGAATTCAAAAGATTTGTTTATAGATAAGAGATGGGATATGGGAAGAAGAGATCATTTGCTGTATTTTAAGAGAAGGTGATAAATTACTAAAATTGTTTACACTTGTGATGAAGGGGGAAGTCACTTCTTTATATATTTCTTTTCTTTTTCTTTACTATATTCTTATTTTTCTTTCTTTTCTATTTCTATTATTTCTATTTCTATTATTTCTATTATTTCTATTATTTCTATTATTTCTATTATTTCTATTATTTCTATTATTTCTATTATTTCTATTTCTCTATTTTCTTTCTTTTCTGCACCTTCTGTTATTTTCTTTTTATTCTTTTCTCTCTCTTTTTAGTTTGTATTAGTTTTTGATATAATTGTAATCTTTAATACAATTACTATAAAAAAACCAAAATCTAATTTCACCAACATAGAATGTCACAGGGAAAACCACTGCTGGCACAAATCTGATCTTTGTAGGTATACAAGAATATAAATATCTTTTCCAAGGCTTTCATTATTATCCTACCAAGTGCTAGTCTGTAGCATATTTCTTGATTGCTGATTCCTTTACTGTTGATAGTTGATTCCAAAAAAGCAGAAGCTGTCCATCCCCTCAGTGTCTTCATTGACAACCCTAAAGCTGGTTGCTGGATCTGTTGTCATTAGTTTGGTCTTTTTTTATATATTTAATCACAGTCTCATTTTTTTTACTGTGTTCCTTGACTTTCATTACTAGAGCTTCCAGATCATTTGCATTTTCAGTTATCAGAGCAGTGTCATCAGCATAGTACAGGTTATTGATATTTCTTCCTCCAGTTTTAAAACTATGCTCATTTTCTTCCAACTTAGCCCCCCTCAATATATATACCGTATGTAGGTTGAATAAATATATAGGAAACCCACCCTGTTTCACCATGTTCCTTCCAGACTGTGGCTTCCTATCCTGCATATATCCTGTCCTGTGTATAGATTTTGCATGAGGACAATGGGATGCTTTGGGATTCCTGTTCTCTTAAGGATGTCCCATAACTTGACATGATCAACACAACTGAAGGCCTTTCTATAGTCAATAAAGTACACATTGACTTCTTTTTAGTATTCTTTGGGGATGGGGGATTTTGTAAAAGGACACAATCAAAAGCCTAGGAAGGAAACAAACAGCCTAGAGCACATCCCCTCCAGTAACCATCACCCAGAGAAGCAGGAAACATCACCAGATAAACAATCTGGAAGAAAACAACATCCTAATCAAGGAATAATCAAGGAAGAAGCTACACCCCCACCAACACTGGCAGGGCAAGCTACTGTTTATAAACAGCCAGCAAACCCCACTCTCCTCACACTGATGATGTTACCTAGTCTGGTAATGAAACGTCTGAAAGAAAACAACCAAGCTCAGAGAATACCAAGAACCCAACACTTCAACCCTGAGCTACAGATATTCTTTTCTATTGGAAGATATTCTTACAAGGCTCTTTTAGACAGAACTGGGTCTATATTTAGAAAAGGGTCAGATACCTCTGCTCTATTCTGGTCTTCACTCTTTTCCATTGAAGCATGGCTTTCCAGGAGCACCACACATTGAGGGCAACTACATAAAAGCTTTATTGTGTCATTTCCATTTTCCAATCTCCCACAAACCGTTTGAAGTAACTTGAAATTGTCTTCATTTCTCCTGACTTTGAAACCCTGGGAACATCATGAATACATCAGTGCTGACTAATTGATGAGTGTAAGAACTTTATTCAGTCCTTGCCCTGAGCTACCATTGCACCTGGAACAAGAAACTTTTCCTCACCACCATTTCACACAAATGGGAAATAAAATATGTTGCTAGTGCCTCTCCTATTTTTGCAGTACCTACAGTATGTGAATTCATCAGATCATCTGCAAAAACAAACCCGAAAACTCTCCACCCCCAACTGGGGCAGTTCCTGGTGAAAGGGTTAGCAGATCTAGGCTGCAAAAGTCCAAATGGTCATTAGAGAGTAACAAATAGTTTCAGAAAACTCTTTGCTGCCATCCAGTAATCACCTAGATTTTTGCAACCCGGTCACTGTCTCATAGCCCAACCCACCTCACAGGGTTGTAGTTGTGAGGAAAATAGGAAGCAGGAACTTTCAGTATGTATGCCACTTTGAGTTGACCAACAAAAAAGGCAGGGTAAAAATCAAATAATAAATTAAAAAAAACCCAAAAATTATATTTCCAGTGTCAATATATAGTCCCTACAATTATGTTTTATGGATTGCCCCATTTGCTACTCTGCCTCAGATGGCAATACATCTTTGACCAGCCATGCTACTTTACAATAATAGTGGAATCCTTCCGTCAGCATGTCCCTTCAATTTATAAATAAATCCGATTGATTTTCAGCCAGGCACTTCAAAGCATGAACAACAGTTGTCTCCTGAGCTTTGACTGTGGTGGCCAATGAAACTGTTGCGGCTTTCATTTGCCCATGGGACAGGATACAGAGAGAGATCAGAGCTAGAGATTAGGGAAAGGGAGAGAAGAGAGATACTGGAGAAAACAGGAGAGGGAAGAGAGATGCCATATGTATAATATCTCCAGAGGCAAATGCATGAAAAGGCAGCTTTGCTGTGGAAGCTGCAGACTGTTCAAAGACTCATTTGATAGGCACTCAGAGGCTGCTCTTATTTACTACACAGTCATATGGTGTGCTCAAATCATTGCCCCTTATTGCTCAGAATGCTGCTGCTGGTAGTGATGGAGTATTTCTGGCCTCTAACCATCTCAAATGTAGGGATGCAATCATGACTCTGACAAAGGAAAGAAGGCCCAGAGGAATGACTTTGCTTTTTCTGCTACAACTCGATGTCATTTCTCATGGAATACAGTTGCCATCCTCCAGCCTGGAATTTCAGCTCTCAGAATTCCCAGCAGCCAGCCTGGACAATAGTTGACTGGCCACTGCAGGTGTTGTCGTTCTGGCACCTTTGGAAGACAGAAGTTGGGAAAAGTTGGATTAGACCAATTGATGAAGGATATACGTAGAGGAAATAGGGAATGGCCTTGAAGGACAGGAGGAAGTCCTGCTACCAAGACAATGGTCAGATAAGAGAGAAACTTGAGCCCAGGCCAAGAAAATAACTTGAGAAAACATCTCAGACAAAGATAAAATGAGGGAGAGGGAAACACATTCGGATTTTCAAGTTTCAATTACTATAGCTGTTACAATAAAAGTAGTCCTGACCTATATGGCATTGGTTTCTTAGTCTGGTCTACCTTGTTGGGCTGACAATGTCTATCAATAGTTCCCACTCATGATCATACAGTTCAATGAGGGAGTATACTGTTGTTGTTATGCAGAAGGTCTCATGGTGACTTCCCTATAATATTGGTGGCATTTGCAGGGGGAGTAAAAAAGGCAAAATGGTGGTTGCAACAAAGCAACTGAAGCCTGTCCCTTTGTAGGTGCATCAACAGTGCACACACATACAAAGGGGAGAGCTTCAATCACTCTACTGTGACCACTATTTTGCCTTTTTTGACCCTCCCACCCCCCATGGAGGCAGCTGTGCAGGTTCAAATAGGACAGGAAAAGAATCCTATCTGAAATCTTGGAAAGCCATTGCCAGTCATTACAGGATCTATTGAATTGAATAGGTCAATGGTCTGCCTTAATATAAGACAGCATCCTACATTTCTAAGAGTTCCTTTGAAAACCTGATGTGTCACTTTGAAAACCTGATGTGTCCTGTTGCTAATACTCAGTGGTTGCACACTGGGTAATATCCTAGGCCAGCATGATGTCACGAAAGGATTAGTGTTGGGCCTCTAATGGATAACTAGTTGGCCAATGTAGGTAATGGAATCCTATCCTAAATGGGCCTGTGGTCCACTCTAGTGGAGACTAAGAGATAAGAGATTTGTAGAGCTATCTCGTATGACTGTGAAGATACTTTGCCTGAAATAACAATAAACCTATTGTTCACTACTGCTTAATAGTTCTGCTGAAAGATTCTTTATCCGAGGCAGAGCCCCAATGATCCATAGATCTGGGACTTACAAAGGAGGCTGTACCAACACTAATCTCTGCAGCCTGGAGGATCTACAAACTAAGTGTGATCAAGAGGTTGAGTCCCAACAAGTCCTTAAGAGAGCAGATAGCTGAGGATCCAGGGCCAGAAGGCAGAAAGGGTTCTTGATTGCAAGGAAAGAAATGCTCAGGGATGAGGACTCTATTCTGGAATAAGTTCTTGTTCCTGACAAACTGTTCTGAATAACAATTAAATAAATATTTGGGACTCTGCATATTTCAAGAATAATTTGGAAGTGCTCTGGACTTCAACCAGGCACAGAACATCTCCGCTATTGATTAAAGCATATATGTCTTTTTTCAGGCTTCCACAAAAGCCTAAACTAAAGATGCCATTCGCTTAAGTGTTGCATTAAAAATATGCTTCTTTAATGTTTGAATTAATTAAAGTTGTGTTCGCATGAGGTTTGAAGCAGTTCTTCTGAATCCTTTTAAAAATGTACATATCCCTAATAATATTAGAGCAGAGCTTTCCAAACTTTTCATGTTGGTGACACTCTTTTTAGACATGCATCATTTTGCGACACACTCTTACAGCAGGGCATCATTTTGCGACACACTCTTACAGCAGGGCACAAGGCAGGCACTAGGACCTGCACGGAATCCTGGCAGGGCAGGTTTGGAGGCAGCCGGGCACAAGGCAGGCACTAGGACCTGCACGGAATCACAGCAGGTTTGGAGGCAGCAAGGCACAAGGAAGGCACTAGGACCTGCATGGAATCCTGGCAGGGCTCGGAGGCAGCAGCAGCCACGACACACCCAGACACTGCAGCTGACACACTAACGTGTCCCGACACAGTTTGGAAAGCTCTGTATTAGAGTCTAGGTTGGTTTTGTTCTTCCATTAAGAACAGAAGATGATGAGGATGAGGATGGTGATGGTGATGGTGATGGTGATGGTGATGATGTCTGGCCAATACTGAAACAATGTTGCTATTTTGCTGCTGTTTCCTCATTACCCCAGTTAACCAGGACCATTTGACTAAGGTTTCTTGGCCAAGTTTTGTTGTACTTGGATGCTTTTTATGCTTATCTGTTTACAGACTACAGAAATAAATCTTGTTGTTGCCTCCATGTTTGGCCTAAGATCAGTGTGTTCCTAACCTAATAACCTGATTTGTGACAGGTTTCTGAAATTGCCTCTGTGTTTGTTTGTTTGCTTGAACAAGTTCTTGAACAGGAAAGTGATCACATTGCATTTATTTTATTTAAAGCGTGTTCAAGGCAGCTTATGACTGGATTCACACATTGTGCGAAATTATGGTTTGTTTAACTGTGGTATTTGAAACATCCCAAACTGGATTGGTTCGTACAACACAGCTACAAACCTTGTTTTACAAACCACAATGGCTGCACATGCCAAACCAAACAAACATTTGCCTCAGTATTTTTCTGAACTTAGCCTACAACAGTTCTTAAGGATGCAAGTAGAGGTGCCCTGGCCCACTTCGGTGTGGACTGGAGAAGATTTGCTACCAGTTACCCATTCCTGAACTGTCTTTTATGTGAAAGACAGCTTTGTGGACACTACATCAGCCCTCCAATTGCTTAGCATGTGTAGAAAGGAGAACAAGATGGCAGCACTTCCAACACTATCTCCTAACTCTACAACCCACTGTTTCAGTCAAGTGATTCTTAGACTTAGAATAAATCTAAATAATAATGCCCTTGCCTATAAGGAATATTCCAGAAGAAGTTGATAATCATCTCTGGAAAAGGACAAGATTGTTTCCCCTCATGCCATCTACAAAGATTCTCGGGTTGCATTAATATAAACTTCTACTAGTCCTTTCATGTGAGATACAAAGTAGGTAAGATGAAGCCAGTTTGGCCCGATAAACTAAAACATGGCTATTTTGTGACCATCATCTACCTGGCCCCAAATGGCAGCAGGTGTAGATACCAAAGTACCTGCCATACAGCATCTCAGAATAGTTAAAGTACCTCACTGCTGTATTCCAGCATTTCCAGCACAGCAATATTACTGTCTACAGACCATTAGCTTCACATTATAAAGTTTTGTACCATAAAACAGGATATTCCCTTGATGGAAGTAAATTAGAAATGATATACATATGCCAAAGACAAAGGCTGGAGATGAGGAGAACAGAGAGAATTAGGAAAGGCATATTTATAACATGTTCCCGCAAACATGTGGTACTAAGGGAGCCCTGATATAAAAAAAATAAATGGTAAATCAGTTGCTCATCTTTTTTTCCAAGGACTCAAGAATGGATGGCAACTGAGTGATAACGGCAGTCTCAGATACAGTTCAGCCATCTACAATGAGTTATGTATCACTTCTTCTATCAGGCTGGGAAGTGTGGGAAGGTAGGGTGGCAGTAAAATCATACTTTACATATGGTTTTGGCATCCAGCAAGGACTTCCTCCAAAGTGAGAAGTAGTTAAAACTACTGTCACTGTCCCAGTCTATCAGGGTAATGTTTTATTCAATGGGTGACAGTGGATACAGTGTTTTTGTACATTTGGGAGAATAAGAGATAGGCACACCTTGAGAAACGTGGGCAAGTTGCCATCACGTTGGGTAGCATGAAAAGCATAAAGCCTTCAGTGGAAAAAGTTCAAGTTAATGGACCAGTTTGATCCAAAAACATCTATTGTTCATACTGTACTGTAGCTACTGCTACCAATTCACCCTGAGAAGTGAGTAGCTGAGGTGAAGATGTCCTTTTGTGAACTAAGGATGCTCTATGGCAGAGTCTTTGTTTGTGCAGGGAGTAGACCATGCTGGGGAGAGATCAAGTGCTGACCTTCACATCTTATTTAGGGAAGGTGGGTTATTAGGGTGTGTGAATTAGCCAAAATCTGATTTCTATCTGAGATTGAAAATGGCATGATTCAAATATGTTTTTCAAGATTCAAACTAATTCAAGATCCAAAATAAGATTCAACTATAGGCTTTTTTCTCAAATAATGGGATATAAAGGGTAGACTCTTTAAAGGATATTAACCTGACAATGGTTTGATCAGATATTTCAAAGGTTTCATAGCAATGTTTTTTGAAATATTTTCCCTTTATCCTTTTAAGACAGAAATCATAGCAATGAGAAAAGGGCAGTCTTCAAACTGTCTTCAAACTGTCCAGCAAATGGCCTATATAATTCATTATGATATATAGAAATATTCTGTTTAATATACAGTTAATATATTACATTAACAGCAAGTATCTATTTCAGATACACTCACATAATGAGTGAATCTGAATGTGTCTTTCTCTCCCTCCCAGCGAACCTGCCTAAACAAATTCTATCTGAAGGATGTGAGATGTAAACAATAGAGCAATTCTGCCCCAAGCAGTTTAATAGGTTGCAGAAGTGATAAAACTCAATAATGAGATATTCCTGCCAATATCAGAAAACTAATCCTACCCTCCTGCTTTGTCCATATAGAAGAGAAAATCTGTAACAATGTCTGAGATATTCCTAACTCTCTCCAAAGGGATTCAAAGACACTGTTTTCATCACATCACTCTATTAAGTTTATTGAAATGGGTAAATTGATTGGGTCTCCTTTAATCAAATCACCTGTCTGAAGATTCACTCAACCCTAGTAGTTTTGTGTAACCCCACATCTTTTATCTAAAGCTTAATAACTTTAGTTTGGGGAAATGCAATTTTTAAAAGCCTGCCAAAGAAGCCACAATCTCTCAAAGTTTTGGCAGTCTTAAAGTTATGCAGAATTGCTTGCTAATCTTGCCTATGGAGCATAAACTATACCTTAGCAACAGGCTGCAACAAAGTCCAGTTCCGGGAGACAAGGAGTAGAGAAGGGGGCTGAGCTTGCAGAATGAGAGACTGAACATAATAGCATGTCTTCTACGGCTCCAATAAATCGCTGAGTAAGAGTCAAGAAGCTGTAATAGATGCAGAGACAAGCCATCACAGTGCTTTACTGTCCCATCCAAGGGACCAAACCATTAATCTGAGAGTGAAACTAGTAAAATGTGTAGGGCTTCAGTTTTGAAGTTACAAAGGTGCTTTGGAGCAGGTAGGGCACTCAGGTTGCACCTGTTTGCAACTCTTTAAAGCAGCTGCATCTCTTCTCAGAATTGTCCAGCTACCCTCTGCAGCTGCAGCATGATCTTGGCAAAATATGCCTTTGGTTCGAGTGACCATTGTGCTATGTGAGAACCGTGCATGCTCTGAAGCACTTTTTTAACCTACAAATCTGAAACACTGAAGAGCCCAAGGTGCTAATGCAAGAGAGCTTCGATTTATGCTCTGCATATCTGGACTTGAGCTTAAACCTGGAGAAAGAAGTTTATCATGCTCCTTGCCATATTTGTGTACAGACCCTCTGTTATCTGCATGCCTTCTAGCAACTTTACAGCAACAGTTAAATCGCTAATGGGCCCTTTGCATTCCAGCATGTGAGATCTATTAGGACTGATGGGGGAACAGATGCTTTGCCCCCCACTACCCCCATGTGATTTATAACACTTACTCTTCCAAGAGCATCATGATGCATCCACTTACAAATGCTTTGCAGCTGTTGCTGCCATGACAGGCACCAAGAGGGAAGGTCTGAACAGGGAGGTGTATTTTTAGCTTTCTCATTAACCGAATGCTTTCAAATTAGCCTTCTATTAACCTCAAAGTAGAATGAAAGCAGTTGAAAGTGAGGGAGGTTTTTTTAATGCCTGCTTCCAGGCTCAGACTCCTACAGAATACCAAGGTTCTTGTGATTAACATTACGGATCTGACTTGGAACTCTAATGAAGTAGAATTTTGTCATGTTTAGCTCCAGTGGCATAATTGGTCCAGATGAAAAGAATATCATAGAAGTGGCATTGGCCTGATAGGGCTCCCTGATTGCTTGTGAAGCTCTCAGTTGGGGTTGGGTTGACTACATTTGGGTCCCTGTTAATTTGAGGCTCACGGATCTTGCATCCGTTCCACAGTCTGCAATGTAAAATCAATATAACCATGAGATTTTTGCACTGAACACTATTTCAGGATAAATATTGCCCATTTCCTGTTGCCCCACTCTTCCAATCCATGTGCAAGCAAGGAAGCCACACACACATTGTGACATTGTAATGATTACCTGTGTGTGCAACAAAGGTTTCCTGCATCACATGTTATCTCAAAATGTACATCTATATGAATATGAGATTGGCACATGAGTTTGGCAGTGAAATCAAGGGCAAAGTTTTAATTCCTTTATAGCTTACAATTTACAGATTGTGGTGAAAAGATTTATGGTAAAGCTTTACTGTATGTTACTTAATAAATTAAAACATTTCTATATAATAACATAGGAGAAAGAAACTCGTAAGTATAACTAGGAAAGAATATATTCTTTCTCATGGACCAGTAAAACAAATAACAGACAGCAGTAAATAATAGTTAAAAGCTGGTAAGAGTGGGGGTGAGTAAAATGAGTTACAAAGCAAACCATGAACATCTCAGCCATCAGTTCTAGCTTGCAAAGTAGACTATGAGTAATACTAATCTGTGTCTTATTTCCAGCTTATTTCCAGCAATATATACGTCACAACATCACCCCTTGATCACAAGGACCCTCTGTTTTCTATAACTGGCTGTCTTCACCTATGTGTCATCCATCAGTTCCTGTCAATGACAATGTTCTATGCCAGTATAACAATCACATATTCAGTACATCTACTTCTATTAGTTTATTTAGGATATGAAAATGTAATGTAAGAAACTCGAAGCCATATAGAATGGTGGATAGACTTGGACTAGGAAGAAGAACTCTCAACTTACTCCACCTCAGAAGATTTTGATAAAACTGGAGAAAGGGACTATGGCATAAGTGTCCCTAAACTTCTGGAGGAAAGTACAATCTGATGATAGACAGACAGGCAGGCAGACAGTTACTCTGGAGGCAGATACTGTTGTGGCATCTCTCTGTCTGAAACATCAAAAATGCCTTGTAACAGATAAGACTTTCCATGTTAGGTATACAGAGATACTCCTCACAGTGGATCATCTACACAATACATGGCCACATGAACTTAGAGTAAGATGTGAAAAGAGAAAAAGGAAACATCTTACAGAAAGAGGCTGAACATAGTCCCCTTCTCCCGATTACAGTTACATGACCCCAGTTTGAAATGACCTGCATCCCCCCCCCCAAAAAAAAACAGTCCATGCATATGACATAAATTAGACCCCAACTAGGCAGGCTCTAATCATCTGACTGGGATGATGTCTTGAGAGATCACATGGGAGTTGCTTGAACAGTGCTTTCTATGAGATGAAACTGCCACAAGTGGCTGGATCCTCACCTCTCTTGCCTCATTCAAGCTGCTAGGGAGAGAGCGAGAGGCTCATTTCAAAGAGAGTGAATACCTCTTTCAGAGAGAGGGTGGTGTACCCTCAAGAAGCCATCCCTCAATCCAGCTATTCTGGACAATTTCTGTATTGTCTCCAATTTCTCTTTCTGGGGAAGTTAATGAAGAAGGTGGCAGAGCAGCAACTACAGAGGATCGTGAATGAAGCAATTTATCTAGATCCCTTCCAGTTTGGGTTCAGACATTGGATGAAAACTGCATTTATCATGTTTGTGGATGACCTGCAGTAGAACTTAGATGGAAGGAGTGTAATTCTTCTGGTCCTGGTCTCAGTGGCATTTGATATTATTGACCATTGGAGGGACTGTTTTACAGTGATTCTGCTCTTTCCTGAGTGGGATGTTCCAGTTGGTGGAGGAGATATCAAATCTTTGGCCATTCCATTGTGGGGAACCTCAGGGCTCTGTCCTTCCCCATTCGTTTTGTACCAATCAAAGAGAATATCCTGCACCTCCACCAACACAAGCAGGACAAGCCATGGTATATAAACAGAGAGCAAGTCCCACTCCCTTTTCACACTGAAGATGTTGCCTAGTCTGGCAATGAAACGTCTGCAAAAAAAAAAAAAAAGGCTCAGAGAGTACCAAGGACTCCACATTCTTTTTGTATCCACATGATAGCATGAGAAAGATCTTTGTCAGTTCAGAGTGAGATATCAATATGGTGATGCATATTTCCATCCCAGGCTAAGCAAGGGATATGGAAGTCCTGACCCAACCCTCAAAGGCTGTGAGGAGGTGGAAGGGACAAAACATGCTTAGATGGAAACCTAGCAAGATGGAACTGTTGTCCAGAGGCTGCAAATGATTCCAAGTTGCTGTGGTGGAAGCAGCATTCTCATAGAAGCAAAGGTAGCTCTTTCAGGAGGAATTGGTAACTTGAGGGAAAGCAATAAAGAAGGAGGAGATAAGATAAAAACAAACAAACCACCAACAACCAACCCAGTCCCTCCAATGGTCAATAATATCAAATGCCACTGAGACCAGGACCAGAAGAATTACACTCCTTCCATCTAAGTTTTACTGCAGGTCATCCACAAACATAATCAATGCAGTTTTCATCCCATGTCTGAACCCAAACTGGAAGGGATCTAGATAAATTGCTTCATTCACGATCCTCTGTAGTTGCTGCTCTGCCACCTTCTACATTAACTTCCCCAGAAAGAGAAATTGGAGACAATACAGAAATTGTCCAGAATAGCTGGATTGAGGGATAATGATGATGACCAGCAGTGAACAGACTGAAGTTGGCATCAGGCAACTTCCTTTCCTGTTCTAAGTGCTGAGTTTAAAGGGAGAAGAAAGGCATCCTGGCTGGGTGTGGGGAATTGCCTGCTGCTTTTTCCCAGCCCAGAAGATTGGTTCCTTGGGACTAGGAAAAAGGAACAAGGGAAAGGGAAAAGGGAAAAGGATCAGGCCACATCCTCTCTGACTGCAAGCACTGCTTCTCCCATCCCAGAAGAGCCAATTGCTCCCCAGAAAACAGCCCACATCACTTTCTGCATGGGAAGCAACACTTCCTACCAGCCTTGCGTGTGTTAAAAGGTGAGCTGTAGTGTGGCAGTTTTTAAAGCCCTATACTTTCCTCCTGTGCCAAGGATGGGAGGAAAGTACATCAACATGGGTGGGTGGAAATTGTTCTACATGGGGCTGTCCTTAACATGGCTCAGAAGCTGCAGCTGTGCAAAATGCAGCTGCCCACAAGCGCTAATGGGTGACAGGTAAAAGCTGTTGCACAAGGATAACTCCCTACTCTGGAACCTGCTCTGGCTGCCAGTTTGCCTCCTGGTCCAAATCAAGGTGCTATAAAGAATTTTAGGGCTGAGAACCATCTTCTTCATGTAAAATCTGACCATCCCTTACATTAAGTCAAGAAGATATGCTGAAGATTGTCCTCCCCATGTGAAGTGACATGGACAGGAGTTCCAAAACAGGTCTTCTTGATGGCTTTCCCAGCCCTATGGATCAGCTTGTCACACAAGGTCAGACAGGCCCCTCTCTATTAATTTTTTGGGAGCTAATTAGACCCTGTCATCTATAGAAGAAGATATATAGGGGCTTCTGCCTCATATCTGGGTTGGTTGTTGGTGGTTTGTTTGTTTTTATCTTGGGGGGGCATTTGGGGGATTGTATAGTTTTTGTTGAGATTTTTGTTGAGATTGTTGTGGAGTTTGAATTTATATAACTGTAACTGCCTGGAGTCTCTGACTGGGGTGACATGCAAATATTAACAAATATATAAATAGTTTTACTGAACTTACAAGTGCTCAAAGGCTCCCAACTGTTGTTTGAATTTTTAAAAGCTGTACCCTAGGAAGGTAGAAAGCTGAACCTGCTCTGGAAAATTGGGCAACTTTAAACAGATTTATGGCATGTCCTGAACTGTTGGAAAGGGAGATCTAGAACCATGGGCCCAATTCTAAATAGAGTAGAATATTTAAGAGCTTCTAGGTAGATATCTGAGATCCTGGAAGCTGGTAAGGAATCTTGAGCAGTAATGTCAAAAGTCTGGACTAATCATTTAAACAGAAAACAACCATTTCCAATTGATAAGAAAAAGTGCAGGAATCTTTTGCTGAAATGAACCCTTTTTTAAAATTAAGCTTTAAGCAACTATAGTAAAAGCTGATGGTTGCTGGTTATTCTTTTGCTGTATTTGTTTGGTCATTGACCGAATAAATATTATTGTTGTTCATTGTCATTGTCGTTTGTTTGTTTAATCCTCCTGAATTTTTATGTACTCTTTCAATTGCATTTTAATTTGTGCATGACTTTTTTTTAATATGGAGACTGATCTGGAAATAAATGGATAAACAAATAATAACAACTTCTATTATTTATCAAGTGCTTCATGCTTTCCATAAAATAAATAGGAATCAATATTAGGAAAAAAATCATACATGGAACCAGTAATATTTGAGAGAATTTTGCATGAACTAAGGAATCTTTTGGGTAGATCCACATAGCATTCAAACAAGGTAGCATGTGTCCAAAGGAACCAGAATATTCAAGCAAGCAGCCAAGGAAGAGTTAAACTGAAATGTATGAAAATCCACAGGGTCCTTCTGTGAAATAATTTAATCCATCTCTCTCTCTCTCTCTCTCTCTCTCTCTCTCTCTCTCTCTCTCTCTCACACACACACACACACACAAACACACACACACACACACACACACACACACACCTTTTTGAATGTCTACCTAATCTGTTCTGTAGCAGATGCACTACCCTGAGAAGTCAGGGGACTTATTAAATATACAAGCAGAGAAATTTCTTGAACATTTAGCCAGGTACATTTAACCAGAATGGCACAGACTGAAAACTAGCCCACTCTTTCTCTACAATGAACTTTGAATGTTATTACAAGCCTTAATTGACTGGGGAGTAACTCTCTTTAAAACAGGATTTATTATTATTATTATTATTATTATTATTATTATTATTATTACTACTACTACTACTACTACTACTACTACAATGTAAGCTTAGATCCTTGGAAAATTGATGAGGCACAGTACAACTCTCAGTTAACTAGAGAACCATCCAATCATCATGCATACTGGATAATAGGGCTGTTTACTGTAGTGTATTGATTTTGCATTTAGTGATGTTTTACCTTTTTGTTAATTGCTACAAGATAATTCAGTGCAACTAGAATGGTTAATGAACATAAATTACAACATACCTACAAAGATACAGGTTTAATAAAAGTTTACAATGTTAACTTAAAACATGTCTGGTTAATATGTCTGAGCAAGCACACATCCCCCCAGTCCTTGGGCCAGCTCCCAAAGACTTTTGAGTTACTTATGAGCCTGGCATGAGGTGTGGATCTTGGGGAAATCTGGACATGGAAGGAAAGGAAGAAAGTGAAAGATCCTAGAGTGAAAATAGAAAAATAGTAGGAAGAGAAAGTATATGAAAAAGTATGAGAAGAAAGATTAATCTCCCAACACAATGAATGGAATATGGACATAAAAAAAGAGGATGTTGAAGCTATTCAGAACTGAGTGAACACAAAAATGTGTGGAGTTATGCTAATGGGGGTATAAAAAAGGATATAAAGTATCAAAAAGTGAAAAGGGCTATGAATGAAGATAAGATACACAGAAGAAAATAATTCCTGCAAAAAATGATACTGTATAATATCTATAGAGAGAAAAAGATGCAAAATTGTTATCAAAGAAAACAAGGACTAGTTAAGATTAAACAAGGGAGAGAACGTGCAAACAGGTTTTGGTGGAAATAAACACATTTTTGGAAGTGTGTGAAGAGGGCTAAACACGGAGCCTCTGGCAAAGCGGTTGGAAATAAAGATCAAAGTGATGAAATGGTTTGGAATGAGCCCTGAAGCTCATGGACCCCCAACCCTGCTAGCATTTCAGAAGTCCTTAAAGCAGTGTTTCTCAACCTTGACAATTTGAAGAGGTGTGGACTTCAACTCCTGTGATGTGGACTTCAACTCCTGGGAGTTGAAGTCCACATCTCTTCAAGTTGCCAAGGTTGAGAAACACTGCCTTAAAGACTTGGTTGTTCCCTTGGGGATGGGGTCTGGAGGTTAGGTAAGCCCATCAGTGCAAGTTTGACTGTCTTATGATTGGAGTTGGGCTTGTCTTCAGCCATCATTACTCTCTTATTTTTCTAATCATGTTCTGCTTCGTTTAGCTTTAACCCTAAATTGAGGGGGGCACAATGGCTCAGTGGTTAAGACACCAGGCTTGTGGATCGGAAGGTCGGTGGTTTGAGACCCGAGCGCCGCGTGACGGAGTGAGCTCCCACACTCGCCCCAGCTCTTTCCAACCTAGCAATTCAAAAGTATGCAAATGCAAGTAGATAAATAGGTACCACTTCGGTGGGATGGTAACAGCGTTCCGCGCTCGTCATGCTGGCCACATGACCACGGAAGTGTCTTTGGACAGCACTGGCTCTTTGGCTAAGAAACAGAGATGAGCACGGCCCCCAGAGTCGGACACGACTGTGCAGGGGAAAACCTTTACCTCTACTATGGAAATGATAGTAAAAAGTTTATTGTATACTTGTTAATTTAAGGAAAACATGATAAAATGAATAGGCTGGAATTATGAAATATTTTGTACAAATATGGAAGTGATGGTTGTTGAATATGATGAGAAAGATATATGATGGAAGTAGAGGATGCATGAAAATCAAATGGTTCAATATTGAGCTGGGAGTAAGACAAGGATGTGTATTTTCCCTTGGTTGTTTACTGTATTTATGGATGGATACAAGATTAATGCTTGTGGTGATATTAGAGATGTATTGGCTGGAGATCTGAAGTTTTGAATACTGATGATGCTGTAGTGTTGGCTTTGAATCTAAATGATTTGCAGTGACTGTTAAACAGATTATGTAATGCAACACAGAGTATGGATCTTAACATTAACATTAACACAGAACAAACAAATGGTGTTTGACAAGGAAAATGGAATGAACAATTGCAAGCAATACAAAATAGTAATAAACTAGAGCAGGTAAATCAATTTGTATATGATTATAGCAGGCTTATGAAGAAGTGAAAACAGGGAAAATGTAAGATGAACAAATACTGGTAGAAAGGTAGTAAGTATTATTATTATTATTATTATTATTATTATTATTATTTAATTTCTATGACCACCCATCTCCCCCCATGGGGAACTCTGGGCGGTTCACAATAAATAAGTTAAAATAAGGTCTAAAATCTCAATTATACAATAAAATATATATTAAAAAATCCAGATGGTGATGGAATAATTAAAAGGACAGTTATAAAATTAGGGGATTAGCCACCCCCATGAGGAACTATCCCTTCCTCCTTCCCATGCCAGGCGGCAGAACCAGGTCTTCAGCTCTTTCCTAAAGGTTGGGAGGGAGGAGATCTGTCTCAACTCTGGGGGCAAGATGTTCCATAGAGTGGGCGCTGTCACAGAGAAGGCCTGCCTCCTAGACCCCATCAGATGACACTCTTTAATTGATGGGGTTCGTAGCAGGCCCTCTCTGAATGACCGGGTGGGGCGGGTCGATAACATGGGGATAAGACGGTCCCTCAGGTATTCTGGCCCCATGCCATGTAGGGCTTTAAAGGTGATAACCAACACCTTGAATTGTACCCGGAAGCAAACTGGCACCCAATGCAGCTCGCGGAGCAACGGTGTTACATGTGCGGATCTTGACGCACCCAAAACTGCCCGTGCGGCCGCATTCTGCACCAGCTGCAGCTTCCGGATAGTCTTCAAGGGTAGCCCCATGTAGAGCACATTGCAATAATCTACATGGGAGATGACGAGAGCATGAATGACTGTACGGAGGGTGTTGCGATCCAGGAATGGGCGTAACTGGCGCACTAACCGAAGTTGTGCGAAAGCCCTCCTAGCCACGACTGCCACCTGCTCTTCGAGCAGGAGTCGTGAGTCTAGAAGGACCCCCAGATTACGCACCGGTTCCGAACGGGGTACTGCTACCCCATCGAGAACCAAAGATGATAATTTCCCAGAAGACGCTAAGCCATCAATCCACAGCCACTCGGTCTTACCAGGGTTCAATTGAAGCCTGTTGTTCCCCATCCAGGCCCTCACAGCCCCCAGGCACTGGGACAGGGTGGACACTGCATCACTTACCTCACCAGGGATGGAGATATACAATTGAGTATCATCCGCATACTGATGATACCTCATCCCATGGTGACGGATGATCTCGCCCAGCGGTTTCATGTAGATGTTAAATAGGAGAGGAGAGAGAACCAACCCCTGCGGCACCCCACATAGGAGCGGTCACGGGCTGGATCTCTCCTCTCCTATCAGCATCGACTGGGAGCGGCCCCGGAGGAAGGAGATGAACCAGCGTAAAACTACGCTGCCCACCCCCAACTCCCTAAGCCGCCCCAAAAGGATATCATGGTCAATGGTATCGAAAGCCGCTGAGAGATCTAAGAGAGCCAGGATGGATGCACTACCTCCATCCTGCTCCCGCCAGAGATCATCCGTAAGCGCGACCAATGCAGTCTCCATCCCGTGTCCCGGCCTGAAACCTGACTGAAAAAGGTCTAGATAATCCACTTCATCCTGGGTCCTTTGAAGTTGCAACGCCACCACTTTCTCAACCACCTTTCCCAAAAAGGGAAGGTGGGAGACTGAACGAAAGTTGTCCAGGATGGTAGGGTCCAGGGATGGCTTCTTGAGGAGGGGGTGTACCAGTGCCTCCTTGAAGGCAGTTGGAACCACCCCCTCCAACAAGGATGTATTAATCATAGCCTGGACCCATCCACGTGTCACCTCCCTGGCAATTTTATCAGCCAGGAAGGGCAGGGATCTAAATAACATGTGGTGGAATTAACAATTTGAAGGATCCTGTCCACTTCCTTAGGTCCAACAGGATCAAATCATTCCCAGATAACAGGGCAAGACCGCTCTCCCGGCATCTCCCCAGACTGCATTCCACGCATGGAGTCCAACTTAGACCGAATCCGAGCGATTTTATCCTGCAGATGCTCAGAAAATTCTTCCGCATGGCCCTGCAGGTGGGTGGTCACTACCACCCTACCTAAGAGAGATCGAGTAATCTTAAACAGGGCTGTCGGATGGCATTCTGCGGACGCAATAAGAGCGGAGAAATAATCACGTTTCGCCGCTCTTACCGCCACAAGGTAGGCCTTAATAGCAGCTCTAGATTGTGTTCGGTTGAGTTCCGTCTTCGTCTTTCTCCAGCGGCGCTCTAGACGTCTCTTCACCCTCTTCAAGACCCTCAACTCCTCTGTAAACCACGGGGAGTGACAGGTCGAATAGGGCTGGAGAGGTCACATCGGCGCGATACTGTCCAAGGCACCAGCCGCTTGCTTATTCCAGGTTGCGGCCAATGCCTCCGCTGGACCATGCAGCAGATCCTCGGGTATTACCCCCAGCTCCCTCTGAAACCTTAATGGGTCCATAAGTCACCGGGGGCGGACCAATCGAATAGATCCTGCCTCCCTGCGGAGTTGGCGGCATAAGAGAATCCTAGGGATATCAGGACATGATCTGACCATGACAACGGGGATAGTTCTAACTTTCCCTTCACAAACAGCGTTCGTGCTGATTGGGTAAGAGCCGCCGGGAGACTGGGACGTCACCATTTCCAAGCCGCGCTGCAGCCTTAAAGAGACACTAAGTCGAGCCACCCCATTTCTAAATCACCCAATTTATACTTTTTTTAAGTTTATGTACCCCAAGAGAGGCTTTCTACAGCAAGAAGAAACGAAATCTCTTGGTGCCTATCGTTATTTCTGGATTAATTTTTTTAATTTTTTTTTAGCTCTGGCTTGTTTTCCCATTTAAATATTAAGGAGGACTGAGAATAAATAATTACCTCCCTGCTATTATTTTTGTATTGAATTTAAAGGATTTAATATTTTCCTACACGTTGAATCTGCTGTTTTGAGTTTTCAGCTTTCTGTTCACTTTTAAACAGTTCTTTTATGATGTCTCTCAAACTATTCTGCAAGATATTCAGGACATTGCTGAAAATATCAGCTGTAAAATGTGTCATCTGGCTGAGGACGTTCTGGAAGAAGATGAAGATTTTAATAAAGATAGAGATGTGTCTACTGACAGCAAGATTGAACCTTTTGTTGAAATGTCAGACGACGATTACATTTTGGTGTTGAAGGAGTTAAAGGGACTCTCTGAGTTGCAAATTATAAAAGGAGTTGTTTTTCTGATGGAATGTTGTGGGAAAGAAGTGGCTCTGTTCTGTGGGAGGGTTTTTGCTGAGAAGTCTGAGTTTCTAAGGGGGGCAGTTGGGCTGTTTGATTTCTGTATGAAAAATGCCTTGTGTGTAAAATGGAGATATGTAAATGCTTTAGTATATTTTGAAGTCAGGTAAAGATTTAAGAATGTTTATCTGGATTAATATTAAGGCTTGTATGATTCAATTTTTCTTTAATGATTTGGATTAAGATTTATTGGATTGCTTTTAAGATTTGTTTGATTTTTAAGATTTATAAGGTATAATAATAATAATTGGTTTTAGGTTTAATAGGGTTAAGATTGTTATAGTATTATTAATTATAAAAGTAGACAATTTATATGTTTTTATAATTTGATTTTTATTGTAGTGGACAGAAATGTATAGAATAGTGGTAGGAAGGAAATAATTAAATGAATGTTGTTTTTGGGGAGGGGAAGTTGATTTGGAGGTTTATATATTTTTCTTTTTTCTTTTTTTAATATACTGTAAGGGGAAGGAGCAATTGTATTTAGTGATCTTTATAATGTGTTAATGGAATGATTTATAGAAATAATGTGATCTTGGTTTGATAGAGAGTAAGGGATTGATTATGGAAATTGCTGTATATTCTTGTTGAAAGTCAGAAGTCACTTCTTTATGTAATCTTTAAATTCTTTTTCTTGTGTTTCACACTTTTTAGGATTTTTTTCTTTTTGTAGTTTTTCTTCTTTTTGTAGTTTTTATCTTTGTTTCAAACTTAATAAAATTCTTATTAAAAAAAGAAAGTAAATTTAGTTATATTTCTTTTTCTTAGCTCATGCCTTTAATTTATTTGACTTACTATTTCTTACTCCTTTTCTGACTGATAGGAGAG
Organism: Charina bottae; assembly: GCA_023362775.1. Lineage (NCBI taxonomy): Eukaryota > Metazoa > Chordata > Lepidosauria > Squamata > Charinaidae > Charina > Charina bottae. The sequence continues at coordinate 135,488,577 of JALMGJ010000002.1, read as the reverse complement.
AGAGAAAGATACCAGAACGTTTTGCATGAAAGGTCCCAAATTTGATTCCTGGCATTCTCAACAATATCAAGGACAAACTTCTGCCAGAAAAGCTGGAAAAGTGCCTGTTTTAGCTAGTATTCAATTGTATGGACCAACGTGGTATCAGGCAGCTTCCTATGTTTCCAGGAGCAGCTGATATAAACAAGAGAAACTTGACAGAAGCTTGGAAAGTCTAGCCAGTTTTGACAAACTGAACTGGCTGTGTCAGGTGATTTCTGAGCCCTTGGAATAGGGTAAGAACAATGGCAGAGACAGCAAATCACACATCCGGTTCATACTTTGGAGCAGACAAAATAATAAACAAGGTAAATCAGATTTGGGGCCTGCTGACCCAGGCTGTCTCTCCAACGAGAGTCTGTGATATACCAAGCATTTAAAATTGCATTTCAGCTAAGCTAGATGAACGAGTTTCTGTTCCAGCTCTGTCTTTCCCCCAGATGCTGCCAGTGAAAAATGTCCCATCATAATCTGGTTGAAGGCATTTTTCATAGAAACACTTGAGGAAATTGCTTGCTGCCAGGAAGGTGTTTATTTAATGAACGTGTTGCTAAACAGATAAAGATGATTTTCTGCCCCTGATGGACTATAGCCTTGCAGTAAATTATATAGAGGCAGAGCTACGGCTGCCACTTACTAAGTCTTTACAGCTTATGATGGGGCTGAGAAACAGAGCTGGGCTCTCTGTCAAATCCTGATTTAGCAAAGTCTGGAGATGTGTTCTGGAAGCTGGAACTTAAACATGTTTGCAGGCTGGAATTGGCCAAATTTAAGGATAACAAGCAGCATCCTTATTCATTATGGATTAGGAAAAAGTTTGTGAAAGTAGGTTACGGAAGCAGGTGCAAGCAAGGAAAGATTAAAGTGTGAAGGAAGATGCAGAAAACAAGAACTAGAGGCAGATTGCGATGGTGATTAGACGTTCGGGCATCCAGCTTTACAATCTGACTGGCCTCTGAAGTTTAGGTAGTGGGATGAGGAATAGAATGGAGGCGGGGGGGGGGAAGTTTGGGAAGAAGCTGAGAAATTATCAAAAAATCCCAAGAGAAGGAAAGAAGAAAGGAAGGGTATTGGGAACCAGCAGAATGGTCCCTGCTGAAGGCTGAAAGATTACTTCTGAGTAAGCAAGGGGGAAAGGGGGAAAGCACAGAGCGTTTCTGCCTGCCCTGCCCTGCCCACCTGGGATTCCACTCTCTGCAACTAACAAGGGGAAGGGGCAGCTGGTGGGATGCAAAGAATTCCAGATAATCCGTTGGCAGCTTGGCCAACGGAGAGAGAAGGAGACTGGCAGTTTTATCCATGAAGAGATTGCCCAGTGGATTGGCTGGAGGAAAGAACTGAAGCTTGGAGAACTTAGAAGAGGAAAAGTATATGGGAGACCAAGCCCAGAAGGAGAGATCAAGCCCCTAAAACTGGATTTTGTGGCAGCAAGATTATTGCTGAAGGAGGGAAGAGACCTGGATGGTTTAAATATGTATTGTGCTTTTGAAAGGTACATTTAAGGAGGCTGCCCTGCTTTCTGAGAGAGAGGATGAACAGCCAGCTGGGAGCAAACCACTTAGGACACAGGAAAATTCATCCCATTGAGTTCAATAGCTTAGTATTGCTTAAAGTCAGTCCCATACTTGCTTGTGTATCTGTATGGTTGTTGTGTCTCTAATGCAAATAATTACAGTAGTTCAAATCTGTTCATGCCAAGAAGTTTCTTTTCTTTTTTTCCCCTTAGATGGTCAGGAAGGGAAGGAAGTAGCCCTTTAGAGCCCATCACCCCACTGGTGAAAGATTTGGCAGCAATCTTGTTTGAAATGAACTGTATAGCATCTGAGAGGTATCCTGCTTGGGAGATCTCTGGAGGAATTAGCTCCTCAAACTCAGGATCAGATTGTATTGGCTCTTCCCCACATCCCTGACCATCTGCTTTCCTCCTTGAGGTGCTGTTCTCATTTGAGGGTAGGGACAGCAGTTTCTCCTGCTGCAGTCAGGGGATCAAGGAGTAGCGAAGGGGTCTTTTTCTCTTCTCTGCTGCCTGCTGAGAAGATCCACCACTAGCATGGATCCCTCACTACCCTCCACCATGGCCATCTCTGTCTTTACCCACACACTTGCTGGAGAGCACTGCTGCTGCCCCTCATGTGCCCCAGTAAGGGCAGGGATCGCCATGGTGGTGGGCAATGGAGATCATCGGCAGAGCGGTGCAAATGCTTTGGACAAGGCCAACATCTGAGACAATTGTACCAATATTTCAACAGCCTCTGAATATGAGGCAACTGAAGTCCAAAATTGTTTGAAGCATGACTAGCTCCCTCACCTCTCAGTCTGCCCCTTTGTAGACTTGGTAAGCCAATTCACACCATGAGTAGAGTCTCAGATCTGTACTGCCAAAATACTTGTTTTTCTAGGGTACTCTGGTGTCCTTCCATGAAGCATTTCAGAGCTGGGATATTTGTGTAATAAAGTTCTATGGCGTTCTGGAAGCACACAGATATGCTTCCCTAAAGCAAGAAAACAGAACAATCCTAGTTGTGATGGAGAAGATGTCTCCTACCTAGTGTTGGAAATGGCTATTGTGCAGCATCAATATTGTCTCATTCTGTTCGCATAAGGGCAACTGTAGGCCAGACACTTGCTAGAAAGGCAGCCATTACTGGGAGGGACAGCTGCTTTGCCTGATGCTTTGCCTCCTCTATGGAGGGGGAAATGCATATATTCAGATCTGACTGGCTGTACCTGACCTCTCCATGAAACTAAGGCCACCTGTTCTCTTCACAGTGCAAGGTTGTCGCACAGTGCAAGGTTGTCGCACAATTAGAACCATTGCTCACATTATATAGGATAACCCAGCTTGCTCTACTTGCAGTGTACAAGTTGTTGTTGTTGTTCAGTCGTTTAGTCGTGTCCGACTCTTCGTGACCTCATGGACCATAGCACGCCAGGCCTTCCTGTCCTCCACTGTCTCCCGGAGTTTACTCAAATCCATGTTCATTACATCGGTGATGCTATCTAACCATCTCATCGCATGCCTCAAATGGGATTGACCTTCAGGAGAACTCAGCAAAGAGCAAGAAGCAAATTGCAAGCTCTGGGTAGCAGTTACAATAGGCCCAAGTTCCAGTACTGTAGGATCAGGGATTGCTCCCAAAGGATGTTGGAATGTTGGCCACACAAAGTTCTTTGGAGTCCTTATATCTTACTGTATATACCTGATGGCCACAGATGCCTCATCCCTTCAGCTAGCGATGGGCATAACATTTTGCAGAGGAGGTCCAAGGCCACAGTGGGTGGAGCAATGATGTAAAAAAGGTGGGGCCTCATAAATCACATGGGCAGGGTCAGGATTTTCTCATTTTCCCAGAGATCTTGCGGTAAGGCAGGGCTGTTCTTTGCTTTTAAAATAAAATAACATATTTCAAGGATTGCAGTACAGCTTCTTTGTAATTCCTTCCTCAGGTAGCAAAAACAATAGCACATGTATTTTGCCTATATTTGCGATTGTGGTAGGAAAAGTCTCCAGGACTTCTAAAATTGGATTGGAAGCTCTATTAGTCCAGGAGCCTCGGACTGACCACTCCTGAATTATACAAAAGCCATGTTTGAAAGAGTATCATCATATATTTCAAGCATGGCTTGTGTGTTTGTGTGTGTGTGTGTGTGTGTGTGTGTGTGTGTGTGTGTGTGATATATATAATCAAACACGGTACTTTTGGCATACATGGAAGGCAATCTAATGCATCCAAATTTTTTAAAAAACTCATTACACTAGAACTGTATACTCTGATAGTCTATACTTGCAGCTCAGTTTTAATTTTTGTTTTAAGTTTGTACATAATTCCATTTTCCACCACACCGCAATACATTGTTGGTAATTTATTAGCATTATTACTTTGGTTTAGCCTGAGACCAGTCCTGTGCCTCCCGCAGTGGAAGCCTCAGTCTTTTTTCTTCTCACTTGCATTTCCCCTACTTCTTCCTCCCAACTCTTCTTTTCTTTATCACATACCTCTCTCCAATACTATCTCATACTTTCTCCTCCACCTTCCTGGAGCAAGTGCAGCTCAGGGGCCAGATGGCCTGCCGACTTCATTTTGTGGCCTCCAGACCTGCCCCAAGCAGATAAAGCCAAAAATGTCAGGTTTTTTTCTCCTTTTTAAAATGAGTTTTGGGGTAGTAAGGGACAATATGAGGAACCTAGGTTTTGCAGGGCCCTGGCACCCTTTCAAGCCCCTCAAACTCCCTAAAAATAGGTTCTGGTTCCACCCATATTTGGTTCAGCAGTCATTGAGCTGACAAATGTGCACTCCTGTTTTAATCTTTCTTCCTCCACACAAGACTTGCTTTCCATATTTTCATTCTTGTCTCCCCAGCCCATTCTCTCCTTTCTGCTTAATCTCTCTTTTTGCTTCATTCTTGTTCTTTGGAGATTCTGGATATTATAGAAAGTTGCAAATGAGAATGGATGCAGGGTTTTTAATGGGTCTTAAAAACACCTGTGGGATGAGAGTATTGCCAAATATGCAGTGTGGACAATTAACTCAATTTTTACTTCCACACACCCCTTAAACAAGGGACAGAAGCCCCGTTCAAACATTCATTATCCAGAATGCTCTACACATGAGAACTCCAGATACATCCCCCTGTTGATGTAACCTTAATGATGTCAGCTGTTGCAGTCACTCATGTGAGGACTGTGAACATCTGCATAGGGAAGGATTGTACCTACAGCTTCCATGTGAGCCAAGACCTTGCATTATCTAGATCCTAGCCCATGGAGAACCCATCCTAGCTTCACCGCTGCAGATATTCTTGCTGAATGTCTGAGTACCTGCAGCAGTGACGTCAGACAGATGTGTGTGTGGTAATTATCCAGAACGCTCGCATGTTGAGCACTGCAGATGATGAGTGCCTAAACGGGGCTATAGAGTTGGTTACTCGAGTGTTACTTGAATTAAGCAGTCTATTTCTGAAAATACCTATATCTCTATATTACAGATATTGACTCATCAGTATAGCCCCTGGTCTCCTGCCTGTTTTGTTGTTGCTTCTTCTTTCTCTGCACCATAAAATGTTAAAAGAAATAACAGAAAGACACTATCAACTAGCTATAGAGGACAATGCTTAAAGGCAGAAGAAACTACCACTTATAAAGCTTACGTTGGATAAGATCCAATGTAATCAAGGCCTTATAAGCCAGCTCTCACTGATGCTTTTGCTTGGGAAGTACAGCCCAGATACCTTTTGGCAAATGAAGTAACCTGAGGAGCAGAAATATCTGCAAAGAAATCTAGTGAAGACTGGCAGGGCAATGTTTTTCTCTTGATATTCTGTGTTGTAGTGATGGACCTGTTTAACAGTTCTCCTTTTCTGAATGCTCTGTCAAATAACCTCTAGTTAACTCTAGTTAACCTCTAGTCAAAACCTCTGTGGACCCAACTGGATGGAAAAATGGATGCCTGCTCTCACTTATGAGCAACTGGGCAAGGACTCAAATGGAAGTATTCAGAAAAAGATGTTCTAAATGTATCCACTTTTCAAGGTATATTAGCCCCTACCAAACTGGTGTCACCAGATGTGTTGGGCCACAAATCCCATAATGCCCACACTATCTGGCTTTTGATTACACTGGTTGGGAATTATGGAATTCGTATGCCAACATTATGAAGAGGATAATTTTGAAAGAAAGCTAAATGTCTCTTACTGCAGAAGATAAGCATTGAAGAGCTGAATAGGAACATAAGAAGATACCAGATCTGACCACTGGCCTATTTTAGCTCAGTATTGTTTGTGCTGACTGCAGTTTCAAAGAGGCATCTTTCCCAGCCCTATCTGGAGATGCAGGGAACTGAATCTGGGACCTTCTGAATGTAAATCATGCACTATGCTGCTGGGCTATGAATGGTGATCTGTGCATAAAGAATAGCTATTGGGCATATTCCCATGAAAGAGTGAACCACATGCAAAAACAGATAGCATGAATTTCAGACCTTGCCTGCTTAACTTAACAGCATCTTCAAATAATATTGGAAAATGTGCAGAACTCAATCCTGTAAATCAGAGAGTGCATACATTATACTCTACAGTTAATGTACATATTCTATGCTTAAGGATGATGCATATTAATAGTGTGATATATGAAATGCCTGTAATCAATTTGTATTTCTTGGCAGCACCTGGCAGTCATTCATATTGAATAGGCAGTATGCAAAACCTCTTTTCAATGCTGCCAGTAGCCATACAGCCTCTATTCCAGGTTTTATTTATATATATTCACTAGTCAACTCACATTTGCACCATCATCAACCTGGATGCAATTAACCTGGAGTGAACCCCATTAAGGTCAGTGGGATGTGCTGCTGAATGAATGAATGGAGGATCATAGCATATTGCCCCATTTCTGAAAGCTCATTTACCAGCACTCACAATATTCTTCATAATGACATTGTGGGGATACTTCTCCTTCTTTTTAATCAAAGAATCTTCTATGATATAGCCCCTGGTCTCCTGCCTGTTTTGTTGTTGCTTCTTCTTTCTCTGCACCATAAAATGTTAAAAGAAATAACAGAAAGACACTATCAACTAGCTATAGAGGATAATGCTTAAAGGCAGAAGAAAGTCTGTCACTGCCTCCACTATTTCTCCCTCTATTTGCCAGTCATCAATCAAGCTGGTTGCCATAATCTTGGTTTTTTTGAGGTTTAACTTCAACCCAGCTTTTGCACTTTCTTCTTTCACCTTCATCATAAGGCTCCTCAGCTCCTCCTCGCTTTCAGCCATCAAAGTGGTATCATCTGCATATCTGAGATTGTTAATGTTTCTTCCAGCAATTTTAACTCCAGCCTTGGATTCATCAAGTCCAGCATGTCGCATGATGTGTTCTGCGTACAGTTTGAATAGGTAGGGTGAGAGTATACAGCCCTGTTGTACTCCTTTCCCAATGTTAAACCAGTCCGTTGTTCCGTGCTCTGTTCTTACCGTTGCTACTTGGTCGTTATACAGATTCCTCAGGAGGCAGACAACATGACTTGGTATCCCCATACCACCAAGAACTTGCCACAATTTGTTATGATCCACACAGTCAAAGGCTTTAGAATAGTCAATAAAACAAAAATAGATGTTTTTCTGAAACTCCCTGGCTTTCTCCATTATCCAGCGGATATTGGCAATTTGGTCTCTAATTCCTCTGCCTTTTCTAAACCCAGCTTGTACTTCTGGCAATTCTCGCTCCATGAATTGCTGGAGTCTACCTTGCAAGATCTTGAGCATTACCTTACTGGCATGTGAAATAAGTGCCACTGTTCGATATTTTGAACATTCTTTAGTGCTTCCCTTTTTTGGTATGGGGATATAAGTTGATTTTTTCCAATCTGATGGCCATTCTTGTGTTTTCCAAATTTGCTGGCATATGGCATGCATCACCTTGACAGCATCATCTTGCAAGATTTTAAACAGTTCAGCTGGGATACCGTCGTCTCCTGCTGCCTTATTAGCAATGCTTCTTAAGGCCCATTCAACCTCACCCTTCAGGATGTCTGGCTCTAACTCACTGACCACACCGTCAACGCTATCCCTGATATTATTATCCTTCCTGTACAGATCTTCCGTATATTCTTGCCACCTTTTCTTGATCTCTTCTGCTTCTGTTAGGTCCTTGCCATCTTTTTTTTTGATCATACCCATTTTTGCCTGGAATTTACCTCCGATGTTTCTAGTTTTCTGGAAGAGGTCTCTTGTCCTTCCTATTCTATTATCTTCTCCCACTTCCGCACATTGCTTGTTTAAAAATAATTCCTTATCTCTTCTGGCTAACCTCTGGAATTTTGCATTTAATTGGGCATATCTCCCCCTGTCACTGTTGCCTTTTGCTTTCCTTCTTTCTTGGGCTACTTCCAGTGTCTCAGCAGACAGCCATCTTGCCTTCTTGGTTTTCTTTTTCTTTGGGACGTTTTTTGTTGCCGCCTCCTGAACAATGTTGCGAACTTCTGTCCATAGCTCTTCTGGGACCCTATCTACTAAATCTAGTTCCTTAAATCTATTCTTCACTTCCACTGAATATTGATTAGGAATGTTAGTGAGCTCATATCTAACTGATCTGTGGGTCTTCCCTATTCTCTTTAGTCTGATTCTAAATTGTGCAATAAGAAGTTCGTGATCTGAACTACAGTCAGCTCCAGGTCTTGTTTTTACCGACTGTATAGATGTCCACCACCTTTGGCTGCAAAGGGTGTAGTCAATCTGATTTTGGTGTCTACCATCTGGTGAAGTCCATGTATAAAGTTGTCTTTTAGGTTGCTGGAAGAGAGTGTTTGTTATGCACAGTGAGTTGTCTTGGCAAAATTCTATCATCCTATGTCCTGCTTCATTTTGTTCCCCTAGACATAGGGTATAACATACTGTACATAATTCTACATTTAACTATACCTTTCACAAGTAAATATTAAGCTCCCTCAGGTTAACTGTTGGGTTGGGGGAGATGGGCGGTGATATAAATTTAAATAATAAATAAAATAAATAAATAACTGTCACTCCTGGAGATGACATGGACATGTGGTTTTCTGAGCAGCAATACGGAAGTGTTTTGCCATTGTCTTCTTCTAGGCACCATATATCATCTGTCTGTTTGATGAATTAACAGATTTGTGGAGTACATGGTCAAGCTCTACAAGGCTGAGAGGCTATATCTGCTGAACCGGAGATGTTCCCCTGCAAAACCTTTCACCAGGTATGAGTGAGTCCAAGACCCCTAATGTGGTCACTTCCCATGAAACGTTCTGTACAACAGAGGGAAGATTCTATTATAAAAAGGAAGGGGAAGTATCCCCCCACTATGCCATTATGATGCAAAGAAAGGAGGTGGTAGGCAGGGGAAATCCTCCCTCCCATGACAGGCATAGCATTGTCAAATCCTGATTTACCTCTCGTTCTCTTTTTTTATCACCTAAGCCACTTGAATCATGAACCAGAGTGCAAATCTACATTAAAAACACATAATAAAGGATTCTTAATTAAAAGATCTTAATGAGATTGACCTAGCAGTGTTGATGTGACCACATTAGGGAGTTGGAGGTCACTGTGCATCTTCACATTTAGGATCTTGATTTCATGTTGCTGCTGCTAGCTGACATCTTTGTATGCTTTACTTTTCACAGATTTTTGCCTTTCTTTCCCCTCCCATTCTAGCTAGATAATTAAAAACAAACAGGAAAGGAAGAACCAACAGGAAAAAGAAGTGGAAAAAGAGGAATGAGGTGGTTATATTATGGGTACAGAAAGACTTTGATTGTTAACAAAAGGTATGCATGCTTTATGCAGCTGAACACAAATTAGCCATCAGTATGTTCTGGAGGAACTTCGCAGAAACACTGCCAAATATCAATCTGGAGTCCTTTTCTTAGAGGAAGGCTGGCCAACTACTGCCCTCAGAAGTTTCCTTTAAGGCCCAACATGCATTCTACTTGGAAATCTGTTGATCAGTTGATTGGTCGGCTACCAGAAAATGCTAGGATGTAGAGAAACTCCATAGTAAGCTGATTACCTGTTTGCCAAAAAATGCAAAGAGAAGATTACTGGCTTCCTTCTTCTAACAGTAACAAAACTCAGTGGTTTGAAGTGGGTCACTGGGCCAAAGGAGGAAGTGACCTGGCTCAAGACCTCTGATTACCTGCTGCCAATTGCCATGAGGAACAGAGTGATTTGTAACAGGGTTTGGAGAGAAATGGCATAACAATGGGCTTTCCTCCTAGCACCATTGTTCAGGAAACAGATAGTCTGGGTGTGGGTGTGTAGGGGGGAGGTGTGAATATAAATACATATGCATGCATAAATCTTCAGCCCCTGAGTTGTGTTTAGGCAACCAATGCAGATCATAGGGCTGGCAGTTTTGCCCACATCTGCCTTAGAGCTTCAACATTCTCCTTTTCACAAGATCCTTCATAAAAGTTAGGGAGAAGCAACAAGCTCCATACTTGGGTCACTCTTGCAACTTTCATCTTTCTCTCAAGTGGTAAGGATCACATCACGTGCACCCGACCCTTAAGGTTCTTCCAGAATGGGCTTGGGGGAAAGGATCATACGGCATCCTTTTCTATTTGGAACTACCTTGTGTTTTCTCACCACTTGTACCCTGTTTCTTCTCACAAAAGATCCATGAAGGAGAAAAGATGGAAGAGCGAGGCGACATCTTTTAATTGATAGTGTTAGGAGCCCTCTGACTAAAATAGCACATTCAGTCCTTTGGAATGATCTCCCCCTCTCTGAGATACCAACCCTGTTGGACTTCAGAAAGGCAGTAAAAACTTGGCTTTTTCCTCAGGCTTTGTGGCTGGGGTGATTGAAGCTTCCCATCTGTGATTTCCTGGTCATCTATGAACTTTTTGGATTTTAACTGAAATCGTTTATTTTGTTCTGGGTTTTTTGATTTCTTGTATGCTGCCTGGAGTCACAAGGTTTGAGGGGTGTGTGTGTGTGTGTGTGTGTGTGTGTGTGTGTGTATTGGTGGCCCTCGAGTCAGTTTTTGACTCCTGGATACTGCGTGGACTAGTCCCTGGAGTTTTCTTGGCAAGGTTTTTCAGAAGTGGTTTGCCATTGCCTGCTTCCTTGGGCTGAGAGAGAGTGACTGGCCCAAGGTCACCCAGCTGGCTTTGTGCCTAAGGCGGGACTAGAAGTCCCAGTCTCCCAGTTTCTAGCCTGATGCCTTAACCACTAAACCAAACTGGCTGTCTTCTTTAAATTCTTTAAATAAACAAATGTTTTTTAAAAGAGAGAGATTTTCTCCCTGCATTTTCATCTGCAGCAAGAGATTTTATATGAGTGTAGCCTTCTAAAAGAAGGAAGCCTGCACACTCCCACTCACAGGGTGAAACTCGATGAAAACAGAGCAAGCAGATATAAACTGGGAGAAGGAACCATCCACTTCAATTCCTATGCAGTCGAAATGCCCAGAACCTCGATTCTTCTGCAGACTGAACAAAACTAGGCTTAAATGTCTCTGTCTGTATGTGGGGTTCCTCCGGGACACAGGCTGACCTGGTTTAACAGGCTCATCCTTCCATACAGTCTGCAGTAAAATTATATTTGAAATACCAACATGAGAGAGTTATTAGCTGGCAGAAATGTTCACCTAGAAATTTCCATTCAATATTGGACTATCTGGGGAGGAGTACCAACTGTACTGAAGAAAGAGAGTGAGGGAGCTCTGTGACATACTGTTCACCCTTAGGCAAGTCAGCATAGTTTCCCCATCTGTGAAATGGGGTTACTAGGATTTATCTACTTTCTTGGGGAGGAATCTCAAAGGATTAATTTGTGCCAGTGTTATGATTACATTAAGTACATGGTGCCTGCTGCATAGATAACACGATTAGCAACTATTCTGCACAGTCACAGCTCGCTTCCGGGGATATTGTATCACATTCTGTGCAGCTGGGAAGAAATGACCCAGAGTAACAGGCAATTGAAAGCAGATTTATTGCCTTGGCTCTAGGTTATAAATCCTTGGCACTGAATCAGCGGCCCTCACAGTGTAACACGAGGGGGTGGCTGGTGGTTAGGCGTAAAGGGCGTTTCGAATATCAAGGCACTGTCCAGGCTCAGAAAGGAGAACATTTTGGAGATTTATAACTTTTTAAAGGTCAGCAGGTACCACTGAGGCAATCCTGCTGTAGTCCTTTATAGTACAGACTGTAGAACTGTGTCAGTGAACTCCTACATGATGCCCATTAAACTGAGTATGGTTAGAACAGCCTTTCTAGAAGAGCAATTGGTTGTGATCCAGTGTCATGGAGAACTAACACCTTTCTATGAACAGCCCATTCCTATGTTCAGTCATCTCATTTCCAGGTCTGTGTGTGGATGGGTGTCCATGTTTTTCATTACCCAAACATATCCAGAACTCCATTTTATGTTCTCAAAGGTCCCTATTTTTCCTTGATATTCATTAATATGTGGACTGCCTGATAAAATATTGTTGCTGTCTATCCTCTCTTGTACAATCCCACTCCTAAAATCCTAAAAATCCTAAAGGGAGAAAACTCTGATATGTCGCATATTGAACAAACTGTAGATTCCCACCCTGATTCAGCTGCTGTTCTTTATTGTATACAGTGTCAAATATATGACTTCCTGCCTGTTGGACTTAAGTTATTGGTTTCTGCTTGGTGCGATGATCCATTGACTGTCAGAGAAGAAGTCCGTTATTTTGAAACTAAGGTGGAGAAGTTTAGAAAACCAGAAAGGTAGGTAGATGAGCTCTTCAGGGATGAGATAGCTTCATCCCCCTCCCAGGATGACAGCACCCTTCCTGCCAGGGTAAACAAGGCTCTAGAGAGATGTTTCCCCAGGAGGGACACAATCCTTACATTATGGACCCCATTTCCTCTGATACCAAAGACAGACCTCCAGGGGATGGGAGGTTTTTTAATGTAATTCAACCATTAGAAACACAGGCAGATGTGTTTGCAATGGGTGGGTAGATTTCATGGTGGCTTGTCTGCCTGGTGCAAAGGTTGGGGACATCATGTGCCATTTAGATAAGCTGCTGTGCAATGCCAGGGAGGAAGCTTCAGTCATGGTCTACATGAGCACCAATGACATTGGAAAATGAAGTTGGCCAATCCTGGAAGCCAAATGTAGACTGCTAGTTATAGCAGAATAAAGCTCAGGACAGCCAAGGAAGGGCGAGGCCAGCAAGACAGGCATTGCTCAAAGGTCTTAATGAGTGGAAGAGATTTGGTAGGCACAGAAGAATTTGGAGGGGGCGGGGACACCAAACCAGTACCTGAACCAAAATAGAACCAGGCTGTTGGTATGTAACATCGAAAACATGACAGAGCAGGTTTTCAACTGAGGCCTGCTGCGAAATGGACAAGCACTGGGCAGCATCTGGTTGGGGCAGGGGCAGGGGTGATGTTTCAGTAAATGCCATAAGAGAAAGGTTTAATGGGTAGACACAAGAGTCAGGAAAGGTTGTGAAAAAAGGTTCATACCAAGAATATTTGCAAAAGTGTATGGTGTAAAGGTAGTGCAATGCAAGTGCTAAAATCTCTGAGCCAAATGGGGGAATTAGAGTACCAGGCTGTGGGCAAGAATGTAGATATTGTAGCTAAAACAGAAACTTGATAGAACAAAGATATCAGTGGGATATTGTCAGGGAGACACAGGAGAGCGGTGGGGGGAGCTTACTCACGGGAGGGAAGCGAGCACGAAGCTCGGAGGGCCTGGCCTTATTTCCCAAACGCCTCCGGAAAGCTCCGCCCTAGATTGGACTCATGTCTCTGGGATTCTTCGGGCACTATCAGTTTAGCAGGATTCTGTATGTAGGAAGCAATAAACACTAGAGACTAGATTCCAAGCCTCGGCGTGTTATTTCTGCACCTACACACGACAGATATGGTGATTCCTGGATACAAACTTTATACACAGGAGAGGGAAGGGCATACCAAGCAAGGTATTGCCCTTTTTATCCAGGTGACTGATATACCATCTAATGTATTAGAGAATATTGGCGAACACAACATTGGAGAAATTTTGTGATTTCTCCACAAAATCATGATGGGTACAATATCTGGCCTCAAGTGTCAGTAAGATGTAGGGATATGCCATCCTGACCAAAATGCTGAGGTGATCTTGAAATGGTGACAGAAATCAGGGAGGCAAGAAAAGGAGTAGTTGTAATAATGGGAACTTCACTTACCTTCATAGACAGGACATATTAATGTTCAGGCTACACAAAGAAACCACATTTCTAAGTACCCTACGTGACTGTGCCTTAGAACAGTTAGTCTTTGAACTGGGAAAATGGGGAGGCGGCCCTAGGATTAATCCTAAGAGGTGATAATGATCTGGTACAAGACATCAGAGTTGTGGTATCAGTAGGAAACAGTGACTATAATGCCATTGCATTTAGTTTACATGCAGATTGGGGACTGTCAGCAGTGCCCAGCAGCACAGTCACATTTGAGTGCAAAAAGGGAAATTTCTAAAAAAATATTTAGAGGACTGGTGAAAAAGAGACTGAAACAAAAAAAAATCCAGAGGGCCAAATTTCTTCCTAAAATCAGGAAGTTATTTAAAGCCAGAATAATTGAACTCAACTAGAATATATGCCACAATGTGAAAAAGGATCAGCCAAAGTCCAGGAAGAGGACAACATGACTTTCTAGTAGAGTCCAAAAGTGGTGAACGTTCAGAAGTCTTCCTTCAGAAAACGAACATCCTGTCTTCCTAAGGAGAGCAAAAAAGAGCACAAACTCTTACAGAAAAAGTGTAAAGCGATCATATCAAACACACACAAAAATTGAGGAGCTCTGGGGTGGGGGTGGGAATAGCAAAATGCAACCTTCTTTAAATACACTAAAGCATAAACCCAGCCAGGAAGCAGCAATCTCTTAGACCTATTGGTATCGGTCTTTATTATTCCTGATCCAGGAAAGGCCGTAACAATACGAAGTTGAGCAAAGGCCCTCCTGACCATGACTACCACCTGCTCTTCGAGCAGGAGTCGTGAGTCCAGAAGGACCCCCCGATTCCGCACCGTGTCTGTCTGGGGCAATGCAGTCCAGAACTAAAGATGACAATTTCCCGGATACAGAGGAGCCATTAACCCACAGCCGCTCCATCTTACCAGGCTTCAGTTGAAGCCTGTTGCTCCCCATCCAGACCCCCACAGCCCCCAGGCACCAAGAGAAGGCAGTCAGAGCATCACTTACCTCACCCAGGATGGAGATGTATAATTGGGTATCATCAGCATATTGATGATACCTCATCTCATGGTGACAGATGATCTCACCCAGTGGTTTCATGTAGATGTTGAAGAGGAGCAGAGAGAGAACCGAACCCTGCGGCACCCCACAAAAGAGGGGCCAAGGGTCGGATCTCTCACTCCCCACCATCACCAATTGGGACTGGCCCTGGAGGAAGGAGGTGAACCAGCGCAGAACCACATCGCCCACCCCCTGAGCCTCCCCAAAAGGATACCATGGTCGATGGTATCAAAAGCCGCTGAGAGGTCAAGAAGAGCCAGGATGGATGCACTGCCCCCATCCCGCTCCCTCCAGAGATCATCCATAAGTGCGACCAGTGCCGATTCCACCCCATATCCAGACCTGAAACTGTTAGAGTTTTTCTATGTAGAATGCATACGAATGGATTCCTTCACTGTGAATTCCTAGCCAGTATTTTTCCATTCCCTCTGCTGTAAATGTTCCCATAACAAAACGCAAGTAAACAACAGGTGTGTGGCCTTGCCATAGCCAAAACAATCAGGCCAAATTGCTTATCTCATGGGAACAGTGTCCCGAAGGGAAGACAATGTGCAACACTGCCATCTCATGGCGATTTATAGTAAGTACAACTCTGTAAATGCATTGTCAGTTTGAAAATGTCCTGACCCACATATGGCCAATCAGAATGCTGAACCAAGTGTATAATTCAGCTATGAACTATGGGTCTATATCCATCTTTCTTCTTGACTTCTATCTGTCCTGTTACCATGTACTCTGTTCCTGAATTGTAACTATGCCTGGCCTTTGTATGGGCCATGATTTTTCATCACATCTGCTGATGGAACTCTCCGTATGCTTTGTTTTTTCCTTTTGCAATAATGTACTATATCTCCATTATTGCCTTATGCTACAATAAAATATTGTTAGCCTTATCGTTGTTTGGATTACTCTGCGCCTGAAACCCCGGAAGCCAGCAACATCCCACAGAAACCTGACTGGAAGGGGTCTAGATAATCCGTTTCATCCAGAATCCTCTGGAGCTGCAACACCACCACTTTCTCAACCACTTTCCCCAAAAAGGGGAGGTGGGAGACTGGACGAAAATTGTCCAGTACAGTAGGTCCAGCGACAGTTTCTTGAGGAGGGGGTGCACCAGCACCTCCTTAAAGGCAGCTGGAAATGCCCTCTCTCTCAGGGATGTATTAACCATAGTCTGGTCCCAAGCACATGTCACCTCCCGAGCTGCCTTCACCAGCCAGGAGGGGCATGGATCTACTGTAGATGACAAGTGGTGGCATTTACAGTCCAGAGGATCCTGTCCACTTCCTCAGGTCCAACAGGATCAAACTGTTCCCAGATAAAATCTAGATTTGGATTGTCCTGCATTTTTTTTCCTTTCAAAGGGGTGCCAATCACAATCTCAGTATTCTAAATTAAAATTGCTTTAAGGAGAAGTTAAGAAAGCTCACAATCTGACAGTTATGGGAATAACTTTTATTGTATTTTGTAAATGTATTATTTTATTTTTGTTTCCTACTGGGACAATTCTAGAAGTACCACACTGGCCCAAAAGCCTTTGAGTAACAAGACAATTGTTTACTGGAATTCATGATGTCCAAGTTAAATTATTCCCACAGAGCTGGAAGGAAAGAAAGAGAATTTTTTAATTTCTTTCCCTAATGCCACATTGAAAGATTCTTATTGCATTGCTATACTCTCTTTTCTTCCCATTCTTCTATTTGAAGTGAAAACATTAAAGCCGTATGGGGCGGGATTTTTTGCCCCTTTTCCTGATGGGTTCTTCAAAGAGGAGCAGACTTCCTAAGGTTTCCTAACAATTAAAACCCCTACTTCAAAGGACTGCTGAGTGGGAGACAAGGGAGACAGGACAATGATGGAATAGGCTTCACTGGAGCAGGGGGGAGGCGGGAGGGGAGAAGGGAGAAGGGAGAAAGAATAAGCAGGAATTCAGTGTGCCTATCACTCCATTTATACATAGCTATCTGGATGCTATTGATTATTTCCCCCCCACTCCCAACCCATAAAGAACAAAAGTGGTAGATAACTATAGCAGAATGGGATGATAAGTAATGGTTGGTATCCTTTCTATAACTGTTCCCAAGGGGCCCATTATGATAATTTTTCCTCTATAACTGGCAAATTGTGTAACGAGTCTGATGATAAAGTAGGAAGCAAGGCAGAAATTTGCATTTTAATACAACTGTCTAAATCATTTATCCACAGAAAGGCTGGACGGGACACTTTTGAGATGGTGCCACGTTCTTGGTTGCCGAAGGGTCAAACTGCTGGCTCTACTTTTGGCTGGCCTTTTTGATCTCCCTGTGAATGTCTTCAGGGAGCTGACTTGACACCTCCACCACCACTAAAAGTGGCAGCACCTTCCAAAGGCTGCCCTTAACCATTTTATACACTATTTTCCTTTTCTGTGCAAAATATTGTTACCGGCTGGCATCGACTGTGTTATTTTTCTTTACGTTCCTGTACTCCATTCAGGGTACTGGGCAGACTAAAAATATAACAAATGAACAAACAAAAGGCTTCTTAGTCTTTTCCATGCATGCTAATCTCATTGGGATGTCTAAATATTGCCATTTTCTAATCTGGGGAAAGGCAAGTGTTATCTCCTCTACATTTATTGTTCTCTTCGTTTCTACTTAGGTATCCCAACAAAGCATTGAGAATAAAATGAATCATAATAAAGAACAGAAAGAGTGGCACAGCAGCAAAAATAAAGTTAACAAAAAACTTTAGGAGCCCGCATAAATAAATTTGCCATGTTAAAGAGAGAGATGAAATATTAAAGAACCAGATTTAGTATTTTGTTCCACAAAGGCATTTGTTTAACTGGAATTGATTCATTAACAAAGAAATGGAAACCAAACGTGAGAAAAACCATCCTTACCTAAAAGAGTCCTCAAGGTTTTTTGTTGTAGCCTTAATTTTTCAGCTAATGCCATTTCTCACACTGTTAAGTAATGCTGATTTGAGCAAGTTTTCTTCTCTGTAATCTTGATATAAATCACAGCCTTTTACCCTATTCAGAAGGTGTTACTTAGGAAAGGAATGCTCTTTTCTGTCTACTATCTTGCTGGCATGCTGTTACTGAAAAATGAACAGGTACAGAGTAGGACTGTGCCCTCTTTGAAATTTTCAGAAAAAGTGTTTCAGACCTTGCATGAATGCAGCAGGTCTCTGCTATTCATTAAAACATCTTGGCTTCCTTGAAAGCCTGAAAAAAAGATGCTGCTGCTTTAAGGAACCCATTCATTAAGTCAATGTGATTCTTAAAGCTGCAGCACCTTGTTTTCATGTCCACATAGAAGTCTGGAAAAGGTTGGGCTGCTTTAATGATTACAAGTAAGGTGCGATGCTCATGCTTGTGCAAGCTCCAAAGCACTTCTTCAAAATCATATCATTAATTATACGTCAAACTGTCTGTGGGACTAAGTCATGTTTCTTTAAGCACATCTGGATGCATGGATTTTAAAAGTAATGAAGGACAGCAGATGAATTGGCCACTTCAGTTCCATGAAGAGCCTGAACCTTTGACTCAGTAGTCATGCTGGTACCTAAGAGAAGGCTTTCTTAAAGTGAAGAACATCTGTCCCTTCCATGGGAAGGGGGTATCTAGATAAGACGTAATAATGGATATGATTCTGTTCAGAATGCCTAGCTAAATATCCCAGTGGCATTTTTGTTTTCAGTTAGATATGCAAGAGATCAGGCCAGATCAGGGAAATTTCTCTTTCCCAACAGCTTTCATTTAGAATTGGATAGCTTTGTTGGTGAAAATGTAACAGAGGAGCTTTGGCATTCTGAGAAGTGCATCTAAGATATTCTGAAGATTGTCAGTTTGGCCATGCTTTACATCTGGCAAGTCTTTTTGGAGTTGGGCAGCCTTAACAAATCAAATCAAATCAAATCCATCCCCAGTAAGGTTGAGAAATGCTGAGATTGATGATGGTGATACATGTCTGACATTGGACTTGGCCCAAGGAATTTACATACACATTTCAAAATCTAAAAAAAAAGGAGGAAGGGAAGGAATGGCAGGTGCAAATATGGGAAGAACCTGTAATTGTTTCAGTTGCATCTGCTTAGGCTCAGTTATAGGCTGTACTGCAATATAACATGGGAACTAGCAGTTTATGCCACAATCTTCACAGGATAAATGGGCTTGAAGGAAGGATTTGAAGGATGTACTGTATGAAAAGTGTTGTCATGCATCTGTGCTAAAAAGCAATTTCAGGCATCCAGGATAAGAAAGAAAGGGAAAGGGAAAAGAAATGTGGCAGAAATGAAGTAGCATGACTCATGAGTCTTCATCAGAATGGATACACACCTATTTTAACATGTTGTACAACTATCACACGGTGAGCTATGATTAGTATGCTTTTTGTTACTAATAAGTGCATCCTTCCTGTTTCTCAACATGATCAAGATGTTTTTTCTCACTCTCACAAGTGACTTATTACACTTTAAAAAATATTTTCAGTTCCATCTGTTCCTTGAATTTGGAAGATTTGTGTACCCTAGAATGGTTGGTGAGTAAGACACAGATGAGCAGCTGCCACTCCTGCTTGATCTCAGACAGAGGATTAAATTTAATCTGATCTACAAAGACTACAAAGGTTATAACACAAGCTGCCCCCTCTGTCCACTTGCAGGCTTCTCTCCTCCATTTGTGTACTACAGAGGTGGAGTATATTTAATAGGACATTTTCCCCCATAAGCACGTGTAGATAAATGAAAAGCAAGCATTTCCATTTGCGGCAATGCTGTGGGTTGCAACTCTCCCTGCACTCAGTCCAGAAACAATGACGTTGAGCAAAGAGGAGCAGATGCTACTATCTCTGGTTTCAAGATCTTTCTGTGGAATTTTGCCATAATGTTCCTGCTTGTTTGTAGATTTTGTTTCTACAGGATCTGAATAGCAAGTTGCTTACCTCTGGACCAGCAATGGACTAAAATTGTTTCTGTTGCACCTCTTGGATTATGAGGTTAGGAAGCAATTAAGGTAGTAATGATAATCTGTAGCTTGAATCATGTCAACTGGATTTCTATCTAGAAAATAGAAATCCAGTTGACATGATTCAAGCTACAGACAATTCCACCTGGATGACTGAGAACCTTCATAGACATAGTAATGATAATGTCTTGCAACTTTCATATTTCTTCTCCATCCTTATTGCATCTGTGGATTGCTGCCCATCGGCCTTGTTCTGGGTGACCTGAACACTTTTAGGCAGGGGGGACCCAGAGATTCACATACAAGGCTGTGCAGAGGAATTTTCAGGGCATCTGTCAGATAAAATAACTCGGATTCATTCCCAGTTAGACTCTAGCCTTGGTGCAGGTCCTGTGGAGATGCCTGGAGCACAGTTTGGTCTTGTTATCTGGGAACAGTTTGAACCTGTTGGGCCTGAGGAAGTGGACAGGGTCCTTAAGACTGTGAGCTCAGCCTTCTGCTCTTTAGACCTATGTCCCTCCTGGATGGCCAAGGCTGCCCGGGGGGGGGGGGTGACATGTGGGTGGGTTCTAGCAGTGGTGAATTCATCCTTGGGAGAGGGGGTTGTCCCTTTGCCTCTTAAGGAGGATTTATTTATTTATTTATTTATTTATTTATTTATTTATTTATTTATGTTTCGACTTCTATCACCGCACCATCTCCCCCAAGGGGACTCTGGGCGGTTTACAAGCATAGAGATTAAAATTCTGTTATAAAAACACATAAAAATACAATATACAATTAATTATTATTATAAATTAAGTAGAAAATCCAAGAAGACAGACCATGATCTTTAAAAGGGCTCTATGGCACCAGCCATCCCCACGAGGAACTATTCCTGTTCCCATCCCACGCGAGGCTTTGGTCTGCCCCCTCCTCAAGAAGCCATTACTGGATCCCACCATATTGGACAACTTTCAACCAGTGTCCAACCTCCTTTTTTCAGAGAAAGTTGTGGAGAAGGTGGTTGCACAGCAGCTTCAGAGGGCCCTGGTTGAAGCAGATTATTTGGACTCCTTTCAGTCTGGATTCAGGCCTGGGCGTGGGACAGAAACGGCATTGGTCGTGCTTTTGGATGATTTCTGGAGGGAGCGGGATGGGGATAGTGCATCTATCCTGCCTCTACTTGACCTCTCAGTGGCTTTCTTTTTTTTTTCAAAGAGTTTTTAATATACATAGTTAAAAGGTAGAAATGAAAAAGAAATAGAAATAGACCTCTCAGTGGCTTTCAATACCATCGACCATGGTATCCTTCGGGATTGGCTTTGGGGTTTGGGAGTGGGCAGCACTGTATTGAACTGGTTCGCTTCCTTCCTACGGGGCCAATACCATTCGGTGTTGATCGGGAGTGAGAGATCCCACCCTCAGCCCCTACTATGTGGGTTACCACAGGGTTCGGTGCTCTCTCCACTCCTGTTTAGCATCTACATGAAACCACTGGGGGAGATCATCCATCACCATGGGGTGAGCTATCATCAGTACGATAGAAGGACACAAGTTATACCTCTCTCTGTGAGCTGCATTGGTTGCCAGTTTGCTTCCAGGTGCAATTCAAGGTGCTGGTTTTGACCTTTAAAGCCCTACATGGCATGGGGCCAGGTTATCTGAAGGACCACCTCTCCCTGATTACTTCTACCCATCCCATCAGGTCCAGCAGGAGAGGCATGTTGTGAGTCCTGTCCCCTAAGGAGTTCCATCTGACAGGACCCAGGAGAAGAGCCTTTTCTGCTGTGGTGCCTGCCCTCTGGAACATCTTGCAGATAATCTTGGCTTCTGACTCTTTATCTGCACTAGCACAGGGATCTGTTAGAATTATACCTCCCTATACTTGTGCTATGGAAAGAGCAAGATAAGGGGAGCACATAGAGAGGCAAGCGTGTGCCACCCTAGTACTGCCATAAGTGCACTGTGAGTGGATCATCCCTGATTCTTTGATGTAAGATTAGATTCCCTGAGGTAAGATTAGCCCCAACCCTTATGGCCTTTTAGAAAGCCCTCAAAATGTGTTTTTTTCATCAGGCCTGAGGATCCCCTGACAGCAGAGAGTCCACACATTGGTTGCACCATGTATGGCATCTTAATTAACCTTCTCACAATCACAACCGAAACCTTGCCAAGAAAACTGCAGGGACTTGTCCAGGTAGTCTCAGAGAATCGGACATGATTGACTGGATTAAAACTTGGTTTTACTTATGTTGATTATTTAATTGTTTTAATTGGTTTTTATATTCAATGTTAATGGTTGGTTTTGTTGTACGCCGCCCAGAGTCACCTTGTGTGAGATGGGCGGTCCAATAAATTTGATAAAATAAATAAATAAATAAATAAATAAAATATTCTTGCCTGCTTTTGAGGACAAATCAATAATTGCAGCCCTGTGCTGCCAAGGAATGATTCCTTGGAACTATATTCTGCCAGCCATTTGGTTCCTCAGCTTTCAAACACAAAACTGGTTTTTAGTGCATATATCAAAGCCCTTGTACTTATAATTATATTCTTCTCCACTTCTTTGCAATTTCAAATTAAGTTTTCTGAAGTTGACCCTGCTGCTACTAACCCTTTGAACCTGAGAAGAAGAAGTGTCATGGGCCATTAATCTGTAATTCTATCCAATGAAGAATAGCTATGAAATATATCTCACAAATTCTGCTGATGGAAGTGAATTTTGGCATTTTGTGGCCAATAGATCTATGGTGGCATGAATGTGAGGGTGAGGGAGAGCGAGGATAAGGATTTCATTTAATTTCTTCAGTGTACTTTAATGATTAAAACCCCTTGCATGTTCACAGCAAAACAGAATTATCTGCCCTAAAGTTTCCTAGAATGCCCATGTGACTGTGGATATAGCATTCAGTGATCACATGGGCAGTCCAGAAAATGCTACAGGAGAGGCAGCCTCACGGCAAAGAGCACCACACTGCTGTGAACATGGAGGGGGATCAAGGGTTAAAGAAAAGGGGGAAAGAACCCCCACTGCCTGCTAATTGGTACAGTTAAAAAGTAAGTGCATGCTTTCTGTTACATAAAGAGCTCTGTGAATATGTACTGCAATAGATTTTTCACAGAAATCCACAAAGTAAGCAGATTTCCCCCAAAGCATACAATAAAGCAGAGCAGATTGTAGTGGGTTCCCACATCCCTAATGAAAAAAAATGTAGAGAGTTCTGGAGAATGTCAAAGGACAAGAACAGAAAAGCTGCTACACGAAGTTCCATTCAGTGTGCAGGAGATCCATTGGAAGGTCACATTCCATAGAGAAACTGAATGAAAGAGAATGTTGGAGTCAACCCTAAATGTGGTGCTCTTTTTTAAAAGACTGAAATGGCAAGAGTTCTGTTGTGTTTAGATCGGACCCAAGGACATTTTATATCAAAGCTGAGGGCACATATGAATTTAACCAGAATTTGACCATTATTTTTATTTATTCTTCATAATGAAATGTTCACGCTTGATTTACTATTTCATTTTTGCAAATTTAAATCACAGAAAATGTTTGTCTTTCAAATGGGCAGTGTTACAGATCATTATCAAATTAAATTCAGCACCATTCTGAAGAATACCCAGTGTATTTAGGTGAGCAATTTTCTGAAATCAAGAAGTATGTTTATTTTACTATATGTTATCCAGCAGGTGCTTCTCACCAAATTTGACTTACAGGCAAACTCTACACTGACTCTCCTTCAGTTTCTGAGGCACACTTAATGAATGTATCACTGGATCTGCTGTGTTTATAGTTAATCAATAATCTTATGCCACACAAATGCATAGTGCTGAAATTGTATAAGAATTAGGCATGGTTGGAAGGTTATATATTATCTTAGCAATAGTATTTATGTTTGTGATATTAGATCATGCCACAAATCACAATATAACCCTGCAAGTGTGGGAGAAGTAGAAAGTTCACACTGCTATTTCAGATTGTGTGGGAGCATTTAAAGTTCAGTGCCCTGCCATGTGGGAATGCATGCTTAAAAATAAAGGTTGTGGGGTTAATCACAGTGGTGCAGCTGTGTATATGGTGAAAAACAGCTACAAGGAGGAATACTCAACAACTATAGACTTCTTCGCAACAAATCCCTCTGATGGTGTTTCCATGGAGGCAGGGAGGATGGGGTGTCAGAATTGGCAAGATGGCAGATGGAGCATTGTGATGCAACCCCACCCCTTCTGTACATGCAAGGATGTTGCACATATTAAAAGGGGGTGGGGCTTGCATCACAGCGTTCCATCAGCCATCTTGCCAATTCTGACACACATTCTTCAGATGCTGCTGCCCTCTAGCCATCTAAGGTCAGAGCGGAAGGTGGAAGAAATTATTGGTAAACAGGTTCTAGAGCTATAGAACTAATAGTCTCACTAATAAGATTAGAACACAAATAAGTTAGATATTCACACAATCACTAAAAACATTACTAAAAATAGTGTTTCGTATGCTGCAAGAGTAAGCCAGATGTCACAGTACTGGGATCAAATGTTAGTGCAGACTGGCCCCAGCCTTTTTTCAAATAGGATTTGATCTTTGAAGATCAAAGGAAAAGGAAGGTAGGCTGGAGATACAGAGAATTTGAATGAGTATTGTGAGCTATGTGGCTGTACTATACATCTAGGTGTTAGAAACACAACACTATGCAGGAATCAACATAACTGAGATTTGGGCTTGATACAGTTCTCTTGTCTTGTGATTTTTGCATACAGCACACCTCTCTGCAACATGTTTTTTCTCCCAAAGTCTGGCCACCACATTCTTCACCACATTTCCTTGCCATTTCCTGAGTCACCGCTGGAACAAATCAATGGTATATAGCCACCCATCTGGGAATGAGGTGGTTGTTATTTTCAAGTATCCAAGACATCACTGTTGCCTCCCTACCTCTTGTTGACCTTCCAACAATATAAAGACTCAGAGAGCTAGAGCCCATTCATCTGCAACTTCAGCACTGGAGCCACCTGGAAAAATAAGAAACACACTATGTGAGGAAAGCAATTTACTTCACCTGCAGTTCTGTCACATTTTTTTCTTCTTTGGTTTCTATTGTTGCATTGCTACTGAAAGGCTTGGTGGAAAAGTGTCCCTCCCCCTTCATTTCTCCCTTTCAAGTATAATCCAACCTTTTGATTAGTGTTATCCAGCATGTGGTGGCACAAAATGCTCAAAAGTCATTATTCAAGCCTCTAAAAATAATGAGATAGCATAAAAATCATGTAATTAGAATAAAAAAATAATGTATTTGAGCTCTGTTTATTTGCCACTTCTTACATCCTGACACTGTTGATTTTTCAGGCTTTGGCTTTAAAGGGTTAGAAACTTATCTTTGAAACAAAAAAAGACTACGTATGTTAATGATTTTTTGCTCATCAGAGCAACCGGTTGAAGCTTATGGAAATTGGGATGCATAAGGACTGAACCAGGAAAGCCCTTTGCTATGCTAATAGATAGGCAGGGTTGGTTCTATCATTAGGCAAAATGAGATGGTTGCCCCAAGTGGAAGAGGCTGGAATCCAGCAGGAAGTTGTTGCTTGTGACCCATCCACTAGCTTTTTCTTTTAGACTCATTGTCACTGTTTAAGAATTATTCAATTGTCATTCCAATCATCTTTTGCACAGTGAGGGGTAGGGACTTGTTCTTTATGTTAGAGCACACAATATTTAATGCCATCCATCTCATAAGCAGGGATACTGACAGTCTAGGCCTCTGGAGGTTTGACCAGTTTAATAGGTCCTATGTGTCAGCTTGTCATTTGCAGGCTGATCCAATAGATGTAGACTTGAAAATGAAGCTTATTCCCAAGTAAATATGCATCAGAACTCAATGAGATCAGACTTCTAAGGAACAAGGATAATGCTTCATTCTTGCACAATTCAGAATATTTATTTAGGGATCACTTTGACTTAAAATGAAGATATTTCCATCTAAGATGATCAGAATGCAAGTGTTTTGAACATTTTGAGTGTGAGTATGATTGCTGTTCTTCTGGAATGGATTGTTTGCATTCATTGAACAAGCAAAATATTGGAAGGCTCTTCTGAGAAATGGGTACAGAGGAAGTAGAAGATTGCTCATTCAGAGAAAGTTCTGGTATTTAGCTGCTGAACTTTTATGGCAGTTTTCTCCAATCTGTTGCCCTCCAGATGGGAAACATTGGGTTAATTCTCATTTGAGTAGAAACTCTTTCAATTTTGCATTTTAAAACCAAAATAGGAACCAATATTTAGTTAGGATTTGAAATGTGCATTTACCTGAATTTGTTAATTCATGTCACCATTCATTCATATATTTATTTAAGCATATTGGGGAAAAGTCTGTACAACAAGCATGCATTTGTGAAAATAATGTACAAAATAGATCTTGGGTAAAATGGTAAAAACTGTGTACATTATGCCAGTTTTGGAATGTGAACCCAACTGTACCACAAACTTAAAAAAAAAAATCAGCTCACATTTGAAAACAGAAATGGATAGATTCTCCAAAAGGACAAATAGAGAAACCAACATTTCAAGATTTGTCCCTCACCAATTGGAGGGCAATAGAAGGCCAACATAGGGTCAAGCAATGCAATGCAATAGAGATTTACTGTACAGAGGTGACATCTTGTGCTAGACTAGTAAGTAGGAGCCCAATAGTTTTACTTTAATGCCATTTCACCTGTTTCCAGACTCTGCCATTTTCCATACTATAGATTGGAAACCAGCCTGAGACATCAAAGAATCAGGGATGATCCACTCACAGTGCACTTATGGCAGTACTAGGGTGGCACACGCTTGCCTCTCTATGTGCTCCCCTTATCTTGCTCTTTCCATAGCACAAGTATAGGGAGGTATAATTCTAACAGATCCCTGTGCTAGTGCAGATAAAGAGTCAGAAGCCAAGATTATCTGCAAGATGTTCCAGAGGGCAGGCACCACAGCAGAAAAGGCTCTTCTCCTGGGTCCTGTCAGATGGAACTCCTTAGGGGACAGGACTCACAACATGCCTCTCCTGCTGGACCTGATGGGATGGGTTATCCTTTTCAGCCAAAGTCAGCTTTTCTGGACTAGAAGCTCTGTGCCATTCTCTTGGTACAGTATCTCCCAGAGATCTGGATTGCAAAACTATGGGAATGAAAATCTGTGCAATGCATGAAGGAAGTTTCAACCTCAACACAAATGTTGGAGGGAGCAGCTTTAGAAAGAGAGTAGAATGTGATTTCTTTTTAGGAATGTTCCTTCCTAGCAAGGGAGCTATCACAGCTGTCGATAACATTCATGGAAGCAAGCTGAAATTGCATCCATCAATGGAAAAGGAGTGAGAGATTATGTGCATGCGTGTGCCTTTCAAATGGCTAGAATGGAGGTTAAAACCCATAATTTAGCAAAGGACTGGCAGAAATTGATGAAGCGTTTAAGTCACTAGAGCAATTAAAAAAGAAAAAAATCTGGGTAGAGCAGCCACTTGAAAAAAAATCATTACAAATATGTACAAAATTGTCAAAATAGAATAATGTATATTTCTCTTTGTCTTTGTTTATTGCTTCAAGCCTCAAGTTCTAGCCATTTGTGAAACAAACAACATTTAGGCACACTTAAGTGTCCGTACATTTTATTGAGATTATAAATCTTTGCAGGTGATAAACATTGTTTAAGGTTCACAAAGTTCTGCTTGAGACTGCAGAAATGTAGTGCTGTGAAACGCAAATGCTTGTCTGATCCATAAAGACGAACTATAAAAACATTTTATACCAGCATGTTTCTATACTAGCATCTAGACCAGGGCTTTCCAAAGTTTTCCCATGGCGACACACCAACCGCCCTTGGTGTGTCGCCGCGGGAAAACCGGAAGTGCCGCCGCCGCAGCAGCGCGCAAAAACCCAGAAGCGCTGCTGCTGCTTTCGGTCTTTGCGCACCGCCGCGGCTGCGGCGCCTTCGGATTTTCATGTGTCGCCGCTGGAAAACCCGGCGCGGGCGGGGGCGTGCATGGTGGCGGCAGCGGCGGCAGCCTCCGCTAAAACGCGGAAGCACCGATGGCGCGCCAGTGCCGCCGCCGCCGTGCACGCCCCCGCTGCCACTTCCGGGTTGTGTGGCGACACAGCCGACTGTGTGTGGCAACACACTTTTGTGTCGCGACACACAGTTTGGAAAGCTCTGGTCTAGACAGACATTCGGGAAGGCCTGGTATTATTTGGAATATTTTTTGCCTCTTTGCCTCACTTTCAAGCAATCAGTATTGAATGAAATAATATTTTTTTTAAAAAAATGTGGGTAATGCAGAGCTAGCATCTCTGAGTATAGATCAACACCCATAGTTCTGACAATTCTGGGAATTTCATGCATCTTTGTCCTGTCCTGTTTGTTGCAGCAGCTGTGTTCTCACTTATCTTCCCCAAGCAAGCAAGAAGTGATAGGAGCCAGGACAGCCAACAGATACTGCTTCCCCACCCCTCTCTGTGCACTATGGATTGGGTCCAGAGGAAGAGGCAAGTGTGCAACTTTGAACGATAGGCTCATTCAAAGAGCTGAGGTTGCATTAATAAAATAGGAGAGATAAGGTGGCCAGCAGGAGGAATAAACCATAATTGCATAATCTATGGGGCCCAGTGCAGTCAGGGAATCCAATACCACCTTCTACACCTCTTCAGGTTCTGTTGCTCATCAATAACAAAATTCCATGACAATGCCACCTCACTCTTCATTGTCCTGCTGATACTTGTGTGTGTGTGTTTGTGTGTGTGTGTGTGTACACAAACACATACATTAAAAAATTCCCTTCTCGCCCCTATGGGTGGTATGTGTCTTCTTCAACCTCGGGTCCTCTACCAGAGGCCTGGGAGCTTGAGGGTTCTGCGCAGTATCTTAGCTGTTCCTAGCATTGCGCTCTTCTGGACAGAGAGCTCTGAGGTTGCTCCTGGGATCTGTTGGAGCCACTCTCCCAGCGTAGGAGTCACAGCCTGGAGCCCCGAGTAAATGGACAAGACATATACATATACTATACATATACATATACACATAAGACAACAGGTTTTGGGGCTGGGATGTTTTCTCACATAAAAAAGTAAAGACTTCCCCAAACAGAGCTCAGCTTCTGGTGATTTCAAGGGAATGTCCTTGCAAGGTGTCCAGGCATGGGGAGTGGGGCAAATGGGGAAAGCAGAATTTATTTATTTTATTTATTTGAATTTATATTACCGCCCATCTCCCCCATCGGGGGACCCTAGGCAGTTCACAATAAAACAGTAAAAACATAAATAAAAAATTACAATATTAATAAATAATATAAAATCCAAGCATAAAAGATATTAAAAAGATGGTAATACTGGGGAGCTTCATGGGACCAGCCATCTCCAAGAGGAACTGTTGGCATTACCCTCCCAGGCAAGCCGGCAGAACCAGGTTTTTAAGTCTTTTCGAAAGGTATAAGGCTGTCATGATGCAAATCCCACCCCTTTTGTAAGTGCATTGTGACATCACACACAGCTATAAAAGGTGCAGGTCTTGCATCATGGTGGTGTAATGCTGTTGGCATCATTTTGACAAAAGCCTTCACTCCTGTGGACATCTCTGTGTTCATGTAGTTTTATTGACCACAGTACAAAAGAGGCTTGTCAACAGCTTCTACTGGGTGTTTTTTTCAACTTCTCAGTCCACCCTTCACCACAGAATTTCCTGTGGTCTCCTATTCTAGGGCTAACAAGATCTGATTCTGCTTTGCTTTCTGAGACCTGCCAAAGTTTGCTAAATGCTGCCATATAACTCAAGGGCTTTTTTGCTCAAATTCTTAATTTGTTTTAAACTCTGGAATCACTAAAACACAAGGAGACAGGGATCAGTATAAGTTGGTGTGCATATGTGAGTGTGTATGTTAAAATTGGTAATTAAATAATTAATGTAATACTGTCAATATTATCCTCCCCACCCACTTTTTAAGTCATTTTATGTGCCTCTTCCAATGGGTCCCAAATATGACAATTTCATGCAACTCTTTCCAATGACAGTTTTACACCCCCTGCAATAAAAATGTATATGACAATCTGACCTTCATTAGAGCAGAAAATAATGTTATGATTATTCTAAGTGGGGTAAGTAAGAGTTAGCAAAATCATCTCTGTAGAGGTGCTGCAAATGAAAGCATTTTTTTAAAAAAAAAACAAAATAGCAAAGTTCATGTAAATTTAAAATGCCATTTACAATTCTTCATAGATCCATGCCATGAGAAAAGAAGGCAATTTCTCTCTGGAAGATTCTGAACAATACTTGGGTTTGATGGAACTGTGGGCTTTCAGAGAAAATGTTATGATCACAGCTCCCTACCCTATTCTGGGACAAAATTCATTGGTTTCTGTCTGAGGTGACCCTTTTCTAATTAGAATAGGGCAGCAGCTTTTTTTAAAAAAACTAACTTTTTGTACCAGAAAAATATTTTCAGGGATACTATACCTGGAGGATAAACAATGTCACTGAAAAATAGGGAAATAATTGTTTCTTTATTACTATTATTTTTTTATAAATATACTTTCCTTTAAAAGACAGAGAGAGAGAGAGAGAGAGAGAAGGGGGGGGGAGAAAAAAGAGCAATTGATAGTATGATAAAGATTTGGGGGGGGGGGTTAAATTAGAAGGAAATGCCTTTAAGTAACACACAGAGAGAAAGAAAAATTGTCACCTAATCTTATTAACTGATATAAGTGTACACTCCTGATTTTACTCAGTTTCTTCAACAAAAAGATTGCCTGACTATTTTAAAGTGTGGATTCCCCCACAATACCAACTGATCATAAGGATCAAATTAGAGCTAGCACGTTATTGTACATCACATGTTTCTAGTATATAGAGGGGAAAGGAATTCGTACTTTCTAAAGTAGTTAGACCCTAAGTTTTTCCAACTTGCAAGATGTGTTGAGATAATTTCCAATAGATGAAACTTGCCATTCATTAATTCAAGAAGAAAGATACGTTCTATAGTATACATTTAAATCAGGAAAATTGAAACCATCTTTCCTCACTGGCATTTGAAACTTCCTGAGTGAAATATGAGGGGGAAAGCTTCCCCAAATAAACCTTTAAAAAGTGCATTAAATTTCTGAATGTACATTTTTTGGGAATATATAATAATATACAGTATAAATTACCTGTGGCAAGAGATAATTTTACCTCAAATATTCCATTTAAGTGAAGCCCATCTATCCAAATCTATTGCTTGTTCTAACAGCAATACATTTAAATTCAGTTTAATCATCTGAGATATATCTGTAGATATTCTCAGCCCAAGGTAAATTATTGCTTCTGGGAACCATCAAAAAGCTGGTACTGACAGTTTGTAGCCCCCAAAGACATCGTTTAGGATTTAAACCAATTAAAATTATATGCAGAAAGGACTCCAAAGGCATAAATTAATTGTATTTTTTTTTGTATAGGAGACTAAGGTTGATCAATAAATATTAACATGTCATCTGCAGACAAGGCTTCTGTATACTATGCCTATCTAATATGGGTTGCAAAAATCTGGAGGACCACCACATCATAGCAGTGAAAAAAAACAGAAAAGTCCACCTCTTTGCTGCCATCTAAGGCTGATCATCTGCGCAGCCCAGTTCAAGCAGCCCTATTGTATAACCCTTCCCTGCATATAACAAACCAGTGTTCATACTACTTTGTTTAGTCCACATACTGAGGTTGCCAGCTGAATAGAGGAAAGAGACAGCAATGCATAAAAAGCAACTCGACAGGATCCCCCTAATCTTCACTTGTGGTTTTGGAAGTGTGTAATCTATTTGAAAAATCCCTGAGGAAAATAAAAAATATTGAAATAATTAAAAAATCAGTATTGCCAGTTAAATTTTATAAAATACCTTTTCTTCAGGGTAAACCTTAGCATTATTTCAAGCTGCAAGACTGACTTGTAATTTCAAATTGTCACCCCTCTAGAACAAATAAATCTAAAGGAAAACCATCTGGTCTTGGAGTTTTACTAGTCATTGTATTATCAATAACATGGTTAATTTCTTCCACCTGGATAGGCTCAGAGAGGTAGCTCATTTTGTTGAGTATCCAAACATTAAAAATTCAGCTGAGAAAAAAAAAAGGTCGAATTCATTTTCCATTACATCATTATCTTTTTGGTAGAGCTTAGAGTAAAATTCTTTAAATCTTAAAATGTGTATCTTCTAGCAATATGCTTGGATTATGATTGTCCTAAATCCTTGGAATAAAGCTTTAATTCTGTTGCTGTTTAAACCAGTATGTCAAATTATTACCTCATCATTCTCCAGATTCCTTCATTCCTTAGGTGAATGCAGTCTGCCTGAGTAGGAAGCAGTTTAATCAGATCATAGTTAAAATTTTGTAACTGCTTGTAAAAATCTTAGAAGAACAAAGTAGCACACTGAAGCCAAATAAACTTAACCTTCCACTTTATTATTTTATTTTAAACATCTTTTCTTTTTTCTTAAGTACAACATAGGAAATAATTTGTTCCTACATCAGTTATAACCTGTAGCACTGAAGGGGAGGCATGCGGAAATATTACAAATATTGCTACGACCACCTCTATTTTCCTTTGTTTGTCAAACCACTAATATAAATGTTTCCCACCCAGCTCTGCCACCATCGATCCTTAACCTCCATCAACAGATGTGTTTTTTGTAAAAATGTAATGCCAGCCCATGAGCCACAGGCTGCAGATACTTCCTCTCCCCAGTGCCCCAGACCATGTCAGTAAACTATGGAAATAAAATGGCTGGATTTCAGCCATGCAATTTTAAGCCGTTTTGTGGGTAGGTGAGGGTTTAAGGGTGGGGTGGAAACCTCTGCCTCTCAGAGATTGCACACTCTCATTCCCACCCTAGTTATTCCCAGAATTTAGAAATGGGTTGAAAAAGTTTAGGGCCACCCCTTCCAGTGACATCATAGTGCCACAGAATAGCCCTTTGGGCCTCAAGAATGTCAGGTACTCAGCCTCTTCACATTCCATATTGCAACACTCAAATCATGTATTAATTCAAGATTACTTAATTCAATTAATTAATTAATTAATTCAAGCCAGTTTGGTCTAGTGGTTAAGGTGCTGGGCTAGAAACCAGGAGTCTGTGAGTTCTAGTCCCGCCTTAGGCATGAAAGCCGGCTGGGGGACCTTGGGCCAGTCACTCTCTCTCTCAGCCCTAGGAAGGAGCCAATGGGAAACCAGGAGACTGAGAGTTCTAGTCCTGCCTTAGGCATGAAAGCCGTCTGGGTGACCTTGGGCCAGTCACTCACTCACCGCCCAACTCACCTCACAGGGTGGCTGTTGTGGGGAACATACAAGGAGGAAGGAGCATTAGGTATGTTCGCTGCCTTGCGTTATTTATAAAAATAATAAAGGAGGAATAAAAATTAATTAAATAAATAAATATACAGTATCTTAACACAGGTCTGTATATGAAATATTAAGCATGTAATGTATAAAAAGTACCAATTAAAAAAATCATGATTACAAATCTGATTTCCTTCTATGTAAGCAATCCATAAATCTGCATTAGATGACATGCTTTGTATTTATTTTTAATAGAGAGAGAATAAGACAAAGGGCCTATCTACCCAGCAGCCTTCAGCTGCATTTCTTCTATGTGTAAACCAGCTGGGTTCTATGGAATTTACATTGTACTAGGATTGTACTCTAAGGCTTTACTTCTCAGATCTCTGGGAAGCTGTTAGGATTGAAGGGTATGAAGGACAAATTGCAATTCCCATCCCTTCACAATTGGACATGTGGAATGGAGTCCCGCATCATCTGGAGAACAACCCAAGCTTTCAGTATATCAAGGATTTCCCTTGTGCAGGCCAAGAAGGTCTCTTGGCAGAGAAGGAGTTCTACCACCAGAAGTGTTCTCACATTGATGATGAACACCTCCACTCTACCACTGGTACTCTGTTGGTGTGTAAGGAGAGATCAGCTGACATTTGGGGATCTCATGCCTTCCTGTCCCCCTGATCTATTCCCAAAGCAATCCATTTTCAACCATGGAGCTGCTATTGTTAATTTCCTACCCACCCCATACCTTAAAAAGTTTTGTGTGGATGAAAAGACAAACAAACTGCCTTCCCACCACCTGCTCTAGCAGAGGACCTGTTTCTGGTAACTGGCAACCTCTGTTGAGAGCTATCAAGAGGGAGAACAGAGCCCTGAGGTTTCCCATCAGCCATGAGAATCTAGCTAGCAGACGGAGCAATCACACAAATCCCCTGGTTACATTTTCCCTCACAATGGCAAGACATATTTTATTTCTATTTATAATTACAGTAATTACTTCTAAATTTGCATCTCTACATATCCATTTGCATGTTATATGCAAATCTAAGTCCCTCTTTTGGGCTATGCATTTCCTCCTTTTCCTTTGATCATTAGCACTGGAATATTTACTTCCCTAGGAGAGACATCCTATAATAGGGAGAGCTAAACATCGGCTGTGTAGCTTCTGCCATTTCTTAGGCAAAAGATGCAAAAGATACTATGCTTTTGTATGACAACCCCTTCCTGTGCCCCACAAAATAGGTGGTACTGTATACATAATCTAAACTTGATGTAGTTCATTTTATAATGGGTGGGTAGGAAATTAACAATAGCAGCTCCATGGTTGAAACTGGATTGCTTGGTTGAAACTGAGAAGACTTCTGGTAGTAGAACTTCTCTGCCAAGAGACCTTCTTGGCCTCCACAAGGGAAATCCTTGATACACTGAAGCCTTGGGTTGTTCTCCAGATGATGCTGGACTCCATTCTACATGTCCAATTGTGAAGGGATGGGAATTGCAATTTGTCCTTCATACCCCTCAATCCTAACAGCTTCCCAGAGATCTAAGAAGTAGAGCCTTAGAGTACAATCCTAGTACCGTGTATATAGGATGGTGCTGCACAATCTAACTGGGGCAACTTAAACTCATTCAATCTCCAAATACCTTCCAGCTTTTAAACTGTTCCATGTATATTCAAGCATCTCAGTCAACACTTTCAAGGAAGGTCTGCATTAAACAGTAGAAGAAAACATCTATACAGGCTTGTTCAAAACAATATATTTTAAAGTGATGAGAAGTAAATGCACTCTTTTCTATGCCAATGTTATGCTCAACTTAGTCTACAAATTGTACTGAAGATTAATTTATTGCATTACCCAAAGGCAAATGCATCCATGTTACAGATTAATAACAAAATTATAATAATAAGTACAATGTCAGGCAATATCAGGAAATGTTCCATTAATAAATGTGTTTTTATCATTCTAGTGCAAACAAAGCAACAATTGC
This sequence comes from Charina bottae, assembly GCA_023362775.1. NCBI lineage: Eukaryota > Metazoa > Chordata > Lepidosauria > Squamata > Charinaidae > Charina > Charina bottae. Next base: position 135,453,553 of record JALMGJ010000002.1, on the reverse strand, counting down.
TATAGGATTTTTCTGTTGTGGTACTTGATGGTTTTATTTTTCATCTATCTCTGAGTTACCTAACAATGTGGTCATTCATATGTGGTTTTCATAACAGATGCCAAGACTTTTGGATGTCATAGATTAGAATCTCATAATCATGGAATGTAAGGGTTGGAAGGTACCTTGGAGATCATCTACTCCAACCCTCTGCCCAGTAAAGAATCTATTACTATTACAACATCTCTAAGAGAGGGCCATCCAACTTTTGTTTAAACACCTCCAGCAAAGGAGAGTCTACCACCTCCTAAAGCAGTCTGTTCCATTGTTTAATAGCTATTACCATTTGGATATTTTCCTGATGTTCACCTGAATCTTCTTCATTCTAAATCCCATTCTTTCTTATCCTATATTCTGCATCAACTCTAAACAATTCTGTCCTGTCTTCTACATGTTAGTATTCCAGAGACTTGAATACAGTTATAATATGTCTCAGCAGTCTTCTCTTCTCTGGATTAAGCGTAACAAGCACCTCCAACTGTTTTTCATAAGTTTTTCCTTCCAAGGCACTTGTCATCTTCATTCATGGTCTTGGACATGATCCAATTTGTCAATGTAGTCCCAGAAATGGATACAATAGTCTATGTCTGGTCTTGACCTAGAATGCTGAATAGAGAGGAATTATGACTTCTCTTCATCTTGACACTATACTTCTGCTGATTCAGCCTAGGAATGGATTTGGGTTTTTTGCAGCTGCATCACACAGTTAAATCATCTTCAGTTTCTGGTACATCAAGATACCCAGATCCTTTTCACGTGTAATATAGTCTAATTTGGTTTTTCCCCACCCCCCATGTTCTATACTCATGCCTCTGATTTTCCTACCCTGGTGTAGGACTTTGCATTTGTCCCTGTTGGAATTCTTCTTGCTGATGTCTAGCTTGTAAAAATGTTCCTGAATCCTGATACTGTCTCCTAAACTATTTGCTATTAGTGTTTGCTATTTTTTTTCAGCAAATTTGATAACCATGTTTTCTAATCCCAGATACAATTTATTTATAAATAAGTTAATCAGCATAGACCTAGAATGGGGTCTTGCAGTACACCACTCAAAACGTTTTTACAGCTTAATGTGGAGCCATCAACATACACTCATTTGGCATGATTATTCAACAATCTCTATATCCATCTCATGGTACCATAGTCCAACCCACATTTTGTCATCTTCTCTGCTAATATGCCATGGGAGGCTTTGTTGAATATTTTTGCTGAAGTCAAGGTACATTTTGTCCACACATTTCCATTGACAACTAAATCAGTCACTCTATCAAAAAAGAAGATTAAGTTCATTTGACACATTTGTTCTTGATAACCTCATACTGGCTCCTTCCAAACAATGCATTGATTTTCTAAATGTTTACAAACCAACTTCTTAATAAATCTGTTCCAGATTTTTGCCTGGTATCAATACTGAACAGAGCCATTTCTTTTTTCCCTCTTTTTGAAGACAGAAATAACATTGCCATTCTCCAATTCTCTGGCACTAGGCCCATCCTCCAAGATTTCTCAAAGATCTCAGAAAGGGGCTCCAAGATGACATCTGTAAGTTCTTCCAAGGCTCTCAGATACAATTGGTTTGGTCTAGGAGACTTAAACTCATTCATCGTAGCCAGATGTTCCCTCAACATCTCTTTATGTGTCTTGGATTATCATTCTGTGGGTTTATCAATTGTTATGCTTAATTACATTTGAACATAGGTTTCCCTCTGGGGAGAAGGTTAAAACAAAGTTGATGTCGAGGAGCTCTGTCCTTTTCCTATCATCTGTTAGGGTTCTACTATCTTTTCTTAGCAGTGGGCCGACCCCTTCATTGTTCTCCTTTTGTTATCTGCATAGCCAAAAAAGCCCTTTTTGTTGTTTTAGGTTTCCCCTGTGAGCTTCACTTCCATTTATGTTTTGGCCTAACTTTCCTTTTGCAAATATTAGCTACTTTCTGACTTGCCTCCTTGTTGAGTATACTCATCTTCCTCTTCCTTTATATGTCCCTTTTAACTCACAGCTCAGTCTAAAGCTTCCTATGCATCCTGTGATATCCCTATTTTTTTATCACTGGAATGGTATGTCATTGGATCTTATTTCTGAGAAATTTATTTATTTATTTATTTATTTATTTATTTATTTATTTATCAAATTTCTCTGCTGCCCATCTCGCGCATGATGACTCTGGGCGGCTTACAAATAACAAAATGACAAGTCGCTAAAACAATTCAATATAAATACATAAAAATGCAAATACAAATACAAGATATAAAACATAAAATATAGAGTATAAAATATAAAATATAAAATTCAAGATGGGAAGATCTTAACCTTGGCACCCTCATGGGGCCAACCACCCTCATGAATAGTTGTCCCCCCTCCCATCCCAGGCCAGGTGGCATAACCATGTTTTTACTCCTTTCTGAAAGGTCGGGAGAGTGGGGACCTGTCTTACCCCTGGGGGTAGCTTGTTCCAAAGGGCGGGTGCTACATCAAAGAAGGCCCTCTTCCTGGACCCTGCCAATAAGCATTCCCTCATGGACAGGGTCCGTACCATGCCCTCTCTGCCTGACCGGGTGGGACGGGTCGATGTAACAGGGGTGAGGCGGTCCCTCAGGTAACCTGGACCCATGCCATGAAGGGCTTTAAAGGTGATAACCAACACCTTGAATTGGACTCGGAAGCAAACCGGCACCCAATGCAGCTCGCACAGCAGTGGTGTTATATGTGCCCTTCCAGGGGCTCCCAAAAGTGCCAGTGCGGCTGCATTTTGCACCAGCTGTAGCTTCCGGATACTCTTCAAGGGTAGCCCCATGTAGAGCGCATTGCAGTAGTCTATATGGGAGATGACCAGGGCATGAGTGACCGTTCGGAGGGACTCCCAATCCAAGAAAGGGCATAGCTTGCGCACCACACAAAGTTGTGCAAAGGCCCCCCTGGCCACAACTGCCATCGGCTCCTCGAGCAGGAGTCATGAGTGCAGGAGAACCCTCAGGTTCCACACCAGATCTGTCTGGGGCATTGTAACCCCATCCAGAGCCAAAGATGGCAAATTCCAAGATACCCGGGAGCCCCCAACCAGCAGCCACTCCATCTTACCAGGGTTCAGCTGAAGCCTGTTGTTCCCCATCCAGGCCCCAACAGCCTCCAGGCACCAATGGTGGTCACAGCATCACTTACGTCACCCAGTGTGGAGATAAAGGGACGCGGTGGCTCAGCTGGTTAAGACAGCTGAGCTGTAGGCTGCCGATCAAAAGGTCAGCAGTTCGAACCCCGCGGGATGAGGTGAGCTCTCGTCCTTAAATCCTAGATCCTGTCAACCCAGCAGTTCGAAAGCCTTGCAAGTAGATAAATGGGTACCACTTTAAAGTGGGCTAATTTGCTGGTGTCCTGTCGGGAAGTCAGCTCCACTGGAGAGGAGAGGATCAAAGGATCGGAGGAAGATCAAACAGTGGTGGTGACGACGGACCCAGATGTGACAGCTACAGGACGTCAGCAGCCGGCTCAAGGCATCCTGGGAATTGTAGTCCAGAGCCTAATAGAGTCAGTTCCCTTACCCCTCTCCTTTCACGAGCGGTGAATTGTATATATTTGGAATTGATGTATAATTGAATTGTATATATATGATTGTAAGCCGCCTAGAGTCCTCCACTAGGGAGGGGATAGGCGGGGTATAAATAGCACAATAAATAAATAAATAAATAAATAAATAAATAATTGAGTAACATCAGCATATTGATGATACCTCACCCCGTGGTGCCAGATGATCTCACCCAGTGGTTTCATGTAGATGTTAAAAAGAAGCTGAGAGAGTACTGAACCCTGCGGCACCCCACAAAGGAGGGGCCGCAGGCCAGATCTCTCACTCCCTATCAACACCGATTGGGATCGGCCTTGGAGGAAGGAGATGAACCAGTGCAGAACCACATTGCCCACCCCCTGAGCCTCCCCAAAAGGATACCATGGTCGATGGTATCGAAAGCCGCTGAGAAGTCAAGAAGAGCCAGGATGGATGCACTGCCCCCATCCCGCTCTCACCAGAGATCATCCATAAGTGCAACCAAAGCTATTTCCATCCTATATCCGGGCCTGAAACCCGACTGAAAGGGGTCCAGATAATTTGTTTCATCCAGGATCCTCTGGAGCTGCAACACTACCACTTACTCAACCACCTTCCCCAAAAAGGGGAGGTGGGAGACTGGACGAAAATTGTCCAGAATGGTGGGATCCAGCTATGGTTTCTTGAGGAGGGGGCACACCAGTGCCTCCTTAAAGGCCATCAAAAACACTCCCTCCCCTAAGGATGAATTCACCATCGCCTGGACCCACCCACCCATCACCTCCTGAGCTGCTTCCACCAGCCAGGAGGGACAGGGATCTAGTTGGCAAGTGGTGGCGTTCACAGACCTGAGAACCCTGTCCATTTCCTTGTGCCCAACAGGATCAAACCATTCCCAGATAACTGGCTAAGTATGCTCCCCAAGCATCTCCTTAGACCCTGCTACACCCTTGGCATCCAACTTGGAACGAATCTGAGCAATTTTATCCTCCAGATGCTCGGAAAATTCCTCAGCACGGCCCTGTAGGTGGGTTTCTAAACCCACCTTCCCCAAAAGAGATCGGGTGACCTTAAAAAGGGCCGTCGGGCGGCATTCTGCGGATACAATAAAAGCGGAGAAATACTGATGTTTTGCTTCTCTTACCACCACAAGGAAGGCCTTAACAGCGGCTCTAGCTTGTGTTCGGTCGGGTTCGGTCTTTGTCTTCCTCCAGCAGTGCTCTAGACATCTCTTAATCCTCTTCAGAACCTTCAGCTCCTCTGTGAACCACAGGGAGTGCCGGGTTCAATGGGACAAGAGAGGTTGCACAGGTGTGATCCTGTCCAAGGCCCCAGCCACCTCCCTATTCCAGGCAGTAGCCAGGGCCTCTGCTGGACCGTGCAGGAGATCCTTGGGTATAACCCCCAGCTCCCATCAGTCACCAGGGGCAGACCAATCAAATGGGTCCTGCCTCCCTGCGGAGTGGGGCAGCATAGGAGAATCTCAAAGTCACCAGGACATGATCTGACCATGACAGTGTGGTCAGATGTAACTCTCCCCTCAGATCACATTGCCACTGCTCTGACAAGAAAACCAAGTCCGTGTGAGGCCACTGTCTCAAGTCAGGTCCCAAATAATCTGGGACAGGCCCATGGCCGCTATGGTGGCCATGAACTCCTGAGCTGCCTCCGAGGCACACCCCAGGGGTGGCAGGTTGAAGTCCCCCAGAACCATAAGTCTGGGAAACTGCACCGCCAACCCCGAGTCGGCCTTCAGCAGCTAGAGCAGGGAGGTCGCTATGCAGCAGGGAGGCTGGTACAGTAGCAACACTCACAACTGTTCTCGGGAACCCAACTTGAAAAACAGGGTCTCACAGCTGGCCACTTGTGGACCAGTGCCCTTGAAGGCCACTAGAGACTCTTGGATGACAACCGTCACCCCTCCTCCCCTGCCCTGGAGTCTCGGCTGGTGCCATACCCTAAACTCGGCTGGGCACATTTCCGAAAGGGGAAACCCCCTTCCAGGCCCAGCCAGGACTTGGTAATACACACCAGGTCTGCCCCCTCCTCGGTGATCAACTCACATATGAGGGGGGCCTTGTTGTTGACCGACCTGGCATTCAGAAGCAGCAGCTGAAAGCCAGAAGTTCCCACTCCTCCTGCACTCCCTTTGACCTGAGGATTTCTGTTCATGAAATCCCACCTAGTAGTTCTCTAAGCTTGTTGAAATTGGCTTTACTGAAATCTAATGTACATGTTTGACTGTACTCCAATTTCTCTTTCACTAGTAACTTGAACCCTAGGATAATGTGACTGATTCTTCCCAAAGTTCCCTCAGCTTTTACCTCCTCATCCAGTTCTTCCATAACTATTTGAATCAGATTTAGGAAAGTTGGTCCTCTGGTCTCTTTTTTAACCTTGTGGAAAATGAAAGTCAGCAAAGGCACTCAGAAGTTTTTGCAGTGGTCTTGCTGACTTGGCCAAGTTGGTTTTCCAAGAGATGCCTGTGCAACTGACTAATACTAACTAACTTACTGTAACTAACAACACAACGTTATCAAAATGTTTCTCACACCTCAAAGTTTTGTAATCTCATCCAGAGGTGCATTATCCAAACCTTCTGCCTGGCTTGGCAGCTTAATAGTATCCACTATTATATTTCTGTTGTCCCTAGCTTGTATTCTTAATCAAATGATCTTGTTTGAGATCCTAGTTGAGATCCAGGAATGATGTTCAGATTCCTGTATCTCAGTCTAGGTGTACTCTTCCTTCACATATAATCACGCTTCTCCTCCCACCCCACCCCCCCTTTTTTTTTGTCTAGCCCAATCTTTTTAAGTATGTTATGCCCTTCAGTCCTTGCACTCCGCTCATGAGTTTCATCCCACCTGGTTTCAGTAAGGCTTATCAAATCATATTCACCTTCCTACATTAAGATATCTAGTTCTCTTCCTGTTTGTTCCCCACATTCAGTGCATTTGTATGGATTCCTTGGATCATGTACTGTAATTTGACCAAATCCTTCCTGTATTACAGGCTCATTATTACATGCCACCTGCACATTCCTCTCAATCCTATTCACCATGCTTAGTGTTGCATTATTTCCTGAGCTCTCTTCTTTCTTCCTCTCAGGGTTTAGTTTAAAGCCCTCTGGATCAAGTTTGAATACACTTTTCCTAGTTCTTGTGAGCTGCCTTATAGGAGTCCCTCAGCTTAGAAGCACATCCTAACATCTTAAATGTCACAAATGTCTCCCTTCCTTAAAAATCCACCAAGCTGATTATTTTAGCCTTTTTCAAAACAGTGGCCTGGTTCATATCTCATGCTAAGCACTGATATAGATTATTTGGCTTCTTAGAGTGAGTGATCTTAGCTATTGTGGTTGGTAAGCAATATTTATGGCCTACGGCAGTGTATGAACAGAACTATTATAGCTTACTCAACAAACCATGGTTAAAATAATGCCTGGCTTGGTACAATGTGTTAATCCAGCCAACAAGCAGAGGGTTTTTGGGCGATGGGGGGGGGGGGAGGTATGAAATAAAGTAAGATGGTACTCTAATGTAATTTAAATAGACTGAATCCTACTAGGCTGCAATATTCTGAATCAATTCCTTTTCCATTAGTCTCTATGGCTTTCATCAAATATTACTTCTTCGGGGAACAACCATTCCTGGCTGCCTCTGTTTTGTGCCAGCAAAATGCCCAGCCTTCCTTACAATAAAGTGCAGCCGGCAGCTATTCATACCTCTCTCCCTGGCCTCCTGTCCCTGAATGCTTCTGCTCCGCTCAGGTCCAGTCCGTGTTTATCTGCCACTTTAGAAGAAAGTTAGAAATGCATTTGCTATACATTAAATGGTGAAATGCTGGCCTCTCTTGACAGCTTATAAATAGCTTCTTGGAGTCCAATTTTGAGATTTGGAATTTTTGTTGGGGAAAAAAAACAGCGATCTATCTGCGAAACAATCAGAGGTGGCTTGCCTCTTCACTTCCCCTCTCCCCCTCCAATTCCATTATGTCCTTCAGCATATGCACAGCTCCTTAATATCCCACGGGAAGAGAGTCCATTAAGGCAAAGACTTATATCAATCTCTCCCTTCCAACTTAATTAAGTTTTTATAAACATTCAGCCCCGTATGGAAAAAAATAAGAAAGCACAACCCAGCACCAAATTACCAAGGCAAATAGCATCCAAATCAAGTTATTTTCCCTGCATCGTTTGAGTCCAGTTTTAATTAGGCAGCTGTTGGGACTTGGTGTTGCTTGCATGTAATTGTGTCATTGCCATTCATTCGACGTTTGATGGGAGCCATTGTTGGCTTGCTTCTCAACATTTCCATTTCTTCTGTTTCCACCAATGACCTAGCCAACTTCGCCTTTCAAATAATTACAGTTTAACAAGAGCAGACACTATTTATCTGCTAGAAAGGCACTGTAGCTACCTCTGCCCTGGCTTCAGGAGCGAACCGCTGTTCTCCAACTCTTGCTGATAATTTTGATCCTGAGACAGAACAAAAGGCCTGGTTCCAAATGTGAACTAGCCATAGAACTGAATGCAAATAGTGCCCTTCTAATTAATTATATTTTATTTCCATAGGTACCTATAACAAAGCAGGGATATATCTCAAGACCAGAAGAGTATTTGAGATGAACATTATCGAAAGTTCAAAAACATATGGCTAAACGTAAATGGAATTATGTAAAGAACATATAGGGTACCTGAACAATCAGGAAAATAACATCCTGAGGCTCACCAGCTGCTTTATTTTTTTAGGTTTCACATAATGTCTAACGCAGCTGATGCCTCATTCACTTTGCTCATTTGTTTGACTGTGTTGAGCCGTGAGTTCACCAGCTTGTCCGTTAATTCAATCATTTTGCATTGATTCGACCCAAAATCCAGCTAATCAAAATCTAATTTCAGCTTTGTTATGTAGTAAATGGATTACACTGAGTTCAAATCTTAGTCCACAGCCCAGAGGGACATGGGTACATGCTGTACATACACTCCCAATTTTTTTGTTTTGCTCTTTTCCCTCAGAATTAGTCACATATGCCCATTTCCAAAAGCAATTATTATACAAAATCTGCCTACAAGCTGTTTGCAGTTTGGTGCAAAACAAAACAAACCCCCCCCCCCCAACCCTTTAAGGTGGAAATCTTAATAGTATGTGCTATTTGACTCCCTCAAACATTTCACGCTAATGGAATCACGCTTCTATCTCTGTTATCCTCCTATCAAGGATCACCACACACACACACACACACACACACAGAGAGAGAGAGAGAGAGAGAGAGAGAGAGAGAGAGAGAGAGAGAGATCTTGCTTTCTTTTGCAAACTTCTTTATCCCTTTCAACTAATAGGTTCCCAGTGCAGTTAAATTTTCAAAATAATTTAGGATTGCCAAATGCTCCGTAGGAAAAGAAACCTTTATTATCTGCCCCATTCTGCAATGGTGCAGTGCTTCACTGGTTTAAAAATCAAACTGCATTGGTCTTTAGGACCTGCTTTTTAATGCAATGTCATCTGGCACAACCCAGGAGGCATGCCTTCTCTGTTATGGTGCCTACTTTGGGAACAGCGTCCCCTCCCCTCTGCAAGATTTGGATGGCCCCGGCTCTGTTGGCCTTTTGTAAGTCTTTGAGGGCCTGGCTTTTCCCCTGGGCATTGGGCCAAGATAGTGGATGAACCTGTAGTGGTTCGAAACTGAATAGTAATTAGATGCCAGCCTCAGTTACATTATGTTTTCTTTTATATTGTTTGTATCTTCTCAGCTTTGTTTCTGGTTTTTATCCCTATGTTAGCCACAAAGAGTCGCAATATGTGAGTCGGGCAGCCATATGCCAGACAATCACAGTAGTTATTGTATGGCCTACTATCAAAAGTTTAAAACAAACGAGAGCCCCCTGCCACCTGCAGAAATGTGAAATGTGATGGTTTGCTTCCTAGGCATTAACACACAGGCTCATTAGGGATCAGAATAATCTCCCCTCCGATTGAGTGACAGAACTCCAAGTGAGGACTAAACTCCAAACAATAGTAATAATACGAGCAACTCACCGTAACAAAAAATGGAACAAGCCAGCCCCAGGTCAATAAAAAATGGGATTGTGCATTAGCAGAGATGGCTTCATATACATATAAATTATATGCTGTTCTTTCACTTGGAACATGCTTCAGTCTCCATTTTGCTCCTGACAGCAGGAACTGTGGTAGCCTTCTAGAAAGAGCCTTTCAGAGAAGGCATTGCCTGTTCCTTTGGTCTGGACCCTGAGCTGTGGAATCCTGCCTTTTGTTGTTCAGTCGTTTAGTCGTGTCCGACTCTTCGTGACCCCATGGACCATAGCACCCCAGGCCTTTCTGTCCTCCACTGTCTCCCGGAGTTTGCTCAAATTCATGTCCATTACATCGGTGATGCTATCTAACCATCTCATCCTCTGCCGTCCCCTTCTCCTTTTGCCTTCAGTCTTTCCCAGCATCAGGGTCTTTTCCAGTGAGTCCTCTCTTCGCATTAGGTGGCCAAAGTATTTGAGCTTCAGCTTCAGCATCTGTCCTTCTAATGAGCAGTCAGGGTTGATTTCCTTTAGGATTGACTGGTTTGACCTCCTTGCAGTCCAAGGGACTCTTAAGAGTCTTCTCCAGCACCACAGCTCGGAAGCATCAATTCTTCGGCGCTCAGCCTTCCTTATGGTCCAACTCTCACAGCCATACATTACTACTGGGAAAACCATAGCTTTAATTATACGGACTTTTGTCGGCAAGGTGATGTCTCTGCTTTTTAATATGCTGTCTAGGTTTGCCATATCTTTCCTCCCAAGGAGCAAGCGTCTTTTAATTTCATGGCTGCAGTCACCGTCTGCGGTGATCCTGGAGCCCAAGAAAATAAAATCTGTCACTGCTTCCATTTCTTCCCCTTCTATTTTCCAGGAAGTGATGGGACCAAATGCCATGATCTGAGTTTTTTTAATGTTGAGTTTCAAGCCAGCTTTTGCACTCTCCTCTTTCACCCTCATCAAGAGGCTCTTTAGTTCCTCTTCACTTTCTGCCATTAGGGTAGTATTGTCTGCATATCTGAGGTTGTTGATATTTCTCCTGGCAAACTTAACTCCGGCTTGTGATTCATCCAGCCCGGCATTTCTCATTATGTACCCTGCCTAAAGGAACCTAAAAGGCCCTCTGGAATATACACAGCCAGAAAAATCTGAGGATTTATTCTTTTCTCACTGATCATCTACAGCATGGCTGTCCTTTGGAGGACTGAATGGTGGTGGGTAGATATATCTTCAAAGTAAGTGTGGTATACCCAGAGTGATTGTGATGGCTTCCTCCCAAAATTTCCTGGGAACTGTAATTTGGTGGCAGTGGTAAGACTTCTCAATAGAAATCTGTAATCTCACTTGCAAAAGCCACAATTTTTAATAAGGTCCACTAGAACATTTATTCTCCATTTGTTAAAATGTCTAAGACCACAGTTGTAATTTTTAAGCATGGGAACATGAAATCTGTCTCTGATCTAATGCAAACAATTGCCAACACTGTACTGACTGGCTTTCAAGGACTCCAATATCAAGATAACCACCAAGTGCCCAACCGGCACAACAGAGGTAATTTCTGGTGGCAGTTTTGCATGATGGTCACCAAGGTCTAAAATGAACCAAATAAGGGGTATGATATCCTATTATGGTTCCAAGGAAACATTCAATACAACATGACAATTCACAGCTGCTAGAGATTCAAATTGGCTCCCATTTCTTTCTTTATTTCTCACATCTTCAGTGCTAATAGAAGAGCAGCTAACAAAACATAAAACAATAAACACTTCCAAATTATATTAAGGGGTAAACAATAAAACTAAAAAGTGACCTAGCAGCAGTTGCTCAGATAGTAATTTAAAGCAGTAAGACCAAACAAAATAAAATGAGCTGAAAGAGAGAAGGAGAGAACGAACACCTAACCAAAGTAATTCTCACTTGCCATATAAACATGCATGGAGCCAAGCAAGGGGAATGAAAGTAGAAAGAGAGAGAGACTGAAAACAAAGTATTGAAGGTCAATGAGGCTCTTGGAAACAATAGCCAAAGGAAGGGAATTGCGGTGGCAGGGAATTTTATTTTTTTATTTATATATATTTTTATTTATTATGCATGTGTTTATGCCACTTCAATTGCTTGACTCTGATGGCTTACTAGCAAGAACATACAAGCATACAATGATTCAAAAATCCACTAAATACCAGCAGGTAAAGGTAAAGGTTCCCCCACACAGTTGTGTCCGACTCTAGGGGCCGGTGCTCATCTCCGTTTGTTAGCCGAAGAGCCAGCGTTGTCCGAAGACGCTTCTGCGGTCACGTGGCTGGCATGATGTGCGCGGAATGCTGTTACCTTCCCACCGAAGTGGTACCTATTTATCTACTTGCATTTGCATGCTTTCAAATTGCTAGGTTGGCAAGAGCTGGGATGAGTGCGGGAGCTCACTCCGTCATGCGGGGCTAGGGTCTCGAACTTCTGAACTTGCAACCTTCCGATTGACAAGCCTGGTGTCTTAACCGCTGAGCCATCACGCCCCCATAAAATACCAGCAATTATCTCTATCTCCATCTCTATATCTATCTATCTACATCTATCACACACACACACACACACACAGACACACACACATATGATCAGTAACAATATTATAATCATAAATCCATGGTGTCACATATCACCAAATAATAAAAATTCATCCACCTGATATCTGGTTGTCTGTGAAAAGATTTATTTTCTTTCAGAGGGGAAGGAATAAAGAAAAAGAAAAGAGTATGGAAGGGAGGGAGGGGTAAAGACACAGCAATGAGGAAAAGAATAGGGTCACCATACCTAGACTGCAAAAATCCTGATGATCATGGATGAGAATAAAGAGACATACTGTAAAAACCTCTTTGCTGCCATCTAGCGATCATCAGGATTTGTTATCATCTCAGCCTCCATCCAGCAGCCCTCCTGTGTACTCCTTCCCTGCATACAGTATGGCCCTGGAAAACAAATCCCCCTCCCCAGCATAGGAATTTACCACAGACATGAAAGCTACATTTCACTGAGTTCTCCTACCCAGATCCACTAGACCTGGGGGAATCTTTGAAGAGAGGCTTTCTTTCGATGAAGCTTTGCACAAACCTCCTTCCTCTTTTCTCTCAAGGAAAAGAGAGGCTCGTCATCATGGCAGCATCCTGACCAAGCGAGGCAGGCATGCAAGGCGTGGTATGTTGCCTCTGTGGCTTGAAGCATCTCACTGGAGAAAACTGCACCCACCTCACATGACCCTTTCTTGCTTTTGGAAATCCCCACGACCATTTCTTTTGCAAAAATAAATGCAATTACTACACAATGCTTAAAGTGCTTAAATGGTTCCATAGCTACAGTGACCATTTAGTTCCCCACTGCAGCTGTAGAAGGAAAAGGAAAAGAGGTCAGGAAAGCTGTGACCCTTTAAGGGCTGCGTGCAACTTGAGGAGGTTGACCAATCGTCTAGGAGCACAGGATTCCCATAGCCTGGGTACTGCTAATAAGAGGCCAAATCACGTCTACCCATTTTTTCCTATTTTTGAAGGCCGCAGGATACACAGCTGAAAGCCAAGAAAACACACTAGGAAGACTACCTGCAGAAAAATGCAGAGCCCTGGAGAAATCCCTAAAAAGGCCCTCATTCCTTTAGCAATCTCTGCCTCAGAGGACAGAAATTGAATTAAGTCTTCTAATGATGATCTAAATGAAAAAGACACATTCATTTGACAGGAGACTGCTTTCAAACGATGTAGGTCTTGACCATCTAGAACCTCCAGAGTCAATGCACTCAAAACAGAAACACAATAAAAGGCAGTGAAGAAGGAAAAAAGCACTAAAATGAGACAGATTATTGCTGCTGTATTGTGAACCTACTAAAGTCTCCTAGTTCTCTTCAAAGGCAGACCCAGATTGGGCATCTCACAATAGATCAATGAGGATGTTGTCAAGACATGGGGAAAGTTGTAGCTAGCATAATCTGTCAGGAAAAGGCATTGCTGATGACCCTTGCCATACCAGCATCCAAGAAAATCTCCAACTCCAGGAACATCTGCAAGCTATGAATTAGATTTGTAAGAAAATAGCAAACCCATGCAAAATGGGTTGAAGGCCATGTCCTAAATCAACTTTTCCATCAACAGCACTTCCAGCTTGCTTGGTTAAGCATACATTTGGTGGTCTACATAGCCAATCCACTGTCCTTCATTGTTAACTTACCTGCACGCTATTAAAAAGTATCAGTTGTCTCTTTCTGCAGATCTATTTCTGCTAACAAAAGTGCAGGACCAATCTGGGCTACCTCCTCCTTGACATTTGGCATCCTTACCAGAAGTTTGAGATTAGGTGCCTTGCAGTACAATTTTTGCAGAAGTAAGCCTCTCTAACTTCATGGCAATTTAGTTGCTAAATTGTAACCATACAGGAGAGTTCTATACATGTCTACTTAAAAGCATAACTCACTGGGTTCAATGGGGCTTACTCCCAGGTGAACAAGTAAAGGACTGCAACCTTTTGTGTACAATTGAAAACTACAGCCAATGACTGCACCATTTGGAATCTGTCTTCAGTGAAGATTGAGAAGTTTATGGAGTTTACCCAAAATATGAAACAGAATGTATAGTTTATCATAAGACATAATTCACAGGGTAATCTATTCATGTAACACGAGTCTCTATCTCCATGTTGATTTGACAGTATGATGGGAGACAGGAATCTCACTCTTAAAATAACAGGCAGAACTAGAGTAAGAAGACAAAGCCTCAGAGATATCTAGTCATTTCAGCACCTGATCATCCTATCCAGTGCTTCCTAACCCATCCTCTGCCATCTTGACAGATTTCTAATTAAAGTTGGCAAGTGGAAGAAAATGCATCCAACTTATCGAATTCTCAATTTGCAGTGATTCCACCCCCCCTTGCTGGTGTAATATAGGTTGAAGAAGATCTGATTTTCAACACCTTTGTGTCATGATCAGTTCTCATCTATATTGAATGGGAATTGGATGAAACCCCCCCCCCCCCATCTTCTCCAATGCAATAAACAATAACAATAATATGTTTGCAGTAAGTTGGACAAATACTTTTGACTGTAGTGCCTCCAATCCACACAAGAATCATTCTACAGTTATTTTCAATATTGGAACTCCCCGTACAAAAACATTTGAAGATTATAATTAAAATGCATTGAGGGAGAATGTGCTTAGAGAGATTTGGAAATAAAGAAGTCATTGAGTATTGGACTGAGTAGTTGCCTGACATAAACTTGGTATTTAGATAGTGATTAACAATAAAAAGTGTAACTAAAGCTCCAGCTGCTGGCAAAAAAAAAATGGAGAAATACCCACTTGTTTATTCAGGTTGACTGTTAAAGAGTCACCTCAGGAGTGATATAAAACAATTTATGTTTTATACACAAGGATAACTTATCTACCACTTCTCTGCTATGCACCCCTCCTACTACCCAGCTCTACTATTCTTTGCTGACTCACTTTCTGATGAGCATTCCTTGAATTATGCTCAATGTGCCTTTTGTCTGCAGAGAGAGAGAGAGAGAGAGAGAGAGAGATAACCCATCATGGATCTGTGGGGCAATTGGAACCAAGGGTTATCCCAAAAGACCCAATGCTTCAGGCACTACCACCACTCCCCAGATGTTTCCTCCAAATGATCCTTCCCCAGGAACAGCACAGTCACCACTCACCCTCTGGCTAACTAGCCAGATGACCACCCAGTGCACCTTCTTTGTGCATTCAGGTAGAGGCTGTGGCCCCCTTACAATGTATGTGGTGGAGGATCCTACCTCAAAAGCAACACAGAGAGGGTAGCTGTCCAAGGTGGCCAGCAGCTTTAGAGAACTGTATCCTTAGAAAGAGTGAAGTGGTTGGCCTGGAGAGCAACAGGTAATAGCTTAGTCCCAAGTCACTGCCTGCCCCAGTGCCATTCAAAGTACCTGCCTCAGTCCTCTCTGAGAGAGCCAGCCCTGATTTCAGATATGATGGAAGCAGCCAAAGTGGGGAGATGGATTTAGCACTCTGTTCCTTATCACAGGAGGACCGTACATTTTCAAACCTCCCTCTGATTATAATGGGAAAAGCACAAATGCCTCTGTCTTCTAAAAACTTTAAATGGGATGGGATGTAATTTCCAGGCACAGTAAAAGTATCACCAGGCCCAGTTTCATAAAAATAGGTGAGAAATTTGGTGGTAAGATCCCTTAAATTTAAACAAAACAAAACACAAGAGTGGGTTGGAACAGAAAAGAAATCGTTTTAAAACTGATTGTTTTGAACAGAGATAAATAATATTGTATGCACAATCACCCCTTCCTTTGGAATAAATCCTGTCAAATGATAGAAGATGCTAAGGTTTTTGTGGAAAAACAGTATTTGCACATTTGGGGATGGTTAAAAAAAGAGAAAACTGTTGACACTGGACATTGCCAGATGTGGATGGGGAACCACTCACACAGAGCACCACCACACCCAACCTCAACACTGCCATTGATGTCTGCCATCATATTAGATCCTGGCTTCTTGCTGCTGCAAACCAGAAAAAAAAGTGGGGGCAGACAGTTTGGATTTTCAATGCCTGTCACCTCTCTCTCTCTCTCTCTCTCGCTCTCGCTCTCGCTCTCTTTCTGCCTGCTGCAGTCAATAGGTCTGGGGCAAATGGGAAAATATCTACTTGCAAATGAGTGATGCTGCAGAAGCTGATGCATTTTGCTCCACTGTTTGCAAGGAATGGTCTCTGCAGTGATTGGAAGGGAGCCTGGATCATCTAGTCTCCCGTTAGTGATGGTGATTAGCTATTGGTTCTCTGCAAGCACTATAGATTCACGCACAAGTCTGTGTGCCTGTTCTCATAGCATCCTGGTAACTTAGTGAGAACCATCTAAAACAGGGCTTTCCAAACTTTTCCTGTGGCGACACACCAACAGCAGCACGCAAGAAAACCCAGAAGCGCAGCCTCTGCGGTGGTGCGCAAAACCCCGGAAGCGCCGCCGTCGTGGCGCTTTCGGGTTTTTGCGCGCTGCCACCGCTGTGGCGCTTTTGGATTTTCGTGCGCCGCAGCGGTGGCAGCAGCGGTGTCCTTGTGTGCCGTGCGAAAACCCGGAAGCGCTGATAGCCCCCCGCTGCCGCCATGCGCATGGTTGCGCGCGGCAGCAGTGCACCATCAGTGCTTCCAGGTTTTGACGCGACACATCTGGGCCCTGCAGGCGACACAGTATTCTGTCGCGACACACAGTTTGGAAAGCTGTGATCTAAAATATAGAGATAACAACAATGGAGGAGTGCATTATGAAGATGGTAGAACTTGCAGAAATGGCTAAATTGACTTGTCTGATTAGGGAAGAAACAACTACTACTTTTATAAAGACTGGAAACCCTTTATGGACTTTTTGCTGAAAATGGATAAAAGTAAACTGGTGATTTCTTGATTTACTGATTAAAAAGAGCTGTATATGGGAAGGGGCGCGATGGCTCAGTGGTTAAGATGCCAGGCTTGTCGATCAGAAGGTCAGCGGTTCAAGACCCGAGCGCCGCATGACGGAGTGATCTCCCATACTCGCCCCAGCTCTTGCCAACCTAGCAATTCAAAAGCATGCAAATGCAAGTAGATAAATAGGTACCACTTCAGTGGGATGGTAACAGCGTTCCATGTGCATCATGCCAGCCACATGACCGCGGAAACATCTTCGGACAGTGCTGGCTCTTCGGCTAAGAAACAGAGATGAGCACCGGCCCCTAGAGTCGGACATGAGTGTGCAGGGGAAAACCTTTACCTTTACTATATGGGAAGAAGGGAACTATGTTATGTAATTTTGGAGGGGGAAAACAGTATGAATTATGTTTGTAACTGCTGTAAAGAAGATCAGAAGTCACTTCTTTAAGTATTTCCTTTTCTTTTTTCTCTTTTCTCAACCTATATTGTTTATCACTTTTTCTTTTATCTTTCTATCTTTCCTATTTTTCTTCTATATCATTTTCTCTTGTCTTTTTTCTTTTATATTTCTTTGTGTTTAGCTTTTAACTTTCTAAAAATCTCCTTTAATAAAAATTATATACAAAAAAAAAAGAACCATCTTGTTAAGCCTGGTTCTATTTCAGTTGTGAAATCAGAAAACTTGGGTAATGGAAAGGCTGGATGTCTATAAGTGTTCATGCCGAGTATAGCATTTGGGAAGAAACCTTGCAAATTTCATAAGGAAGTATATAGAAATATCAAACTAATCTCTTTTAAATTATTATAAGTGCTTATAACTCTGTTGTTTGGGGACAACATTGAATGACATTTGCAGGCAAATTACAGTACTGCAGTCCTCCCCCATAGCTACAGTCGTAGCGTCCTCATGAACCATGTCTTGTGATTAAATGCAGATCTCTTTGTCCTTTTTATCCCAAGGCTTTGTGGAGGAATGAAAATGAAAGGTGGAGAATTGTTATGGTTTCTGCAGGCATTTTCTACCTTTTTGCAGTTCTCTGACACATTAAATCACACACAAAGCTTCCCAATAATTCTACAATTGGGTTGTTTCATAGCTATGAAATCAGCCTGATTGGTCCCAAGATTCAGTCAAATCTGTTGCATACCTGTAATATATTTTTGTTTCATCCTATCCTATCCTATCCTATCCTATCCTATCCTATCCTATCCTATCCTATCCTATCCTATCCTATCCATTTTCTCTCTCTCTTATTTTTAATGCATTCATCACATTTCTATCCCATGACAATCTGGATTGGTTCTATCCCTTTTTCTCATACAAACAATGAAGATGCTTAAAAGGACTAGATTTTTCTTGATATAAGCATGCTCATTAAGGGGAATTAGGGCTGCCCTCCATCGGTTGAACTATTAATATGGAGAAGGAAATTAAGGAAATATTAACGCCTAGCACAAATAAATATGAACACCTCTCAACCCCACGAGTATGTAGGCAAACGTCACTTGCCAGCCCTATGTCCCTAAATAATAATCTTGTAGCAGGTCCAGAGCAAAAGTTGCTCCTCCCCTTTTTCCCTGGGGGAAGAAAATCCTGGTGTTTGCTAATTCAGAGGGAGAACTGCAAGAAAAGGAGTGGAAAAACTATGCTTGTGCCCAGTGTACCAGGCTGTACTTTCATGCTTCACTGAAGGCTGTGAGCACATCCTGCCCCACCCTAAGATTAGCATGGTTTACCTTTTCTCTTACTTTCTCTAATTAAACCCAAAATGCATATGTATCTGCAGGAGACTTCTTCCGGCTTGCTGGATAGAAAAATCTGCCCATGGACTGTTAAAAAAAAAGACTTATTGATTTTATTAGACATGTTAAGCTTAATATCATTTACCCATGAAACAAACAATTTCTGAAAAACCTTCATTTAGACTGGATTGTGCTTTTATTCTGTTTCATCATTTTTTAAAAAAAATTGATATTGATGTATGTAATATTAATTGTAAGACAATAAGCTGCAGCTCTATGGGCAGTAACCATGGGGTGCCTTTTCTGATTTAGAGGGAAGTGTTAGCCTGCCTGCCTGCCTGCCTGCCTGCCTGCCTGCCTGCCTGCCTGCCTGCCTGCCTGCCTGCCTTCCTGCCTTCCTTCCTTCCTTCCTTCCTTCCTTCCTTCCTTCCTTTGTAACCATTTTTGATTGATAGGTCTTGGTGTGCCTTTCCCACTGGGCACATTCACATTCTTAGGGCTGCACATACTTTGAAAAGGATTCAGAAGTGCTTTGGCTGCTTGAAGACTTGCATCAAACACATGCTGCTTTAACAATGTGATGCATTAAAGCAACAGGATCTTTTTTCAGGCTCAAGTATGCTTTAATGAATGACAGAGGGTGGCTGTGCTCACATGAGATCCAAAGCTGTCTTCTGAATCATTTCTGAAGTGTGCACAGCCCAATTATATACATTATGAATTAAAGATGTTTATAATGAAGTATCTGTTACAAGTTTCATGTAACTGCATGTGTTCACCTATGTCATTTTTAGACAACATTTGATGCTCATTACAAATAATAAAAAGAAAACAAAAGTTCTTGTCCAACATGCATCTGTCTGATGCTACCAATTCATAATCACTGGAATACATCTTATATTATCAGTGATTAACTTGCTCCATTATTTATGATTGTCCCCCGTATCATGAATGTGGCCAGCACCAAACAGCCAAGCAAAGCATACTGAGCAGCCATGCAGTGTTTCTTAAAAGTCTTTGAGTTATAAGACATTTCCATGGGACTAATAAGCTTAAATGAGGGATTGGTTACTGAGCAATAGAATATTTCTAGCTGTTGATTGAATGGTCTTACTTTGATCACTCTGCCTTGCATATTCCAACCACAATTTAATGGCTTTTGTTGCTTTGTTGTTGTCATAGCTCTTGAACTTGTTCTTGTCCCCATTCTTATTCAACTCATTTCCATGGCCCTTACTACAGCTGCATTTTGGATTTGATCTGATCTCAACTGCTACGATTCCCATTCCTTGTCTTTGGGCTCCTGTTTTCTGAATATTTGTGCTACTCAAACCCACAGCCTCAGGTGTTTCGACAAGGTTTCATTCTGTCAGTGGCTTGTGGTTTCCTACGCACTCTTTGGGTACTGTTCAGACAGATGATTAATGATTTTAAAAGGCACTTTTGACTTGGCGAGAGCTTCTACAGAGCAGCACCTACTATTTCTAATTTTGTACTTGAGAGAAATGTCCTCTTCAGGAGGTACAGCGCAGGACAATGTATGCCACTCAGCCCAGCTCTTGAAGGCAATTCTTTTTACAGCCAACACAAATGACAGTGTGAGCTAAGATATACAGACACAGGAGCTCAGATTTTTGTGCAGAAGACCCACCTTAAAAGGACAGGCATATGATTTACCCCCCTGCAGGGATGTGTTTATCAGCTGAATAAAACAGGTTAAGTATTCCCTGCATGTTTGCTTCTTCCACTTGATAAAAGGAATAATGGATATATTCGGCTGTTTCGTCTATCTCCAGGAGTGTAAGGGGGAAAAAAAAGTTTCTTTGCATTATCCAGGGAATCTAATCATGCTTTTTGCCACTGTCTCTCTTTCATCCTTGGGGAAAACACCAGTTCTTTAGGCTTCGTTAAAAAAAAAAAAAACAATTTCCCATTGCTCAAAATTCAGGCAGTGAATTTCTCAGCTCCTTTCCTCCCCCCTCCTGCCTTTTTTTATTGCATTTGAACAAATTCTTTGCTGTGCACCAGCCCCTGGGAATGAAGATGTCCATCTACCTAAGCTCAGTTATTCCTATCAATTCTTTTCTTTCTTTTCTTTCTTTTCTTTTTTTTCTTTCTTTTCTTTTCTTTCTTTTCTTTTCTTTCTTTCTTTCTCTCTTTCTCTCTCTCTCGAGAGAGAGAGAGAGAGAGAGAGAGAGAGAGATGGAACTTGTTCATAATTTTCAGTTGATTTCCAGTGATTACCAGGGGGTCACTCCTCCTCAGATTGTGAGTATAGATTCTCCTTCTGCATTGCCCATTTCTCATACCTCTCAGGATCCTCTACAATATTATTTCTCCTTCCTTGTTGTCTTTATGGCAGAAGTAGGAGGGGATAGTCAGATATAATTCTGGCCCAAGATTTTGTTTAAGGAGAGTTGAAGAAGCAACATTATGGTTTTGCTAGGTTTGCTTTTTCCCCTAGTTGTAAATTCATTTCCAGGTCAGTCTGTGAATTTGGCCCCCCCATAAGCATAACAGCAGCAGCAGCAACAGCATGGAAATTCATATACATTTTCATCTGCATTTTTCCAAATAGACACATTTATCTCATGGGCACATTCTCTGAAAATAATGTTTGGGCAATTTAACATGTTTTTGTGCATTCTTTTCCTTAACACATGGGCTTTGTGCATTTTTGCTTAATACATTAATGTCTGTGTGCATTTTTAGAGTTCCAAGTCTATCACAAACTTCTACAAAGTGCAGACTTCACTACACAGGTGCTTTCTGGTTCATATATACTGTAGGCTTGGGAAACATCAACTGAGAACGTTTGCTTACTGATTTGGCACCGATGTATTTCTCCTCCAACCAAGTCCTTAGGCTAGATGCCTCTATCACTCCTACCCACCCACATGTCCTTTCCCTATAGCCAAGCTATGGGTAGCCCATGGGCCATAAACTTCATGCAGCCCTCTGGGGCTCTCATGTGGTTCTTAGCCACTGAACCTCTGAAATACAGTTGTGCCAGGCAAGAGGGTATACAAGGAGATCATTGAGGAGAGAAGTTAAAGACTCGCTTTTTGTTGTTTATTCATTCAGTCGCTTCCGACTCTTCGTGACTTCATGGACCAGCCCACGCCAGAGCTTCCTGTCGGCCGTCACCATCCCCAGCTCCCCCACGGTGGAGTCCGTCACCTCCAGAATATCATTCATCCATCTTGCCCTTGGTCGGCCCCTCTTCCTTTTGCCTTCCACTTTCCCTAGCATCAGCTTCTTCTCCAGGGTATCCTGTCTTCTCATTATGTGGCCAAAGTACTTCAGTTTTGCCTTTAATATCATTCCCTCAAGTGAGCAGTCTGGCTTTATTTCCTGGAATATGGACTGGTTTGATCTTGCAGTCCAAGGCACTCTCAGAATTTTCCTCCAACACCACAGTTCAAAAGCATCTATCTTACTTCGCTCAGCCTTCCTTATGGTCCAGCTCTCACAGCCATAGGTTACTACAGGGAATACCATTGCTTTAACTATGCGGACCTTTGTTGTCAGTGTGATGTCTCTGCTCTTAACTATTTTATCAAGATTTGCCATTGCTCTCCTCCCAAGAAGTAGACGTCATCTGATTTCCTGGCTGCAGTCAGCATCTGCAGTAATCTTTGCACCTAGAAATACAAAGTCTGTCACTGCCTCCACTTTTTCTCCCTCTATTTGCCAGTCATCAATCAAGCTGGTTGCCATAATCTTGGTTTTTTTGAGGTTTAACTGCAACCCAGCTTTTACACTTTCTTCTTTCACCTTCGTCATAAGGCTCCTCAACTCCTCCTCGCTTTCAGCCATCAAAGTGGTATCATCTGCATATCTAAGATTGTTAATATTTCTTCCAGCGATTTTAACTCCAGCCTTCGATTCCTCAAGCCCAGCACGTCGCATGATGTGTTCTGCGTACAAGTTGAATAGGTAGGGTGAGAGTATACAGCCCTGCCATACTCCTTTCCAAATATTAAACCAGTCCGTTGTTCCGTGCTCTGTTCTTACCGTTGCTACTTGGTCGTTATACAGATTCCTCAGGAGGCAGACAAGATGACTTGGTATCCCCATACCACCAAGAACTTGCCACAATTTGTTATGATCCACACAGTCAAAGGCTTTAGAATAGTCAATAAAACAAAAATAGATGTTTTTCTGAAACTCCCTGGCTTTCTCCATTATCCAGCGGATATTGGCAATTTGGTCTCTAGTTCCTCTGCCTTTTCTAAACCCAGCTTGTACATCTGGCAATTCTCGCTCCATGAATTGCTGGAGTCTACCTTGCAAGATCTTGAGCATTACCTTACTGGCATGTGAAATAAGTGCCACTGTTCGATAGTTTGAACATTCTTTAGTGCTTCCCTTTTCTGGTATGGGGATATAAGTTGATTTTTTCCAATCTGATGGCCATTCTTGTGTTTTCCAAATTTGCTGGCATATGGGATGCATCACCTTGACAGCATCATCTTGCAAGATTTTAGACAGTTCAGCTGGGATACCGTTGTCTCCTGCTGCCTTGTTAGTAGTAATGCTTCTTAAGGCCCATTCAACCTCACTCTTCAGGATGTCTGGCTCTAACTCACTTACCACACCGTCAAAGCTTTCTCCAATATTATTATCCTTCCTATACAGATCTTCCATATATTCTTGCCACCTTTTCTTGATCTTTTCTGCTTCTGTTAGGTCCTTACCATCTTTGTTTTTGATCATACCCATTTTTGCCTGGAATTTACCTCCAATGTTTCTAATTTTCTGGAAGAGGTCTCTTGTCCTTCCTATTCTATTGTCTTCTTCCATTTCCGTACATTGCTTGTTTAAAAATAATTCCTTATCTCTTCTGGCTAACCTCTAGAATTTTGCATTTAATTGGGCATATCTCCCCCTATCACTGTTGCCTTTTGCTTTCCTTCTTTCTTGGGCTACTTCCAGTGTCTCAGCAGACAGCCATCTTGCCTTCTCGGTTTTCTTTTTCTTTGGGATGTTTTTTGTTGCCGCCTCCTGAACAATGTTGCGGACTTCTGTCCATAGTTCTTCCGGGACCCTATCTACTAAATCTAGTCCCTTAAATCTATTCTTCACCTCCACTGCATATTCCTTAGGAATATTAGTGAGCTCATATCTAACTGATCTGTGGGTCTTCCCTATTCTCTTTAGTCTGATTCTAAATTTTGCAGTAAGACGTTCGTGACCTGAACTACAGTCAGCTCCAGGTCTTGTTTTTACCAACTATATAGATGTCCGCCACCTTTGGCTGCAAAGGATGTAGTCAATCTGATTTTGGTGTCGACCATCTGGTGAAGTCCATGTATAAAGTTGTCTTTTAGGTTGTTGGAAGAGAGTGTTTGTTATGCACAGTGAGTTGTCTTGGCAAAATTCTATCAGCCTATGTCCTGCTTCATTTTGTTCTCCCAGACCATGCTTGCCTGTAATTCCAGGTGTCGTCTGACTACCCACTTTAGCATTCCAGTCTCCTGTAATGAAAATAACATCTCTTTTTGGTGTATTATCCAGTAGGTGCTGCAGATCCTTATAGAACTGATCTACTTCTGCTTCTTCAGCATCTGTGGTTGGGGCATATATTTGGATCACTGTGATGTTAAATGGCTTACCCTGAATTTAAATTGAGATCATTCTATCGTTTTTTGGATTGTATCCAAGCACTCCTTTAGCCACTTTATTATTAAGTATGAAGGGTACTCCATTTCTTCTGTGGTCCTCTTGTCCACAGTAGTAGATCTGGTGGTCATCTGATGTGAAGTGGTCCATTCCAGTCCATTTCAGTTCACTGACACCTAAAATGTCTATATTTAATCTTGACATCTCACCAATAACCACATCCAATTTGCCCTTGGTCATAGATCTTACATTCCAGGTTCCTATGGTGTGTTGATCTTTAGAACATCGGATTTGTCGTTCACCACCAGCACCGTCGGCCGCTAGCCATCCTTTCGGCTTTGAGCTAGCTGCGTCATCACATCTGGGGCTAGTTGAACGTATCCTCTCTTCTTCCCCAGTAGCATTTTGACCATCTTCCGACCTGGGAGTCCCATCTTCCAATGGTATACTGACATATCTCTGGTTGTACTGATCCATTTAGTTTTCACGGCAAGAATACTGGGGTGGTTTGCGGTTACCTTCCCCAGGGATCGTATTTAGTCTGACCTCTCTGCCACGACCTTCCCGTCTTGGGTGTCCCTTCACGGTTTAGCTCATGGTTTCATTGAGGTGCTCAAGATCCAGCACCACGACAAGGTAACGATCTCCTTTGCTGGAGTAAAGACTCGCTACTCCTCAGTAATCCTGCAAATGTGTGTGTGCGTGCGAGAGAGAGGGAAATGAGAAAAATGGGTGTGGGTTATGCTCCATTCACTCCCATTGCCCTCCAACCATCCTATGAGGCTCTGTGCGGTCCTCCAACCCAGACGGAATTCTCTAGGAAAAACAAAAGGAAAAAAGAGCAGCAGGATGGTATTGCCTTCCCTTTGCTTCAGTCACGGTTCACTTGCTTGACCACAGCAAGTGAACATGCAGTGGTTAAAAATAGATATGACACAAAAGAATGTATAAGGTCTCAGCTCACAGCTAAGGAGATCAAAAAGGGAGACGTGTAAAAAAGAATGCTACTTACAGCAAAGCAAGTTGGTGGTTTAGGTGGTCCCCATTATCCGTGGTCTAGTTAGCTGCAGTTTCACATATTCATGGTGGATTGAGGACAGACTTTACTGTATACATTTATTAATTACATTATTTATTAGATTTACTGTATATCCTGCCTTTATAACTCAAGAAAGGAGTATATAATGCTCCCACCTCTTATTTTCCCCACAACAACAATCCTATGAGGTGGGTTGGATTGAGAAAGAGTGGCTATCCCAAAGTCACCCAGCCGGCTTTTATGCCTAAGGGAGGTCTTGAACTCATAGTCTCACAGTTTCTAGTCCAGCACCTTAACCTGTACACCAAACTAATTCTCTCACATAAAGGCTTTTGAGATTCTGCAGTTTGAACCGTGTTTTTTACATGCACCCAATGGCAGACAGACTTTGGTGCATGTGTAAAGCACATTTTAAGGATTAGGATTAGGTCATCTGCACAATGTATTTGCTCCTCCTTTTACTCACTCAGTTGTGGCAGATCTTGCTGAGCCAGGCCAGTTGGGAGGCACCACATGGCTTCCTAGCAGCAGCTGATTTTCTTTGAAGCAAATCACTCAGTTTATCAGCTTATCTGCCCTTATAGAGGGCAGAGGGATTGGCCTTGAAGGACAGGAGGAAGAGATGCTACCAAGGCAACAGTCAGATAAAAGGGGACTGAGCCTGGGCCAAATATGTAATGCGGGTAAACATCTCAGACAAATGCCTGCATATTTCACATGAAGATAAAGGGAGGGAGGGTGGAAGCACATTCAGACTTGCAAGATTCTGTTACTGAAACTTTACAATGAAAATAGTATTGACCTACATGGCATTGGTTTCCTAGTCTGGTCTACCTTGAAGGACTGACAGCTGGTGACAAAGGGGAGTCATCCCGCTGAAGCTTCCAACCACAGCCATGGCAATTACAGCAGATACTGTTCCTGGGAGCTGGTTGATGCTAAATGAAGAGCCTTCAGAGGAAAAGGACAACCACCAGAACCATGTGGTTTTCCAAGCAAGCCTCAAAGTGTCTATGGGCAGCAGCAGCAGCTTTCAGCAGTGTGATCAAGATGTCCCTCTAACAAGATCATGAACAGCTGCATTGAGTGAGAAGCCAGCATGGTACAGATAGGGTGACTCTCTCCATCACCAGCTGAGTGAGTTGCTCTGAAGAACAAGAAGATCAGTTACCCCAAGGAAGCCATGTGGAATCTTTCAACTGGGCTGACCCAGAAATGTTAAGTCACCAAGCAGGAGAAAGAGGAACAAATGCATTGCACAGATGGAAGAAGTGATCAAGGGGGAGGAGGAGGATCATAAACTCCAGAGTCTAACCCTCAGTTCCCACAGTCCCCAAATCTTATTATTTATGATTTCATTGTCTGTGGTCTTATGCTGGGATGGAATGCCCACAAATAACAAGGACCACCTGTGCACGGTTTTTGATTATCTCCATATTCAGCTGACATACTCTATATCAGCCTTCCCAACTTAGCATATCTCAGTTGTGTTGGGGCTACATCTCCCAGAATTCCCAGTCTATGCTGGCTGGAAATTCTGTGGTTGTAGAATTATTTGGGTTTTAATTTAGGGATCATGTTCATGCCTCAAAAGAAAACATACTCTGCCTTAGAGACTATTCTGTTCAATTCAAGGCCTGCTGTGAGGCAAGATTCTTTCCTCTTATTGACTGGCCTGGGAACAGACACTAATCACTGTAACTTATTTTTGTATAGACTGCAATGAAATTTGAATTTCATATGTATGCACTTCTTTTAGGAAAAAATAATATTTGCAGGCATTATTGCATCTATTAAATGTCAGATAGGTTAAAAGGAGTCTTTATAAATTGGTAGTAATTTTTTAAAAATGTATTAATACCTCCCCACACCCACTCCTGAGTGGACAACGTGGATGAACCATTGGGGGGACATGGAGTAGGCTTCCTATCTCTCTAGAAGACAATGTCAAAACTTACTAGGTTCCTGATTTACTATTTGGAGGGAGTAAGGAAATTCCTCTTATGTGGTATCTTATGTCCCCTCAGAATGAGAGCTATTTCACTGGACATTCATCAATGTTTTTCATTTTAATATGTTCCCATTTGCTGTAAGCAAACAATTTGTCATCTAAAAACATCATGACAGCAAGCTCAGCAGGGTGACAGAAGGTAGGACAAATATGATGCACACCCTGAGACCCAAGACATATGGAGGGCATTGTTTAGGCAAGCTTGCTCTAAGCCCTCATAAGTAGGAACTTATCCTTAAAAATATTCTACAGAGCTATTCCACCCACCACATCAGAGCATAAAGAGAAGCAACAGATTCTCTCTCTTCTTCAAATGATAGTGGTCTCAAGGGCAGAGGATGCTCCTAGTCTGGATCAGGGACTGCTGGCCCCAGGGCAGGAATAGTGGGGCCAGTTGCTACCCTGGCATCAGTGCCAGTGTCTGGCAGGACACAGGGTCTGATACTTGAGATGCCTCCTCCTCATCTTTTTCCATTTCAGAGGATATGTATCCTTGAGACCAGGCCTAACATTCTCTGACAAGAAACTAAAAGTATCCTACAGATAGAAAATGAAATTAGAAAGGCATCTGAAAAAGAAACAGTAATAGTAATACGTCTGGGCAGTACTTCAGATTCAGATACATATCTGGAGTTAGGATTGAGCAGTGAAGAGGCTGTTTGCTGGTGATATCAAATTGATGATTGATTGATTGATTGATTGATTAATGATTTGTTAGATTTACAGTATATCCCATCTTTCTTTCCTCCAGGAACTCAAGAAGGCTAGAAAAATCGAAAAGGGATTTGTTAGGAGTTCCCAAGAGATCTACCAGACTCCGTAAATAGACTTCACAATGGCAAATGCAGTTCAGGGTAAAGAAGCATAAAGCAATATATATTGGCACGAGAAACTCCAACTTCACATATAAATTTAGGATATTTTCGCTAACAGTGACTGACCAGGAAAAGGATCTTGAACTCATACTAAGCAGCTGAAAGAAAATGTCAATCAGTGTTCAGCTACTGTAAAAAGGCAAATTCCGTACTTTAAGTCACTAGGAAGGGAATTCAGAATTGAACAACTGGGACTTTTTAGCTTGGGGTGAAGGAAATTAAGAGAAGACGTGGTAAAAGTAAATCATGCATAATGTGGATACAGAGAAGTGGTTTGCCCTTTGATATAGTGAATGATATACCCAGTGTTCAGGTTGATATGTTTTGATTTTATTTTATACATGTCTGTTTTTAACCTGATTTACAGATGTTGGGATATATGCTAGTTGGAGACATTAGTGATTGGAGCAGCCTATAACCTGGTATGTTAGTAAGTAAGTAAATAAATAAATAAAAATGTCTCCCTTTCTCAGAAATGTTAAAACATGGGCTCATCTACTGAAATGAAATGCAAGGAAATTCAGGAAAGACAGAAGGAAATGTTTTATTTTTTCATACAGCGCAGAGTTAAGGTGTGGAATTTGCCCCCAGCGATTGTGGTATTGACAGCCAATTTAAATGATTCTAATGGTTCAGAGGTTCAGGCTATTCATGGCTCTTGATATTGCTGTTGCTGATTATTAAAACCTATATCATAGGCAGTGTGCTATACGTATTGGTTGCTGAAAAGTGACAGGAGAAAGGACTCCAGGCTTGTGTGCCTCCTAAGTGTGTCCAGTTGGCCATTACGGGCCACTGAATGCTGGCTAGATGGCCTGATCTAGCAGGGCTCTTTGGATCTTCCTGTGGAAATGATGGGTTTGGGTCAGAGTCTAGCAAAAAGACAAGGATACTTGCACTGGTCTAAGACCGCAATAAATTATAATGATGATGATGACAAGGATACTTGGGGAAGTGAATGGCATACACATGATCCAAAAGCTATCTATTTTTTCCCAGATCAGCTGGTAATTCTATATCTGACTTACTGAAAAAGAAAAAAAGTGTATCTTCAAGAAATCTTTGAGAAATCTAGGTAGATCTTTGGAATGTTATAAATTGGTAAGGCATCAACCTGATGTTGAAGGGAGGCCAGCAGGATTAAAGTGAGTGCTAATTAATCTATTAGCACTTGATGTGGTTTTGATCTTAGTGTACAACAAGTCATCCTTTTAGTGTTTATGTTTAGAATACACTTTGATACACATATTTCTGATTTGTGTATAAGCGTGTGTCAAGACCCATCTGAAAACTTTTGAGGACAAAGCAGAATAAAACCTCAAGGATCCATCCTATTGTCATTATCTGTGAGGACTGTTAAGATCTAGGAGAGGTCAGGGGCTCCTTTCTCTCTCTTGAGTTACCAAGAAACATTTGAAGGGGGCATCCAAATGAGCTGCCATCATTTTCCAGAATTAGCTTAAGTGACAGTCACTTTGTACACACATGTTTACAATCAAGAGCAGATGGTGCAGCTATTGGACCTGTTTCAACACCACTCCAATGCACTCAGCCGAGCCAGGGATGGGAACAAGACATGACGACAGATAAACACCCTGTATCCTGTTGTTGATCTTCTGAGATATATGTTCGTTTTGCTCTCAGGAAACAGGTAGCTGGGTCCTGTGCCAGCTGTCAGTATTTTTAGCTGGTTTCCTGGGTTCTTTAAAGGAAAACACTCAAGGACTTCATTATTTGGCAGGTGAGGAGGAGAGGAATCTACAGATAATCACCAAGGACATTATTTCTCATGCCAAATTATTTAAAAAAAGCAGAAGGAGAAAAGATTTGCATATCCCATACCCCCAAGGTGAGGTTTGATCAGAGCAATCCATATTTGCCCAAACATGATATAATATATGAAGATTACTGACAGCAAGGAAGTAAATACTCATTTTTAACTTCAAGAAAAATGCATAATAATTGAGCTGGTTTGGCATTTTTGCCAGGGCAATAGCGGGTAGGTGGGAATGGTGAAAGAATCATAGCATGGTGCACATGCTATGAAAAATACAGACTAAGTGGACCAACGTGTGTGGTAGAGAACAAAAGGCAGCTTGGAGCAGACAGAATCGGATGAAACACAATGTGTATTTTAGTTAGGCTCCAAAGGCAATATTTTGTATGGTTAATGTGTTTAAAAGGTTCTACAAGGTGGACCACATCAGGAAATTGACTCCACAGGATGATTAGAAATATCATTGGCGATCACTCGTAGCCGAGTAAGATTGTCTTCCAAAGGTAAAATTTTAACAGTGGATCCGTAAGTGGCTATAAAGGCCAATTCTGGATCCGCACAACCTCCCACAATGGGGGCATAGGTTTCCGGGTGGGAGACGGTCATGATGAGGGTTTGCCTGACGTGCCTTCCTTTTAGCTCTTTTCTCCCTTTCGCCCTGTACTCGTGCTTCTTCAAAGTCCATAGCGCCATTAATAAAGGCTGACCTCCAATTGAAACGCTCATGAGTTACAGCTTCCCAGTTCTCAATGCTGATATTACATTTTTTAAAATTAGCTTTGAGAGTATCTTTGAATCTCTTTTGCTGTCCAGCAATATTCCGTTTTCCATTCTTAAGTACTTTATTGAGATAGACTTTAATAACAGAATCTTGCAAGTCTGATTGTGCTTTCCTTCCCCTCCCTCTTATACCCAGTGAGTCGGGGAGGAGCCAGCCTGAGTCTCTTTTTAATACCGTCTCACTTCCCAGGGTTTAAGGAATACTTTCTGTTAATGTAACACAGAGCTTTCCAAACTGTGTGTCGCGACACAAAAGTGTGTTTCCACACACAGTCTGGTGTGTCGCCACACAACCCGGAAGCGCTGATCATCATCAGCGCTTCCGGGTTTTCCCGCGGCGACACACCAACGGCGGCGCGCAAAAACCGAAAGCGGCAGAAGCACTTCCGGGTTTTTGCGCGCTGCCACAACGGCGGCACTTCTGGGTTTTCCCGCGGCAACACACCAACGGCAGTTGGTGTGTCGCCGCAGGAAAACTTTGGAAAGCCCTGATGTAACAGTTTCTGAATTTTTGCTTCAAGGTGACCTCCCAGGCTCTCTATAGTTTGGGGATGGATCCATCACTAGCTAAGGAAGCCTTTCAGCCAGCAGCTTCTTTCCCATATGGGTCTTTTATTATGAAAGCTCAGCTTATTATAACTAAGAAGTTGTTTTAAGGATCAGCTGAATCTGAAAAAATGTGTCAATGCATTGCTGCACTAAGATAAACCTATTTCTGTTCTTTAAAGAATTGGATGCTGCAACTTGTGGAAACAAGGAAAATTGAGGAAAGTTTACATAAATTCTCTTCTTGCACATTAATCATTTAAATTCCGCTCCTCATGGAAAGGAAGAAAGATGTACCACAAAGGGCACTGTAATCTTGCCTCTTGACCCTGCTTTCTGGGTTGGCCAGTGCCTTTTCATGTTTCATTCTGAATGTTTAGGACAGTGCAGATCTTCAATGCGGTGCTTTGCTTTGCCAAAGGCTTGAGCAAAGTAGCCCCTTGAAGTTGCTTCATGAAGCAACACAGTCCCAGAACTTTGCATTGCTTCACTTTGCCTCTTCTGACCAGCCCTTGGAATAGCAGGAAGAGACTCATGAACTATGGCAGTGCTGGAGGAGGTTGCAAGATGATGCCCATGAAGTGCTTCGTCAACGCAAATTGCATCACTTCTTTGTCTCAATGAGATGCATCACTTCATCTTTGTGGCAAATCAAAGCTACCTCTCATAGATCTAACAGTTCTGCTCAGTGACAACTGAGACTATCTATTGCTCAGAATAATATATATTTGCCTTTTTAAAAAATTAAAGAAGCAGAGTCCCCACAGGGTACAGAGACTTAGCACTTGGAATCCAGGTTGAGTGATGTTTTTCTCAGTGGGGCAATGGCATTTTGGCAAGAACAGGAGAAAATTCAGAGGTAGGTATCAATAATGAGCTCAAACTGATCTCCGATTCAAGATGGACTATCTATTTGAAGCAATCTTTGAAGAGTTTTAAAAATTGCAGCATCTCCAGCAAAAGAATGCAAGGTCTATGACTCTTGTCCAGCCAAGCTGCACTGGTTATTAGGACAGTGCATATTCACTGCTGTGAGATGGGCAGCTCTATAACTCATTTAAACAAATAAATAAATAAATAAATAAATAAATAAATAAATAAATAAATAAAATTCAAAGATTTAAAGGCAAATTCACTGAATCACCTCTTTGCGCCAAATCTCTGAATCAGTTTGATACGTTGAATTAAACTGCATACTTCTGAACCGACTCAACAATCTGACTCAACAATCTGAATCAATTCTGCCATTCAGTTTGATTGTTGAAACTGAATACTGTAGACATTCCTAACTGAACTGACACAACTTGTTGAAATGAACTGATGGTTCAAATAGAGCTTGGGTGGTGTGCATGCATATTCATTATCAGTTTGTTTCTGTGCATAATTCTGACCTTTAAAAACCTTTAATGATGATCTTTAAAAATGTACCTGGCCCAAGTCTAGGATACCTGTGAGATCACCTTCTTCTACACCAGTTTATACTTACTGTATAATTTAAAAGCAACTCTGCTGTGAATAGTGATGGAGACCAGTTGATACAGTTCTTTGCTGAAAGAGGCTAAGCTGGCAATTCTTAGATGCCCTTTTGCCATTTGGTAAATACCTTATTTAAGAGCCAGTTTGGTGTAGTCGTTAAGGCATCAAGATACAAACCAGGAGACCGTGAGTTTAGTCCCACATTGGGCACAAAGCCAGCTGGGTGACCTTGGGCCAGTCACTTTCTCTCAGCCCTAGGAAGGAGGCAATGGCAAACCACTTCTGAAAATCTGCCAAGAAAACTGCAGGGACTTCTGGTGGGGACAAGGCGGACTGAACAGCTGTGCCCGCGGGCTCAGTGGGCAGAACTGACAACACGGCAGTTTTTTTTGGTTCAGGCAGGTTTTTCCTGAAGCCCAGGAGTGTTTTTCCAAAAAAAGGAAAACACCCGGAATCACCCCATCTGTCCTCCGGACGGCTGCTTGCAGCCTGAAGATCAGAAACAGCATTTGCGCTCGACTGGTAAGAGCAGCCGGGAGGCTGGGATGTCACCATTTTCCAAGCTGCGCTGTAGCCTTAAAGGAACACTAAGACCGGCCACCCCATTTCTAAATCACCCAATTTATATATTGTATATATACTTTAAGTATGCGTACCCTATGAGAGGCTTTCTACAGCAAGGAGAAGCAGGTTCTCTTGGTGCTTACCATTATTTCTGGGATCAATTTTTTAAAAAAATATTTTTAAGTTTTGGATTTTGTTTTCCATCTAAATATTAAGGAGGATTGAGAGTAAATAATTGTCTTCCTGTTATTATTTTTGTACTAAACTTGAGGATATTAGCATTTTCCTACACGTTGAATTGGCTGTTTTGACCTTTCAGTATTCTGCTTCTACTTTCCCTGGGGAACTGTCTGCATATCTCACTTTTGCTTGTGTAAACACATTCTGGAACTCTTCCATATCTTCAACTTTCGCTGGGTAAGCTCCTAGAAAAGGTAAAGGTTCCCCCCGCACATTTGTGCAGTCGTGTCCGACTCTAGGGGCCGGTGCTCATCTCCGTTTGTTAGCCGAAGAGCCAGCGTTGTCCGAAGACGCTTCCACGGTCATGTGGCTGCATGACGCGCGTGGAACGCTGTTACCTACCCACCGAAGTGGTACCTATTAATCTACTTGCATTTGCATGCTTTCGAATTGCTAGGTTGGCAAGAGCTGGAGCTAGTGCGGGAGCTCACTCCGCTCGCAGGGCTAGGGATTTGAACCTCCGAACTTGCGATCTTCCGATCGACAAGCCTGGTGTCTTACCCGCTGAGCCACCACGCCCCTTTTAGCCTCCTAGGGGGCGCCATAATCTACTGCTTGAGACATGGAGGATTTTAAACAGACTTTCTCTGACTTCCACCGAGATCTTATTTATTTATTTATTTATTTATTATTTAAATTTATATGACCGCCCATCTCCCCCAACGGGGGACTCTTAAACAGATTCTTTCTGATTCCTACCAAGCTTTTATGCAAGGCATTCAGGACATTGTGGAAAATACTGTATGAGGTCTAAAATGTGTTATCTGGTTGGGGATGTCGTGGATGAAACTGAGGAATTTAATAGCAACAGAAATGTCTCTTCTAAGAGTGAGATCGGGAGTTCTGTTGAAATGCTGGATGAAGATCGGATAGTCGAGATGAAGATATTAAAGGGAGAGAACAAGTTGCAAGGCACAAGTGAAACTGATCTTCTGATGGAACGCCATGGAAAAGAAGGGGTTATTATGTATGAGAGGTCTCCTGAAGAGAAGTCGGAGTTTTTGAGGGGGGCAGTTGGGCTGTGATTTTTTTAAGAAAAAAGCTCTGTGCACATTGTGGGGATATATAAATGCTCTGGTTTATTTCGAAGTGGGATAAGGGTTTAAGAATATTTATCTGGATTGCTTTTAGGGTTTGGCTGATTTCATTTATCTTTAATGATTTAGATTAAGATTATTAAGGTATAATAAAAAATAATAAATGTTTGGGTTTGGGTTTAATATGATTAAGATTATTAAAATTGTTGTATTATCAAGTATAATGGCTGACAATTTATATGTTTTTTAGTTTGATCTTTATTATAGTAGACAGGAATGTATAGAATAGTAGTAGGAAGGAAATAATTAAATAAATGTTATCTTTTGGGGGGGGAAGTTGATTAGGTGGTTTATATATTTTTCTTTTAATATAAGGAGAGAGAGCAACTGTATTTAGTGATATTTATAATGTGCCAATGGAATGATTTATACAAATAATGTGATTTTGGTTTAATATGGAGTAAGGAAAATTGTTGTATATCCTTGCTGTTAAAAGTCAGCTCTTTTTGTAATTTTGAAAATTTTCTCTTGTGTTTCTACACTTTTTTAGTTTTTTCTTTTTTTTCTTTGTAGTTTTTTGTTTTTCTGTAGCTTTTATCTTTGCTTGAAACTTAATAAAATTCTTATATTTTCATATAAATTTATTATTTTATATCATATAAATTAAATAAATAAATAAATAAATATTAAAAAAAGAAAAGAAAACTGCAGGGACTAGTCCAGGCAGTCTCCGAGGATCGGACACAATTGAACAGATTAAAAAAAATTGTTTAGGAAAATATAACCTCACAAAACTAAAACCGAAAACACATTTATTTAATGACACTCTTTAGTTTTAGTTATTGTTAGTGAAGAGAGGACTCACTGGAAAAGACCCTGATGCTGGGAAAGACTGAAGGCAAAAGGAGAAGGGGATGGCAGAGGATGAGATGGTTAGATAGCATCACTGATGTAATGAACATGAATTTGAGTAAACTCCGGGAGACAGTGGAGGACAGGAAGGCCTGGTGTGCTGTGGTCCATGAGGTCACAAAGAGTCAGGCACAAATAAATGACTGAACAACAACAACAACAACAACAAAGTCTCTGGGATTCCCAGAAGAATGGAATACCCATTTGTTGTACCTAATTTGGCAAAAGAAGATGAGTGTGTACTTTCTGCTCTGATGCTAGATGCAAGGATGAGGAGGCAAGCATAAGAAGGCATTCCAGGAAAAGGAGGATAATCAATTTTGTCAGAACAGTGAAAGTCCTAACATGCCATGTCCCTCTTTGCTGGTGGAAAGCTAATATAGTCATTGTTCCTCTCAGTCTGGCTTGCTATTGAGCTTTTCAAAACATTATTTTTCTCCTCCTGTTTTTTGCAATAAAGATAAAAGCTGAGTGGTTTTACTGAAAATAGTATTCTATAAACTGGTATATACTTATTCTATAAACTGGTGGGTTAAGTGTTGTGTAGTTAGTCTTGGCCTTCGAGAGAGTGGTATAGAGTTGTAAATACATTTATGTTCTCATTTCAAAGTGACTAAGATCCAGCCCTTCTAGCCAAAGGAGATGAGAATTACAAGATATTACAGCTGCCAGTCATCCTCCTGGAGAAAGGTAGTTTGTGTCAATCATTTGATGTAATCAAAGTTGGGCTGGGAGACAGGGAACCTCTCATCTTGATCTAATTCTTCCAATACTTACTTTCAGGCAAAGGGTATGTAGCATGTAGTTGTGAGGCTACTTTTAGTATGGGGAAAAAGCAGGACTCACTTCCATTGATGTATACAATAATCGGCAAATAAGAGGTGAGCCAACCCTGATATAAGTGATCTGTATATTGACATTTAAAATGGAATGAAAGGGGCACAGATTGAGGAGGAGGAGCACAGACTATTTGGCTGCCAGTTTGGAGGCTGGTAGAAGGATGACCGTGGGCTGCTTACATGCACAAGGCTGAATACCTCTTTTTATCTTTTCTCATACTATCTGTGCTTCATATGATTGCTGTAGTTTGGTGGAGTGGTTAAGGCACCAGGCTAGAAACCAGGAGACCATGAGTTCTACTCCCATCTTAGGCACAAAGCCAGCTGGGTGACTTTGGGCCTGTCATTCTCCCTCAGACTTAGGAAGGAGGCAAGGGCAAACCACTTCTGAAAAACCTTGCCAATTACCTTCCCAGGTATGGTGAACTGAAGACGGCTCTGAGAAAGTGAAGTCAACAACTGCAGAAAAGACCAAGGAACCAGTGAGTAGACCAGTTTCTTGGAACCTCTCTGGGTAAGGAGAGGACAGGAGATTGCCAACATGTGTTCCAGACAGCTGCTCCTTGTGAGGAGACTGCAGGACAGTGGTTTTCCGCGGGTTTGAGGCCAGGAAATGACGGGATCAGCCATCTTGCTCATAACCGCAGAGGAGCCTTTTAAAGAACACTAAGTTCGCAAACCTCACTTTCTAATCACTTTCAAAAATCACCTATTAACCTTCTTAAAGCTATTAGAGACCTTCAGAATGACAAGTTTGAAAAGTCTTCATCAGATGAGTTTATCTTCAACTCTGAACAAAAAAAATTAAAGCTTAAGAACTTAAAGGATTTGAAATAAACAGCAAAAAGCTAAATAAGATTTTGATCTAAAAGGTTATAAATTATTTATTTATTAGATTTATCACCGCCCATCTCCTCAGAGGGGGACTCTGGGTGGTTTACAAACAGAGTACAACTCATTAAAATACAATTATAAATAGACTAAAATACATCTTAATTAACAATTTATAAATATAATAAATATAGTAAAATCCAAATGGCAGAATCTTAAGTCCATGGGAAGAGCACTACATGGCCACCCTAGGGCACTAGCCATCCCCAAGAGCATACTTTCTCCGTCCCGCCCCAAGCATATTGACACAATCAAGTTTTAAACTTTTTCTTAAAGTCCAGGAGTGAGGGGGACTGTCTTATCTCCGGGCGAAGTGTCATGGTCTCCGATTCAAAGCTTCTGGGTTTTGTATCGGAGATAATGACATGGAAAGAGTTAACAGGGAAAGAGGCCGTGCCGGCATACGTGAGACTGCTGTCTACCAATGGTGGCGTCAGCGTTGTCTGAAGAACCGGAAGTACCATCTGACTGGCCGAACAGGGGGGTGGGCTTTGGGGCCATATATCAGTGTCTGTTGCGCGCGCTTTTGGTCAGTAGCAACTTTCTTTTTGTAATTGTAGTAACTCATAGTAAACAGTTTTCCACTAGCATTGTGTGAGATTGTTAATTCTAACCCTGAGTTCTGCAAACGTTACATTAAGTTGCTACTCCCAAAAAATTTTTCTCTACCTGGAGGCATTCCAGAGAGGGAGTGAGTTTGGAAGATGTCTCATGACGAATTGCAGGGTGCCGTGGGGGGCATCCCAGCCGACAGCCAGGAGGCAGACTTAACGAAAGAAGAGAGTTTATTTACTCTGGATTTCGTAAAGTCGCTCCAAGAGACAGAGCCTGACTCCTGTAATTCAGGAGGAATGCAGCACTCAGACAGGCAAGCTGCAAGGCAGAAGAGAACCAGTAGCGAGGAAGGAGAAGAGGCCACGCCACAGAATATGAGAGAATTTGATGCACGCCTCTGGTCAATGGAGGTAATGCTCCGGGATTTATCTTTGTCAATGTCTCAGAGGAGACAAGGGGCATTCCAGCCTGAGGATCCCCGGCCATCATCCAGAGGAATGACACCAGAGCTGGGAAGCAGAACGCCATCCCCTCCCCCTGTGCCTGCAGTCAGGAAGAAGAAATCCTCACGTCCTTCTGTGGATCAGCATTCTGTGAGTAATTGGAATCTGGCTCAGAGAGGAGGGGGTTGGAGAGATCTAAAGGTGAAGTTCGATGGGGACCCAAATAAACTGTCGTACTTCATCGCAAATGTGGAGCTACACATGGCAGAGTTTGGGGAGATGTTTCCATCAGAGGCTTCTAAGGTCAATTTAATTGGAACCAGACTGAAGGGAGAGGCAGATAATTGGCTCGTGCAATTACATGACAGTAAGGACCCGATGTTACAAGATTTGGAGGGATTTTTGCGTAACCTAAGGCTGAGATTCCAAGACCCTTTAGCTAAACTGAAAGCAAAGAGTGAATTACAGCAAATTCAACAAGGGTCAAAAACTGTCTCGGAGTATGCACTACAGTTTAAAGCTATTGCCGGGAAGATTTATGACTGGTCGGAGACAAAGAAGGTAGAATACTTCAAAGGAGGTCTTAGCTCAGAGGTGCTAAATTGGGCCCTGGGAAGGGGGGACCCAGATACTGTAGAGGAATGGATTTGTTTAGCTGGTGCAGTGGAACACACTAGGCATCAAGTAAGATGCAGGAATGTAGCCATAAAACAAGGACAGAATGCAACTGCACCAGGGCCAAGAGTTAGGACTTTCAGAAGCAGCCCAAGAGCAGTGGCAGATGAAAGAGAACAGCAGTTGAAAAAAAGGCTATGCTTCAATTGTGGGAAGCCGGGGCACCAGGCTTCAGAATGCAGATTTACATCAGAGACTGTTAAGATGTCGGCGAAGCCGACCAAGGTTGTGAAAAAGAAAACTAAGGAGGCAGCTCTCTTAGAGCATCATACAGTAAGGGAGGAGTTAACCTCTTCGGAGGACTCCAAGGCTGATGTTCAACAGCCAGCGGAAAACTAATGGCGCCTGCCCTAAATGGCGCCCACAGGCAGGCGGAAGGAAATGATGGCACAGAGAAGTCAGTGATTAAACACTCAAATATGCTTATGGTGGGGGTGCAGTTGTGCAATTCTAGAACTGGAACCAAAGCAGATTTAAAAGCAATGGTAGATTCCGGCTGCACAAAGAATTTAATTCATCCGGCCATTGTCACCGGCTTATCTTTAAAGATGCAAAGGCTGAAATGCCCAATAATATTAACACAATTGGATGGATCAGAGGCTAAGGGAGGAGCTGTGGAACATTGCACTGAACCTGTTAGCATGACAATTGGAGATCATAAAGAGACTTTGACTTTTATAACAGCTCCCATTGCTCATTATTCTATCATTTTGGGATTACAATGGCTAAGAAGTGCCACACCAGCAAAGGAGATCGTTACCTTGTCGTGGTGCTGGAGCTTGAGCACCTCAATGAAACCATGAGCTAAACCGTGAAGGGACACCCAAGACGGGAAGGTCGTGGCAGAGAGGTCAGACTAAATACGATCCCTGGGGAAGGTAATGGCAACCCACCCCAGTATTCTTGCCATGAAAACTAAATGGATCAGTACAACCAAAGATATGTCGGTATACCATCGGAAGATGGGACTCCCAGGTCGGAAGATGGTCAAAATGCTACTGGGGAGGAACAGAGGATACGTTCAACTAGCCCCAGATGTGATGACGCAGCTAGCTCAAAGCCGAAAGGACGGCTAGCGGCCGACGGTGCTGGTGGTGAACGACGAATCCGATGTTCTAAAGATCAACACACCATAGGAACCTGGAATGTAAGATCTATGAGCCAGGGCAAATTGGATGTGGTTATTGGTGAGATGTCAAGATTAAATATAGACATTTTAGGTGTCAGTGAACTGAAATGGACTGGGATGGGCCACTTCACATCAGATGACCACCAGATCTACTACTGTGGACAAGAGGACCACAGAAGAAATGGAGTAGCCTTCATAATTAATAATAAAGTGGCTAAAGCAGTGCTTGGATACAATCCAAAAAACGATAGAATGATCTCAATTCGAATTCAGGGTAAGCCATTTAACATCACAGTGATCCAAATATACGCCCCAACCACAGATGCTGAAGAAGCAGAAGTAGATCAGTTCTATGAGGATCTGCAGCACCTACTAGA
The DNA here is from genome assembly GCA_023362775.1 of Charina bottae. Taxonomy (NCBI): domain Eukaryota; kingdom Metazoa; phylum Chordata; class Lepidosauria; order Squamata; family Charinaidae; genus Charina; species Charina bottae. The sequence goes on along the minus strand of JALMGJ010000002.1, from coordinate 135,412,978 downwards.
TAATACACCAAAAAGAGATGTTATTTTCATTACAGGAGACTGGAATGCTAAGGTGGGTAGTCAGATGACACCTGGAATTACAGGCAAGCATGGTCTGGGAGAACAAAATGAAGCAGGACATAGGCTGATAGAATTTTGCCAAGACAACTCACTGTGCATAACAAACACTCTCTTCCAGCAACCTAAAAGACGACTTTATACATGGACTTCACCAGATGGTCGACACCGAAATCAGATTGACTACATCCTTTGCAGCCAAAGGTGGCGGACATCTATACAGTCGGTAAAAACAAGACCTGGAGCTGACTGTAGTTCAGATCACGAACTTCTTATTGCAAAATTTAGAATCAGACTAAAGAGAATAGGGAAGACCCACAGATCAGTTAGATATGAGCTCACTAATATTCCTAAGGAATATGCAGTGGAGGTGAAGAATAGATTTAAGGGACTAGATTTAGTAGATAGGGTCCCAGAAGAACTATGGACAGAAGTTCGCAACATTGTTCAGGAGGCGGCAACAAAAAACGTCCCAAAGAAAAAGAAAACCAAGAAGGCAAGATGGCTGTCTGCTGAAACACTGGAAGTAGCCCAAGAAAGAAAGAAAGCAAAAGGCAACAGTGATAGGGGGAGATATGCCCAATTAAATGCAAAATTCCAGAGGTTAGCCAGAAGAGATAAGGAATTATTTTTAAACAAGCAATGTGCGGAAGTGGAAGAAGACAATAGAATAGGAAGGACAAGAGACCTCTTCCAGAAAATTAGAAACATCGGAGGTAAATTCCAGGCAAAAATGGGTATGATCAAAAACAAAGATGGTAAGGACCTAACAGAAGCAGAAGAGATCAAGAAAAGGTGGCAAGAATATACGGAAGATCTGTATAGGAAGGATAATAATATTGGAGATAGCTTTGACGGTGTGGTCAGTGAGTTAGAGCCAGACATCCTGAAGAGTGAGGTTGAATGGGCCTTAAGAAGCATTGCTAATAACAAGGCAGCAGGAGACGACGGTATCCCAGCTGAACTGTTTAAAATCTTGCAAGATGATGCTGTCAAGGTGATGCATGCCATATGCCAGCAAATTTGGAAAACACAAGAATGGCCATCAGATTGGAAAAAATCAACTTATATCCCCATACCAAAAAAGGGAAGCACTAAAGAATGTTCAAACTATCGAACAGTGGCACTTCTTTCACATGCCAGTAAGGTAATGCTCAAGATCTTGCAAGGTAGACTCCAGCAATTCATGGAGCGAGAATTGCCAGATGTACAAGCTGGGTTTAGAAAAGGCAGAGGAACTAGAGACCAAATTGCCAATATCCGCTGGATAATGGAGAAAGCCAGGGAATTTCAGAAAAACATCTATTTTTGTTTTATTGACTATTCTAAAGCCTTTGACTGTGTGGATCATAACAAATTGTGGCAAGTTCTTGGTGGTATGGGGATACCAAGTCATCTTGTCTGCCTCCTAAGGAATCTGTATAACGACCAAGTAGCAACGGTAAGAACAGAGCACGGAACAACGGACTGGTTTAAGATTGGGAAAGGAGTACGGCAGGGTTGTATACTCTCACCCTACCTATTCAACCTGTACGCAGAACACATCATGCGACATGCTGGGCTTGAGGAATCCAAGGCTGGAGTTAAAATCGCTGGAAGAAACATTAACAATCTCAGATATGCAGATGATACCACTTTGATGGCTGAAAGCGAGGAGGAGTTGAGGAGCCTTATGACGAAGGTGAAAGAAGAAAGTGCAAAAGCTGGGTTGCAGTTAAACCTCAAAAAAACCAAGATTATGGCAACGAGCTTGATTGATGACTGGCAAATAGAGGGAGAAAAAGTGGAGGCAGTGACAGACTTTGTATTTCTAGGCGCAAAGATTACTGCAGATGCTGACTGCAGCCAGGAAATCAGAAGACGTCTACTTCTTGGGAGGAGAGCAATGGCAAATCTTGATAAAATAGTTAAGAGCAGAGACATCACACTGACAACAAAGGTCCGCATAGTTAAAGCAATGGTATTTCCTGTAGTAACCTATGGCTGCGAGAGCTGGACCATAAGGAAGGCTGAGCGAAGGAAGATAGATGCTTTTGAACTGTGGTGTTGGAGGAAAATTCTGAGAGTGCCTTGGACTGCAAGAAGATCAAACCAGTCCATACTCCAGGAAATCAAGCCAGACTGCTCACTTGAGGGAATGATATTAAAGGCAAAACTGAAGTACTTTGGCCACATAATGAGAAGACAGGATACCCTGGAGAAGAAGCTGATGCTAGGAAAAGTGGAAGGCAAAAGGAAGAGGGGCCGACCAAGGGCAAGATGGATGGATGGTATTCTGGAGGCGACGGACTCAACCATTGGGGAGCTGGGGATGGTGACGGCCGACAGAAAGCTCTGGCGTGGGCTGGTCCATGAAGTCACGAAGAGTCGGAAACGACTGAACGAATAAACAACAACAAGAAGTGCCAACCCCATAATTGACTGGAACTCAGAGAGTTTGGTGTTTGCAGACGGCACGTATACACCGCAGGGGCCCCTGGAGCCTCCACCTGCGGAGAATGGAGTGGGAGTTATGGTGGAATGCGAAGCCCTGCCAGCAGAAGAAAAACAAGAGGGTAGCATTCCACAGAGATATCAAGGTTTTACAGATGTGTTCAGCAAGCAGGACACGGAACAACTAGAGAGAATCAAACCGCTGACTTCTCTATCGACATTGATCCAAACGCCCCTCTGCCAAAACCAAAAATGTATGCAATGTCTCAAAAGGAGAAGGAGGTGTTAAGGGAGTTTATTGATAAGAACTTGGCACGTGGATTTATTGAGCCAGCGAATTCACCCATGGTGGCCCCTGTATTGTTCCGCGCAAAGAAGGACGGCACTCTCCGCCTTTGCACTGATTACAGAGGATTGAATGCAATATCCACCACAAACAAATACCCCCTGCCTCTAATTCAGGACATGCTCTCCCACCTATCCAAAGGGAAAATATTTACCAAACTTGATTTAAGAGAAGCTTATTTCAGAATTCGCATCAAGCCTGGGGATGAGTGGAAGACAGCGTTTAATTGCCCCTTGGGGTCCTACCAGTACAAAGTCCTCCCATTTGGCTTGGCTGGAGCCCCTGGAGTCTTCATGCAGCACATAAACGAAGTACTCCATGAGTTTCTATACAAAGGGGTGCTGGTCTATCTGGATGACATATTGATCTATAGCCAAAATGAAACAGAACATGAAATTTTGGTGAAAAAAGTCCTTCAAAAGCTCAGGGAAGCTAAATTGTATGCCAAACTGTCTAAATGTGAGTTCCACAAGACAGAACTGGACTACCTGGGTTATAGGATTTCCACTCAGGGAATCGGAATGGACCCTGCCAAAGTCCAGGATGTCTTGGCCTGGGAACCACCCCGTACACGGAAGCAGCTCCAGAGTTTCCTCGGCTATGCGAACTACTACAGACAGTTCATTAACCAGTTTGCACAAATTGCGTTACCACTAACCGACTTGCTCAGGACAAAAGCGATAGGAGATTCCAAAAAGACACCTCAACCTGAAGCTAAGCTCACGCGGACGTCTGACTGTCAAACTGCTTTTGACAACTTGAAGAACCTGTTCACAGCTTACCCTGTACTGAAACATCCGGATCCAGACGTCCCATTTGTGGTCCATACTGACGCCTTGGACGTGGCCATTGCAGCCGTATTGTTCCAGAAGAACGCCCAGGATGTTTTACAACCTTGTGCCTACTTGTCTAAAAAAATGTACTGACGCTGAACGCCGTTGGCATGTTTGGGAAAAGGAAGCATATGCTGTAAAGGTGGCTCTGACTACTTGGAGACACCTCTTGGAAGGTGCTAAACACCCTTTCGAGGTGTGGGCTGATCATAAAAACCTACAAGCCCTACAGACACCTCAATGTTTGAATGCCAAACAGCTTCGCTGGGCCCAATTTTTCAGCAGATTTCAATTTACTCTCCATTTCTTTGCTGGTAAACGCAACTTCATGGCTGATGCCTTGTCCCGCATGCCTCAGCATGAAAGCCAACAGGAAGAAGTATTGGACACTGTTTTTTCAAAAACTCAGTTGGGTCTCACTGTCACCACTCGCAGACAAGCTGCAAGACCTCCTACACCGCTGCCTGCACCTCAGCTGTCCACTTGGCAGGACAACATCGCCTCCGCTTTGCAGTCTGACCCTTGGTTCAAGGATCACAAATCGACGCTGCAATGCAAAGGTAATCACTGGTATTTTGCTGATAAGCTTTACATACCTTCTTCTTTACGCAAGGAAGCGCTCCAACATTCTCATGATCTTAAGACAGCTGGACATTTTGGATTTACAAAAACTTTGCATTTGCTGCGCCGACAATTCTGGTGGCTGTCCTTACGCAAAGATGTGAAAGACTATATCAATCAATGTCCAACATGCGCTCAGTCCAAACGTAAAGTTGGAAAGCCGCAGGGTCTCTTGCAACCAGTTGCGTCTCCAACTCAAACCTGGGACGAAATAGCTATGGACTTTGTTGTGGAATTACCTGACAGTGAAGGAAATACTGTCATTTGGACTGTAATTGATTTGTTCTCTAAACAAGCCCATTTTATCCCATGTAAGAAGATCCCTTCTGCTAAGAGTTTAGCTAAACTCTTTCTCCAACACATCTACCGTGCTCATGGCTGTCCCTCGCGTATAATCTCGGATCGTGGTTCTCAATTTACCGCTAACTTTTGGAAAGCGTTCCTAAAACTGTTGGGTACTACCCACTCTCTCAGCTCAGCGAACCATCCGGAGGCCGGCGGAGCATCTGAACGAGTCCAGGCGACTCTTGAGCCATACCTCCGCTGTTACCTCAATTATCAACAAGATAACTGGGTGGAGTTACTCCCTTTTGCTGAAGCCGCTTACAATAATGCAGTGCGCTCTTCTACTGGATTATCGCCGTTCAAAGTAGTGCATGGCCATGATTTTGTTCTTATTCCAGATCTCCACCTCGATGTACCCGGCAACCACTCCCCGCGAGAGTGGAGTGATTTGGTTGCTTCCTCTTGGCCTGTTATTCTCAAATCACTCAAACAAGCACAACAAACTTACAAACGTTTTGCTGACCGCAAACAGAAACCTCAATGGAACATAAAGCCTGGCAACCTTATCTATCTATCCACCAAGTTCTTAAACACTACTCGGCCTTCTAAAAAGTTATCTGCCAAATTCCTGGGTCCTTTTCCTGTTGTCGCTGTTATAAACCCTGTGACTGTCCGGTTACAGTTGCCTAAATATCTTCGTCGTCTTCATCCTGTATTTCACTGCAGCCTTTTAAAGCCGCATACGCCTTCTGCAATCTGGCATCCTGACACGCGCTCCCCTATGCCTATCCTGGTCGATGGGGCCGAACATTTTGAGATTGACCAGATCCTTGATTCCAGAATCTACAGGAACCACCTACAGTACTTGGTTTCTTGGAAAGAATTTCCTGATCCTGAATGGCTTCCTCTGTCCAGTATCCGTGCTTCAAAACTCATTTCTCATTTCCACAAGTAGTACCCACTTAAACCTGCATAGTTGTTTCTCCATGCTTAATTTTTTGTTTATCTTTTTCAGATGGGGCGCTATGTCATGGTCTCCGATTCAAAGCTTCTGGGTTTCGTATCAGAGATAATGACATGGAAAGAGTTAACAGGGAAAGAGGCCGTGCCGGCATACGTGAGACTGCTGTCTACCAATGGTGGCGTCAGCATTGTCTGAAGAACCAGAAGTACCATCTGACTGGCCGAACAGGGGGGTGGGCTTTGGGGCCATATATCAGTGTCTGTTGCGTGCGCTTTTGGTCAGTAGCAACTTTCTTTTTGTAATTGTAGTAACTTATAGTAAACAGTTTTCCACTAGCATTGTGTGAGATTGTTAATTCTAACCCTGAGTTCTGCAAACGTTACAGGAAGGATGTTCCATAGGGCAGGGGCTACAGCAGAGAAGTCATGCTTCCGTGACCCCGGTAGATGGAATTCTTTAACTGATGGGGTCCGTAGCATGCCCTCTCTGCATGTCCGGGTGGGACGGGATGATGTGATGGGGATTAAGGGTCCAGATAAATTTGGAATATTGACTTTTACTATAAGATTTTGGAATTAACTATAAAAATAAACAACTTGTGGAAACAGGCTTATTTTGGCTATCCTGGTTATTGCAAGTCATAACAAAAGATAAGTGATAATTTTAGAAATTGAACATTAGAGGGGACTAAAGATTTTAAGCGGAAGAAATTATTAACATGTCAGTTAATACTGGGACTTACAAAATGACACAAAACATTATAACATCGGAAATATTAAAGGAGTTTTTTGAAGAATAGAGCCAGAAAGTTAATAACTACAATATCAACACTGTCAGTAATGATGTCTGCTTCGATGGACAGACTATATCTAAAAGACGTTAATGAAAGAATGACAGATGTGGAACAAATTTCATCTGACAAGATAGAGAAAGTACAGAATGTGGTACTACAAATTGCAGACGAAGAGAATGATCTGGAAAAGGACGCTTTACTGGATATACAAAAGAAACTGACTGAAGTTTTAAAAAATAAAAGGGAAATGCAAATGATAAACCAAGAGAATGACCTGGAAAATGTTTTCTTATTGGATCTACAAAAGAGGCTTGTTAAAACCTTGAAGAAATCTGTGTGATGGGATAAAGAAGAATTGAAGAGAAATCAAATCCTATGACAGTATTTTATTGAATTAAAGATTAAGCCTGTTAGAAGTAAAAGGAAGGAATATAAAGTTGGTTTATTTGATCAAGGTTAAAATTAGACTTTTTTTCCCAATGTTCTGGCAGTCCTTTATGGACTTTTTGCTGACACCAGAAGGAAAAGTTAATGTTTTATGGATCTGCTTATAGATAAGAGTTGGGATATGGGAGGCATTGATATCTATTTAACCGTATAGGGGGTGAAGAGTTATTACATTTGTTTATACTTGTGACGAAGGTTGGAAGTCTTTATATATTTCTTTTCCTATTCTTTATTATATTCTTTCTTTTTTCTTTTTTCTTTTTCTTTTTTCCTGAACCTTCTATTCTTTCTTTCTATTCTGATTTCTTTCTCTAAGTTTAGTTTGGATTAGTTTTTAGTACTGTAATTAAAATCCTTTAAAAAAAACTTGCCAAGTTATTTAAAAAAAAACTTGCCAAGAAAACTGAAGGAACTTGTCCAAGCAGTCACCAGGAGTCAAGACTGACTCAGGCACCTATATATCAGGCACCTATATATCATGCGGGACTAGGGATTCGAACCTCCAAACATGCGATCTTCCGATCGACAAGCCTGGCTTCTTACCCGCTGAGCCACCATGCCCTTTTATATATATATATATATATATATATATATATATAGAGAGAGAGAGAGAGAGAGAGAGAGAGAGAGAGAGAGAGCGCACTGTGTAAACATTAGCAATCTCCTTTGAAACCCAGCAATGTCACCCTCCAACAGCAACAAGAGGGTCAGCTTATAAAATTGCTGAGGATTTTCAAGTCAACACGGTAACAAAAGGTGGAAAGTAAGTGAAATCAGGAAGGACATCCTGGTGTTTTCTGTTTTCCTCAGTGCTTGAGCCCTTATATGTATATAGATGTGAATAAGAGTATTCCTTTCATCATATACAGCAGGGGTCCCCAACCTGTGGGCCACGGCCTGTTAGGAAGTGAGCCGCACAGCAGGTGAGTGGTGGTGGTCCGCGCGATTGGCTCCCGCCTGCAAACCCCGCCCCCTGGTCCGCGCGATTGGCTCCCACCTGCAAACCCCGCCCCCAGCCAGTCCGTGGAAAAATTGTCTTCCACGACCAGTCCCTGGTGCCAAAAAGGTTGGGTACCCCTGATATACACTAGGTTCTCTCATCATAGACTCCCTCTAGCCAGTCCCCCAGATTTGTAGACTCAAAGAGAGCAGCCCCTATGTCTGAGAATACAGAATTCTTGGCAGGCTGATCTAGAGGCCAAGCTGGATCCCTTAGAATAATTTATTCTATTTGGATCATAAGAGTAACTCAGCTGAAATTCTCAATTTGATTCTGCTCTCCGATTCTATTCTATTTAGATTTCTGAACCAGATGTTAAAGCAAGATGATCTAGTTTAGAATGTTTTTCATCCAGGAAAAAAAAACTTTCAGCATACAAATGAAAGACCATAACACACCAGACTTATTTAAATGCAAACAATTTGATTTAATAATTTAATCTGCATTTACAACCTATTCAGAAAGTGGATTCAATGATTCAGTTGAATCTCCTTCAGATTTGAACTGAATTTTTGCATAGCCCTGTTGCCCAGGAAGTAGTTGTACAAACCTGTCATGATCATCCCTCTCCATGGGCTCTCTCTCTCTCACACACACATACACAAGCACACATACTTCAGACATTTGAAGAACCCTAACCCTGAAGAAAAAGGACAACTGCACTGGTTAAGTATGCCTATGCTGTAGTCTGATTTTGAGAGCCACTTTGGTGTAGTGGCTAAGGCATCAGGCTTGAAACCGGGAGACTGTGAGTTCTAGTCCCACCTTAGGCACGAAGCCAGCTGGGTGACCTTGGGCCAGTTACTTTCTCTCAGCCCTAGGAAGGAGGCAATGGCAAACCACGTTTGAAAAACTTTGCCAAGAAAACTGCAGGGACTGGTCCAGGCAATTGTCAGGAGTCAAAAACAGACTCGAAGGCACACCCCCCTCAAAAAAAGTCTGATTTTAGGCTGTAGACTGATACTTTAAGTATGGAGGAAAAAACCACAGGTCTCTCTCCCTTATGTCTACCTGTTTCTCTCCATAATGTTGGCTTCATTTTACAACCCAAGAGCTCCCACTATTTTAATTTGACCAGCTCATCAGAAAAATCCCCATTTACTTATGATAAAGGTAAAGGTTCCCCCCGCACATTTGTGCAGTCGTGTCCGACTCTAGGGGCCGGTGCTCATCTCCGTTTGTTAGCCAAAGAGCCAGCGTTGTCCGAAGACGCTTCCACGGTCATGTGGCCGCATGACACGCGCGGAACTTATGATATCCCATCCCTAATAGTATAGTATTACTGAAAATTGGAACAACTGTTATTTAAGGGGGGGATCTTTTTACTCTGTTTTGATATAAGTACAAATCAGAGTTGAGACATGCCAGCTGCAGCATCCTCCACCACCGCCCCTCCAGGGAGTCAATTGCTCTTGGGGAATTTGGTTTGATAATTGAATTCCCTTCCTTTCTCATCATTTAGCAGATCAGCTACTATATTTTGAGCTGCTGTTATTTGTGGCATCTCCCCAATTCATTTTTTTTCCTTGTGTATTTTGAAATCACTGCTAATTTGATTTCCTTGCTTTGGTTGTCTTTCCTGTCTTTATTAAATGGCAGCAGGGGAAGTGAACGCTGACAGAGGGGTGTGTGTATTTGTGTGTGCATGCGCTTATAGCAATCATCTCCTCTGTATGAAATTGGATTCCTTCTGCATTCACGCTTATTAAATTATGCCCAGTGGAAGAAAGCACATTAGTCTGCAAACATAGATAATCCTTAGAGGTTATTTTAACCCCTATCTCTCGGGATACCTTTAAATATCTTCAGTGAGTTAAATATTAAGCTGACTCCCCACAAAACACGCATCTAGAGTATCTGGAGAGTCTGGTTACTGATAATGCAGGTGCATTTCTTCCTACTTAGCTGGAATAAAAAATCATTTCTTATTGTCCACCCAGACCCATTTCTGTTGCATTGTTTGTTATATCAGGAGGAGTATGCAAAAGAAGGAAAAGTGCAAAAATCATATACCATGATTTTTTTATGACTGAGATCTTTCTAGTTTAAAAAATGACACCCCTACACACAAGACATAGGAGTGCAGCCACAATAATTTGGAACAATTATGGATTTGAACATTTTTCTTTTGGACCGACAGAAAATGCGTCAAAATATGTACCCTGTCAGATGTGGAACGGTGTACTGTGGCTACACAGATTCAGAATCCACATGCTATTACAGTACAGCAAAAGAAAATCCACATGCTCTTTATTTTCTAAACTGAGATTGTCTGTTTATAGTGAGGAAAACAAGAGTCACGTGTAAAGCAGCCCTTCATTTTATTCACCTTCACAAGATTCGGGGTTTTAAGAAAAAAATAGTAATAACACATTTGCATGAGCATAAAGCAAGAAAGGGAGAGAGATTAAAAGGTGGGGTATTACTATTGTGCAGAACAAGAACTTTCATGATGCTACATTAATCCCTGAGCACCCCAAAATGTACCATACATTTGACTGGAAATCCTTGAAAATACCTATTTCAGAACAACTAAATTATGATTGAACTAAAATATACCTGTATCATTTGCTATTACTGAGGTTAATTCAGCATTAGTTTACAACTCTAGGTAACCTGGGGATAAACAAACAGCTTCCTTGAAAGTGATACATATTAGTTGGCCCATGGCTCTTTTCTTGTGAGTCATCTATGAATGTTGAAAACAAACAACCCAATCCTAAATCCACTTGCTCAGATGAAAGTCTGCCTCCCCTATAGCTAGACAGGGTATACTATACATGATTGTTGCAACCTAAGAGCCTGGAGAAAAGGCCTTTTCTTTGAATTACATGATTAAGATGTATTGTCTCTTTGCCTGGTTTTTTTGTCCTTCTATAACAAGGTTGAATGTAAAGGATTAATACAGACCAATCTGTGTTGCTGGCCCTTTGTTAACCTTACCAGCAACTTGCAAGTAAACCTGTTTACACTTTCATGCCAAAATGGCTTGTTTTGCAATGGACTTTGCTAATGTGATCAACATGAGTGAAATGCTACTGGAATGGCAGAGCTTCACTAATTAAGAGTCATTTTTCAGGGGTCATCAATGTTAATAGTACAAGAATAGTCCTTGTGATTGCCCTTCTGACTCTCCATTTTGTGCAGCTCTATGTGTCCACTAGAGATCACCATTGTGCTAGAGCAGAGCTTTCCAAACTGTGTGTCGGGACACATTAGTGTGTCGGCTGCAGTGTCTGGGTGTGTCGTGGCTGCTGCTGCCTCCAAGCCTTGCCAGGATTCCACGCAGGTCCTAGTGCCTGCCTTGTGCCTTGCTGCCTCCAAACCTGCCCTGCCAGGATTCTGCGCAGGTCCTAGTGCCTGCCTTGTGCCCTGCTGCCAAACCGCCAGAGTCTACTTTGTAGAGATGGGCGGTGATAAATTTGACAAATAAATAATTAAAAACCTGCTATGATTCCTCGCAGGTCCTAGTGCCTGCCTTGTGCCCTGCTGTAAGAGTGTGTCGCGAAATGATGCCCTGCTGTAAGAGTGTGTCGTGAAATGATTCATGTCTAAAAAGTGTGTCACCAACATGAAAAGTTTGGAAAGCTCTGTGCTAGAGTCATAAGGTAGCCTTAGATGGGGGCACTTAAAGTATGATTGTCATCATCTTTGACGTTTCATTATTGGAGGGAATATTCTGAATTAATCAAGGGTCTCTGCTGGAGTTCTCTAACCAACTGGAAATGTTTTAATTTCTATAGCACTACTTCACACACACCATCGTCTTCCAAAGCAGCTACTTTACTCCCAGCTTAAGAATGGAAAACGGAATATTGGTGGACAGCAAAAGAGATTTGAAGATACTCTCAAAGCTAATTTTAAAAAATTTAATATCAGCATTGAGAACTGGGAAGCCCTAACTCATGAGCATTTCAGTTGGAGGTCAGCCTTTATTAAAGGCGCTATGGACTTCGAAGAAGCACGAGTACAGGGAGAAAGGGAGAAATGAGCTAAGAGGAAGGCACATCAAGCAAACCCTCATCATGACCGTCTCCCACCTGGAAACCTATGCCCTCATTGTGGGAGCTTGTGCGGATCCAGAATTGGCCTTTACAGCTACTTACGGATCCACTGTTAAGATTTTACCCCTGGAAGACAATCTTACTCGGCTACGAGTGATCACCAAGAAGAAGAAGACTTCACACACAACCCTGTGAGGTGAGTTGGGCTGAGAGAGAGGGACTGGCCCAAGGTCACCCAGCCGGCTTTCATGCCTAAGGTGGGACTAGAACTCTCAGTCTCCTGGTTTGCCATTGGCTCCTTCCTAGGGCTGAGAGAGAGGGACTGGCCCAAGGTCACCCAGCCGGCTTTCATGCCTAAGGCGGGACTAGAACTCTCAGTCTCCTGGTTTCTAGCCCATTGCCTTAACCGCTAGACCAAACTGGCTCATTCATTTATTCTGAACACAATGGCTGCGTGGTAGGTACACATTAATGAATGTAACACACTAGTCTGCATACTGTTCAAAGTTAGGGGACAAACTGAGCATGTGGGAACACATGCCACAAGCCACTTATGGCACTGCAATTGATGGAAAAGTAGAAATAATGCTTTTCAAGTTGCTCTTTACTACCAAATCTAGTAATTATATGTGCATCTCCACCCCACCGCCCTTGTAGAATGCAAGTTGCTTTCTTCAGGCAGTTCAGCCCTGAGTGGAATCGAAGAAGTATAATTTTACATAACTCTCCTGATCTCATAGATACAAACATGCACAAATAATCATTTGATTCATCACAAATGAATCAAATGGAGAATGCAGTTGGCAATATCAAAGACACATTGTGAGTGTCCCTAGTTGTCATAAAGCTCATAAACACCAGGGTAGTGCCTATTAAGATGACCACACAGAGTGGAGATTGAAGTACTCTGAACTAACATCTGGGAGGCATCTGCCACAGCCAAGCCACTTTGTTCTGCTCCATTGGTGATTCTGCTGAGTGGCAGCTAGACAGTGCTCCAACAGAATCCTTACGTTTCCTGAGCAAGGGCCATGAACTTTAATATAGGTCATAGCAAACCTGATCCATCACTATCACCACCGTCATCATAATCTCTTATGAGCTAACATCCCTCCCTCCTCTTTGGCCCTATATTGCTCTTAAACTGGCAATGGCTATGGTAGAAGAGCCAGGCTTTATGCTGTCCCTCTTTATTGCATACCAGGTATCCCCCATCTTTTTATTTATTCTTATTTTTATTTATTTAAACAATTTATAAGGCCTTCCCAAAAGTGATTCTGAGTGGCATATAAGGGGCAGAAACAAAAACAACAGTTTAAGGAAAACCAAATCTCCAGGGCCAGAAACACAATCCAACTCATAATGAATAACATTAACCAGCAGAGCTTGTATGTAAATCATGGGTAATGTACATTCCTTGAGGGCTGACCCTGCAGGGTATTAAAAATGGTTATCTGGCACTTCCGATGGTCTCTCTGTTCTGATACTATTTCCACTGCTGCTAACAGTATCTGGAGATACTTTGGAGATACTTGCTGTCATCCAGATATTCATTGGTGGATCTAAAGTTCTCCTACTTTTAAAGCTACCCTCCCGATTCACTACAAAGATGGGGAGGGGAAACCAGCTATGAATATATATCAGAGCATTTTTGTGGGTAAGTCACCATCAAGGTGAATGGACGTAACTTGCCTACTACCATTATGAGTCTAAGGGACTGGGAATTAGGTTATCCTCATTGTTGTTGTCTGTATTATTAACTTTAATTTGTGTTTTGGGGTCTTTCTTATAGATTAATTCTTACTTTACACATTTAAATGCCCATATACTGTACTCTGAAATGGCAACTGCAGCACCATATGGTGCCATTGGCAGCTCCTATTTCTAAAGACATGGGATTAGGTATGGGTTTGGTTCACTGTGGCAGCTAATTAGCCATCGATGAATGTGGCACCAGCTGAATTATTTTCTGTTGCATTACATGAGGGGCTTTTGCTTGGTGATTAGAGCTACCAGATATGCTAGATGGCAGCAAAGGGTTTTCTGTAGCTCTATGCTGCCACCTAGTGGCATCTGAATTTTTCTGCTGAGTTCTGGCAGCCCTCTGAATGGCAGAACCCATGATTTGTGTGCAGAAGGTCCCAGGTACCATCTCCAGTTAAAAGAATAAAATACCCAGACCTCACCTGCTCATAATGCCACAGCTGCTCAAATCACAACTAAATATAAATCAGCTTTTCTGATACCAACTTTTCTGATACCAACGTCTTTTGAATTTTAGAGGTACTGCGGCGCTGAGTCCAGAAGCTATCTGTATCATGGAGTGACTAGTAGGGTTGTGCAGGGCTTCAGACACAGTTCGGAAAAAGTGTTTCACAGCATGCAACTCCATATCCGCAGCTGCATATTCGGGATAGTGTGATATCCCTCTGGAATTGCCATACTGTCCACTACCACCACCACCACCCCACCACCTGCTTTAAGGAGTTGCAGACAGGGGCTCCACTGGCATCATTGTGTGCTCCAAAGCACCTTACTGGAATTGAATCTGACACATTGCACAACCTCACTAACTAGATATTACTAGTAAGCCAAGATGCCATATCTCCTCCTTCAATCTGTATTTTAATGATACTGACCTTCTTAATAGGATTGTTGTAAAGCAGGGATGCCCAACCTTTTCTGAGTCAAGGACTGCATTTGGTCTTTGGATAGCATTTTAGGGTCTGCATTCCAAAAATGGGCAGGACAAAAATATGTGATGACATTTCATTGGAATTTATGCTTAATTACAATTAAATCTAATTAATTACATTTTGATAATATTAGTCCCCATGTATTTCATATTTTCCACATGCTGTTACATTAACAAGTACATTTTGTTGGGAACTTCTGGGAGATCTTGGGGAAGCTGCCCCCAAGGCCTTGGGGACCATAAAGTGATAATGTATATGGAGCAGTAAACATTCTCAACATTTCTTTATAAATAATGTTGGTCTAAAGTCAACCTTCCCTACTGACACCTTCCCATTTTCAGTATGGGAATTCTGGGAATTCTAGTCCCATCATCTCTGTCAGACCCCAAGTCAGAGAAAACTGTGCTCAGTATTATTTGTTTCGAAGGGTTGATTATAATAGAAGGTGACTTGCTCTTTTAATATTACTTTAAAAAAAGAATCATCCCTACTTAGAGACAGAAACAGAGATAATGAAAATAACCCAAGTAAAAATAACACTATCAGCCTGCATGTCAGGATTTAGGAATTTACTTCAAATGGTTTACCTCTGTTTTCTATATGAGTGGATAGAAGATTCCAGAGACATGAAGCTATTCATTTGCTTGTTTTCCAATGCTTCAATAAACCTGCGAGGAGGCACTGGGATATGGTCACCTAGCAACCTTACTTGGTTTTCAAAACAGGTGATCCAGGGATGCTTAAAATATAACTGATTTGGGGAGGGGGTGGAAGTTGGAAACAGTCCCTGAACTAGCAGAACAGTGGCTTACCAAATATCATATATTTGGGGCTTAGAATAATAAAAGAGCAGCTTCTTCTCATACTATTGTTCTGCCATATCTGGAAAACATGAATCCATTTTTTCTGGATCAGGGTTAGGTTTAAATCCTAACCCAGATGAAACAGGCCATCTTACCACTGGTGCAGACCAACTAGGACCAAGTTAAAGTGACTTCCCTTGAGGGGCAGCCTGAAGTGGTTGCTCAGGAAGATAGTTTATCTCCAGGGGCTGAGAAAGGGACACTTAGCACTGCAACCCTTCTTCACAGATTTCTAGCTCATCAACCCTGGGCCTAAGGAGTAACTGAAAAAATAATAATAATCTGGTTTTCATGATGAGGCAAGAAAGGCCAACAACATATAAGGGCTGCAAACTTACATGGGTATCTGCCTGGTCTAATTTCTACCTTCAATATTTGATTGACTAGAAAGACAGGATGTAAAATGTATAATAAACAAATAATCCTGAAGGAGACTTTTGTTTTCAACCCTTTTTTCAGAAGAATTAGAATTCCAGGCTTTAGACTTTCTTCAAAATATGTTGTGGTAATATTTTGAATCTTCTTTAATGTTGCAATATGGCGGTGTGCTGCTGGTGTGCTCTGGTATGTATTTCTCCATCACTCTTGCTGCTTGCACTTCCTGATCTGGAAAAACAGGGCACAGGAAGCCACAGTTCTTTGGAGAGATGATTGTGGAGTGAAAGACTGGGCAATCTTACAGATCCCTCAACAACCGTGTCCTGAGGTAAATAGAAGTTCCCCATAAATGCCACTCCCGAGAGCCCCATCTTCTCAAACACTGTCCCCTTTCCATCAGATTGAAGCAGAAAGGTTGAAAAAAATGCAAAAGAAATTTTCTGTGCATTTGCCACAACTGAAGAAAATATCTCTGTGATCTGATCCAGCCATGCAGTTCTGGTTTTGATAGCCCCACACTCCTACATTTTGTAAGAAATCTTATAGTGTTGATGTGGAAAGTTCTTTTAAATCCCACCACTGAGGCTAGAGGGTTAATCTGGAGAAAAGCCCCCCTTGAACTCATTCCCTGTACCTCTTAGGTATCATGGCACAAAGACAAATCATGTGCACTGGGTGGAAAGATTATGGTTTCTGGCAGCTCTTAATTAACATAATTCTATTAGAATCCTGCCTGGTGCTCTCGTTTTTATTTCCCTTGTTGTTTTTACTTTTTGATCATTCCCTGTGCCACTTTGAAATGGAGATAAACCAAGATGGCCCTAGGGCCCCCTTTGAAACGCAACAGCGGCTCCACTTGCAATAAACCAAACTCCTGACACACCAAGACTGTTAAATCAAACTGGTTTGAGGCTTTTAGACAACTTTGTTTCATGGTGTGTTTATTTAAAAAAATAATTTTGAAAGTCTATTCTTGGTAACATCAGGAAACAAACATACTTAAAAGCATAGCTACTTCTCCCTCCCCCCTTTCCCACTGGGTCTAGATTTGCTCTTTTATTTCCTATGTTTTATTATTTGACTTGAATATGAGAAGAAAATAAATTCCAGATTGTACAAGCAGAAGGGCAAGAGAAATGGATGAATAATTCGTTTTCAGTAAATGAAGCATTCACCAATCAGTGTGTTTGTAGGAGTGGACGGGGCGAGCAGGTCTTTGGAAGCAAAAGCATCTTATTGTATGGATGAACTTGGCAACAGGCAGAGGAATGTACACCAAGTGGCTTTGTAACAAAGCCTAATGCAAAATAAAATTCACTTATACTGAACAAAGGAAACACTTGTAAACAGAAAGAGTTGAGCTAAGTTTTAATGGGAAGTCCAAACTTCCTTTGTAATATGCACGCCGATCCTAACTATGTTTACTTGGCTTTCGATCCCTTTGTTTGCAGTTTTATTTCCAAAGTTGTTTGCCAACAGTGCCTTATTATATCAAAACCACAGAAAAATCCCAGGCTGTTGACAGTTTTTGCTCAAGTCATTCATAATGGTATAGTGAAGTGTTGGCATACTCATCAAATGAACTGGCAGTATTTAGGCAGAAATATGAAAACATCAGAAAACTAATTTAGAGCCCATTGATATCTGTTCAGCTTTACAACCAATTCACACTATAATTGATAAGGACTGATCCAGATTCAAAAACAGTACTGAATACTGCCCAGTGAAAGGCAGCTGTAGGAAAGGACTATTGTCCCAATTTCTCCTTGTATGTTTCCCGGATACATTTTTTTGGCCACTGGGAAAAGAACGTTGTTGATTACTGGAAGAAATGGAGCACCAGACTGGATGGATCTTTTTCAGTTCCATCAAAATTTGTCAACCCCACTTGCAGACCAAACCAAGAAATCAACTCCATAGGGAGGCTAAGTAAAGGTAAAGGTTCCCCCCGCACATTTGTGCAGTCGTGTCCGACTCTAGGGGCCGGTGCTCATCTCCATTTGTTAGCCGAAGAGCCAGCGCTGTCCGAAGACGTTTCCACGGTCATATGGCCGGCATGACGCACACGGAATGCTTTTACCTACCCACTGAAGTGGTACCTATTCATCTACTTGCATTTGCATGCTTTCGAATTGCTAGGTTGGCAAGAGCTGGAGCTAGTGCGGGAGCTCACTCCGTCACGCGGGGCTAGGGATTCGAACCTCCGAACCTGCGATCTTCTGATTGACAAGCCTGGCGTCTTACCCGCTGAGCCACCACGCCCCTTACAGGAAGGCTAAAACTACTTTTATTAAGATTGGCTATAGTAACAAAACCTTGTAAGTCTGACTGTGCTTTTCTCCATCACCCACCCTTTATATTCATGTGAATTAGGAGGTGTCTGCCTGAGCTGCTTTCACATTCCTTCTGCTTGTTTTGGACTTAAGCCATGTTTTTCCCCTCATAGCTTTGGTAACAGATCTGGCCTATCTCTGTCAAGGTCATGTTCCTTACTCTCTACAGCTCTTCTGTTCTTGCATTTATATGTCTTGCACAGATGCTAGACTAGTGTTTCTCAACCTTGGCAACTTTAAGATGTGTGGACTTCAGCTCCCAGAATTCCCCAGCCAGCATATTGAAGTTGCTAGATATTACATGACAGAATGCTTCAGAATTCAATAGGAGAAAGCAGGGGTGTCCACAAGTACAAAAGAAGTGGGGCTTGGATCACAACACTGCACCTGCCATCTTGCAGATTTTGGATATCCTGTGGATATCACTGGGAAGAAGGTATGTATGTGTGTGACATCAGATTATGGGAAAAGAGTAGGACCCCACACGAGTCTCCTCCTCCAACATTACACTACTTATTAAATATTTTTTTCAGGTACAAATGCTACTTTTATTACAGAAACTTACTTATATGTCTCCCTGTGAAAGATTGATTTTTTGCTGAATTTTTCTTCTTCAAACTTTCCCATCAAATTAAATGATAATAGTTAAAATGTAGAATAAAATCTGGGTGCAGTAGAAAGTGGGATGGAGAGCAATATACTTATTGAGGGCAATAAGTATATTAGATTGTATGTTACTATAAACATTGTTACCTGCTTTCATTAACATAGGAAATGTGGGTTTAAGAATTCAGAATCAAATTCCATCAAGCTCGTTCTGTAGTTATTCCCTACTAGTATTCATTTGATCTGTTACTTCCACAGATAGGTTTGAAATGCTGGCTTTTCCACTAAATGGTTTTGAGAGAAAAAGCAAGCAAGCGTATTGCGATATATAATTTCTTTCAAGCAATCTGGGAGATAAGGCTGGACAAATTTCAATCCAACTTTATCTGAAAGTTATTGGGTAGCTGATAGAAGGCTAACTACGGGCCAGTTTGAGAAATTAAATGAAAAATTAGAGGGAAAACCATGTTGGCCACAATACTGAATAGCCAAAAGAGAGAGAGAGAGAGAGAGAGAGAGAGAGAGAGAGAGAGAGAGAGAGAGAGAGAGAGAGAGAGAGAGAGAGAGAGAGAGAGAGAGAGAGAGAGAGAGAGAGAGAGAGAGAGAGAGAGAGAGAGAGAGAGAGAGAAATCATATCAGTATTTGAAAGGTTTTTCACATCACAGGTTCCAAAATATCCCTCTGCAGTAGTGGATTGATGTTATTATGGAATGCTCTTTAGCATAAGTCCTCTTCAGATATTCAAAGACCTACATGCTTTCCTCAGAAACTTGTCAAGGGTCTCACCTATTCAGCTATAGCACAGAGGCCTCCCTCTGTCAAAGGCAGAAGTTGCTTTTATGCTTCTCTCCCCACCCCCCTGCCACCAAATATATTCATTGCATTATCCTCCTGTGTGGACAGTAATGACACTGGGGATATTCCCCTTTATCCATTTTTATTTTCCATCTATGCATTAACATGTGACCTCATCTTTCCTTGACATGAATCAGATAACTGAAACTGTAACTTTCAGCATTCAAAGCATGTGACCTATCGATAAGCTGAGGGATTTCCCCTTTTCCTTTGGGTCATGAGCTCTTCGCTTTGAAGAGGCCAGAACTAAATTTTTGACCCAGCTTCATGTTTCCTGTGCCTTTTGTAAATTGAGTTCTTGCTCACAGATGAGGAGAAGGAGGTCTCATCTGCCCTTGCAAGAGAGAGAGTGAAGTGAATTTAATATAAGAGCCCTACTGGATCAGCACATAAGGCTCTGACCCAGCAACATGAGTTAGAAGGATAAATCTGGGATGACTACAGAATGAAAGTAACAGCCTGAGTTCTTCTCTCAACTGGTATTGTTCAGAAAAATAATGGAGAGAGAGAGAGAGAGAGAGAGAGAGAGAGAGAGAGAGAGAGAGAGAGAGAGAGAGAGAGACTCTTTACAACCAATTGTCCTTGAGAATTGGTTTAATCTCTTTTAATGCCATCTAGGCTAGTGGCCAGCATCATACTTTGTGACTGCAATTCATTACGTCTTGTTTGAAAAATTTCCAATCTAAATTGATTTGCCAAACAATTTCATTGGGTGATCTCAAACTTTACTGTTATTGGAGAGGGGGAACTCTTTTCTTTTGATCATTCCATCCTGTTTGTAATGAACTAAAGGCTCATATGGCAGACTGTCTTGAGGATAACATGTTTGTACAAAGCGTTCCATAGCTGCATGGTCAGGAGTAAGGGTTTTCTTTTCCCCCATGACCCATAATCCAGATAATAAAGTAATTGATTTTAAGATTTGTCCAGCTCTAGAATATGTTAGGTATCTAATTATGGGAATGTTGTTGTCTGTTTGGTACTATTCATTATCTCTCAACTTCTAACTGACTGTACCTGTAAGTTGATTAATCACTGACTAAGTTCAGCTATCATATTAAACAATGTTTTGCTCAACATATTAACATATTATTAAAACAATGTTTTGCTCAACATATTAAACAAATCATGCTAAATCATAAGCCATCGTTTACAAATCACACAACATGCTGAACCAAAATGGACCAAAGCAAATTATGTCTTAGCACACTGAGTGACCTTAGTCACTCTCAGGTATAGGTGGATCCCTGCTCATGTCATGTCATGTCATGTCATGTCATGTCATGTCATGTCATGTCATGTCATGTCATGTCAGCAGCAGAAGTGTGGGTTTGTAGCCATGTCTGTACAGTTCTTTATACAGAGGGCTTTCCTCTACCATATAAACCTTCTTCAGATATTCAGCAATGTGTGTGGCTTCAAACTATAGAAAATTGGAGGCATATTTTGGTCTCATCCCTTCCTTTCCCCAACCTCCATGCATTCAGCCAATAGTTCAGCTATCCAAGTGATCTGGGAATACGCTAAGAGCTGTACTGTTGCTCTAGAAATAAGTCCAGCTCTCCTTCAGATCTCTGGTTGAATGTAGAGAGGAGAGGAGAGGAGAGGAGAGGAGAGGAGAGGAGAGGAGAGGAGAGGAGAGGAGAGGAGAGGAGAGGAGAGGAGAGGAGAGGAGAGGAGAGGAGAGGAGAGGAGAGGAGAGGAGAGGAGAGGAGAGGAGCTGCAAGCATGGTCTTATTCTCCACCCAGTTTCAGAAGTGGGGGATACTGTACAGATTGTATATTCATGTAAGCTTCTTCATGGTCTATCCACTTCACCTTTTACATTTTAGGAAAGCACTTGAGGTTGAAATAGGTAACCCTACCCCATGGGATGGCATTGTCATGTTTTGTAGTGTACAGTATTCTTGTATTGCTTTTCTATTTTTATCCTTGAGGGATTTGGTAAGCCACTTGTTTAGCAGCATTGAAGCATAAATAAAAAAGTTAAGGGTTGAGCCCCTTCTCTTCCACAAGGCAAACACAATCAGCAACTCAGAAGGTAGATGAACCAGGCCTTAATTTGCAGAGTCATAAGTAATTAGATGATTTAGGTAACAGAGTTTTATAGTCCTCCTACCACATAAATTAATGGATTAGCATCTTGTATTTCATCTGCGTATAACAGAAGCAAAATCTGTTTATCCAAAATGGAAGTGGGGGAGGAGGGGGCAGGGAAAAGTGCCACAGTTTAATAACTATAGTATTTACATAAAAATTAAAAACAAAAAGCCAGAACCAAGAGGCATCTTTGCTGAGCCCCTTAGGTGTGGGAATACAAACTGTCAGTTAACTGTTAAGCCCCATCCTTATTTAGATTTATTTTTCTTCTCTGTGGATGATGATAATCAAAACCAGGGACCTATGGCCACAGCTACAGCTACTTGTTTGAAATCCATACAGTCTCTTGTTACAGGGAAAGACTGGCAAATCTTTGAATCAAAATGTGAGCATGCATTTCTTTGGTTATAACACATATTTACGATTCAACTGCAAGAAGCTGAAAGACAGGTATCTAACAGATCTCCCCACTACTCCACTAGGTATGGTCCTCCGCATACCTTAGTCCTCATCCTTTTACTACAGGAAGTCCACATTGAGCAACCACAATTGGGACCGGCAACTTGGTCGTTAAGCGAAGCAGTCACTAAGTGAAACCATGACTGTGCTTACAATCTGACTTCAGCCTTCCTTTGCTTTACAGACCTATGAAGGTCATAAATGTGAGGACTGGTCACAAAGTTACTTTTTCATCACCCTCGTAACTGCGAACGGTCATTGTATGAGGCAGTCGCTAAAGGAAGACTATCTGTATACATGAATATCCTCCCTTTGGGGAAAGGTTTTCACAAAGCTTTTAAAAGACTGCCATCTATGCAAAATCAGTGTTTTTGCTGCTGTTATTTATGGTACTGGAAATATAGGCATCTGCTCTTCAAATAAACTACTGTACATATAAAAATCTATTTGGCCAAATAGCTCATTTGCATTACAAATTATTTTCTTCCTGTTTTTTTTTTCTTTTGCATTACCACTAAGCAAACATTCATGCAAGTAGCAAAAGTAGTAAATAGAGATGGGCTTCAAGACAAGTTGAGGCTCATATATGAAAATGCACTTGAACCTGTAAAAACAAACTACACAAATGAAAAGGCTGGGGTTGACTATAATAATGCAATTTCTGTAAGTGGCAGCAAAACTATATATTTGCTGGGTGCAAAGTCAGGTCTTTTATTTTATTATTTTCTGCTTCTGTTTGCAAGCATCCCAAGCCATTAATTTAACCTGCTTGACAATTTTGCATGGCACCTAGCTAGCTACATCTGGCAGCCTACGCCTTCAAAACCTTTCTAGCTATCTCTGGAAAGTCTAGGAATACATTTGTCCCTTTGAAAACTGACCCCAGGATCCTCCATTTCAACTGTAATCCGATGTCCTTCGACAGGTAATAATACTCTTTCAGCTTACAAATAACACAGATTTTGGAACATTTGGGTCATTCTTCAAGCAGATCTTTAGCAACCTTAAGATTTTCTCTTTCATTCTCTGCCTCCAAAGACTGAATGATGCCCGGTATGGCATGGGCACCATGTTCCTTTTGGCTTCTTTCTATACCAGTCATGTTGAAAAAAATGAAGGAATGGGTGAGAAAAGGCAAAAGGCAGTGCAATGTGATGGAGTTTTGACTCAGAACTAAAGAGCAACCTATGCATATGATCCTCAGAGGCAGCCTTTTTCAACCTTTTGACCCTGGAGGAACCCTCGAAATATTTTTCGGGCCTCAGGGAACCCCTGCTCATTCAGGCTCAAATATAGGCCACAAGTTACAAAATTTATTTATTTATTTATTTATTTTTCTAATTTTGCCACCGCCCATCTCCCCCAAAAAGAGGGACTCTGGGCAGTTTACAACAATAAACACATTAAAACAATAAACATAAATAACATGTAAAATATCAATACAAAATTACCAAATATAAATATAAATAATATAAATATAAATATAAATATAAATATAAATATAAATATAAATATAAATATAAATATAAATATAAATATAAATATAAAATCCAAATGGCCTAGAATATCTAATTCAGTGAGGAGAGCTCTAAGGCGACAGCCACCCCCAAGAATCACTACTCCCCACTCCAGGCGAGATGGCAGAGCCAAGTCTTCAGGTTCTTCCGGAAGATCAGGAGCGATGGGGCCTGTCTCACATCTGGGGGCAGAGTGTTCCAGAGGGCAGGAGCCATTGCAGAGAAGGCCCGCTTCCTGGACCCCACCAAGCGAAATTCTTTTACAGATGGGGTCCGTAACATGCCCTCTCTGCATGACTGGGTGGGATGGGTCGATGTCATGGGGATGAGACAGTCCATCAGGTAACCTGGACCCATGCCATGTAGGGCTTTAAAGGTGATAACCAACACCTTGAATTGGACCCAGAAGCAAACTGGCACCCAGTGCAGCTCACGTAGCAATGGTGTCACATGTGCCGATCTTGGGGCACCAAGAACTGCCCGCGCAGCTGCATTCTGGACCAGCTGAAGCTTCCGGATACTCTTCAAGGGTAGCCCCATGAAGAGCGCATTGCAAGAGTCCCCCTTGGGGGAGTTGGGTGGTGATAAATCCAATAAATAAATAAATAAATAAATAAAAACAAATAAATAGTCTATATGGGAGATGACCAGGGCATGAGTGACTGTTCGGAGGGCTTCTCGATCCAGGAAAGGGCGTAACTGGCACACAACACAAAGTTGCGCAAAGGCCCTTCTGGCCACAACTGCCACCTGCTCTTTGAGCAGGAGTCGTGAGTCCAGAAGAACCCCCAGATTCCACACCAGGTCTGTCTGGGGCAGTGAAACCCCATCTAGAACTAAATATGACAATTTCCTGGATACAGAGGAGCCATTAACCCACAGCCACTCTGTCTTACCAGGGTTCAGCCGAAAATTATTATATTCATTTCCTGGGTAGGCCTGTATATATGCATTAACAGTGTTCTTAAACTAAAAATAAAGAATGAAACTTACCTCTTTAATGTGAAGTTGCCCAAATTTGAAATATTTTTTTAAATAAATCATGATCTCCCAGGGAACCCTCTCATGGAAACCTATGGTGCCACGGAACCATGGTTGAGAAACCCTGCTCAGAGGAATAGGGCTAATACATGGCTAGTAGCCCAGCAATGTTCATACAGGGACTCCAAACATGGGAGTAGTTCAAGCAGCTGCTATGATTTGAATAAGTGTCTTGACTCTTTTTCAGCAACATCAGGATCTTATTGTAGGGAGGTACCAGTCCCATTAGGAGCATTAGTAGACCCAACACTCAGCTGAATATCCTGTATCCAAAAATGTCTCCTTAGATGGCATTGTTGTTCTACCCTCCTGGAACTAGCCCTAGTGCTGACCTGTAATGGAATGTGAGAATGACCTTGGAACACGGGGGGAAGAGATACTGCCTAGGGAACAGTCAGATAAAAGGAGGAGGAGCCCACAACTGAGTAACGGACAGAGAAAGACACTTAGAAATGATCTGCCCTAACTGATCAGGTGGTGAAAAGGGATGGTGGGAGATTTGTACTTTCAGACTTGCAAGATTCTGTTAATGTAGCCTAACAATAAAGTAGAATTAGCTCATCTGGTCTTGTTTCCTGTCTGGTCTACTTGGGAGGATGACATGACTTCAGCAATAAGGGTGAGAATAATACAACTTTCAACAGAACCCAAACAGCTGCTTAACTCCTGGGTAACCACCTTTTTAACTTCCCACAATGCAGTGCTGCAGGGCATTCCCTGTTGGGTGTTTTGTGGCACTGTAGTAAGCCATGGTTTACAAACTACCATGGCCAGTTTCACACATCTGTTATGCTAGGTGTATGAGATCTGGGCTGCAAACAAACCAGACAATCTTGGGGTGGCAGCCAAGAGCTAGCCTTTTCTGGATCTCTTTGTTGCCATCTAATGGAATTAGCAGTCCAGTTCAGGTAGCCTTAATTAAGTCATTATGTAGTTTGCTTGGTTTTGACTTAATATGCTGTAGGAGATTCTCAGCTGTAGTCTTCTCCCAGTGACCTTTCAATTTGCTATTTGAAGCATCTGCTCTACTAATTTCAGTGTACTTCTCCAAGGAGGACTGTGTTCCTATGTGTTTAAACATATTTGAATGAACAAATATATCAAGATATAAATAATGGAAATAGAAGCAATGAGTAACAATTGAGGAATGAAGACAACACCTGACAACTATACACTTGTCCAAATCCTATGTTCTTGTTTGTACTACATTAAAACTGATTTGTCAGGGAGCATCAGGTAAAATATATGGCTACTTAAGGGAGAATCAACTGTAGTGTAGGGATATCATTTTTGTAAAGATTTTTTTTTTCTGGAGAAATGGAGAAAGTGAATTCTCCTATTTCAGTCTTTTGATGGTATTTCTACAAGGCATTAAAAGGATATATTTCAGCAAATGGATGTTTCTGTGGGAGAGTGGGAGAGAGAGTTTTGAGCTGAGAACCAAGTAAGCAATTCCCCATCTTACCCTGCTTGGTATTTTCCCAAGAATTCTGGGAATTATAATCCCAGCACATCTGGAGTACAATATAATTGCATATTGTAACCTAGGGTGCTCAGCGCCTATAAAACAACACCTAAAAAAAAAGATGGGGGAAGCAGAGGAAGTTATTATGTTCTTTGTTATAGAAATACCATAAAAAGTACCTAATAGGAGTCAGGCATGGCACTCAGAAACCTTATTCAATTTAGCACCCTCAGTAATTTTCCAGTAATAAATTTTGCCAATTCTTGGGAAATGTGATATCTGCCTTTCCCCCAAAATGGTGAGTGGGTGGGTGTGTCTGTCTGTCTCTCTGTCTATCACACTAAGTGATAATATGGATTCTTTGATTTTCATCCTAACTCTTGATGAGCCTAGTCATTGTGATTTGCAGTACATAGTTTCTTCCTTCTTAACTGTCCAGATTAGCTGGGAAATGTCCAATTGTGGGGGAGGGAGTCAAAAAAGGCAAGATGACATTTCAATGCAAGCTCTGCTCCTTTCTATATGCATCAATGTTAAGGGTCGCTGGACTGCTGCAGGATGCAAATTGGATGATAAATAAAGAAATAGGGCTGGACTTGTATTTGACACTGCATCTGCCATTTTGCCTTTTTTTTTTTTTTTTTTTTTGACATACACACACACACACACGTTCACATAGACAGACAGACAGAGATTGAGGTGGGATCATCCCACCTGAAAAAGCAGTCCTGGGAAATCCCTTTTTAATGTAGATGGACTATTATCTGGTTTGGTGGCCCTGGCAAGATTGTTGTAGGAGAACCAGGGAAGTATAATAGAAATATTGTAGCAGAAGCAGGCATGTTCATGGGCTTGGCACACATGATCCAACTCACTGAGGAAGCACAAGAATTCCAAAATCAAATTGTTTAATTATGCCCAAAAGAAATTCAAGCAAAATTAGGGCAAAACTACATTCAGTTCCACACATTCTGTAGAAGGCAAAGAATTTATAAAACCAGTTGGAAAAAGAAAAGATACTTTTGCGAAACATACTGTGTACTTGTGAGTATTCATGAAGGTACTGTCAAGCACAGGACAAATGCACAAATTCAAAGAAACTTCAAAACCTCCTGAGTGCTAATAAGCTCTTGGTCCAATCCAGAACCCAGTGAAAGAGCAGTGGAAACAAACTAATTTGTTTCAGTTTTCTATTTTGCTTTGTTTTTTTTACTCCCGTATTATTCGCCCTTTCCTCTGAATGACCGTTTCAGTAAATTGGTAGGCAGAAAGTTTCTAGACAGTGAAAAAGGTATGAAATCTGCACCTGGACATAGGAAAGCCAATCCTCTCATCCACTGCTTTAGAGAAAAGAACAGAGACCCCATCCCAGAGCAATTCTGGTGATTTACTCACTTTTCACTGAGTACGGATGGCAGTTCTGACAAGGGTGACAAGTTCTTCCCAGTACTTGTCATCTTTCAAGATTCCCTTTTTTAAAAAAAGAACTTTATTAGTTTTCGAAGTATAATTAAAATACAAAATATAGAATATAGAATATAGAAAGATTCTCAAGGTTCACTTAGGTCATCACTTTATGGCTATACCAATATTCCACTATGCAGTTGCAGAAGATATTGCAAAGGACAATGAAAAAAAGTACCTTGAGGACTTAGTCTAGAGAATTTTGCGGTTTAGTCTCAGGCAATGCCTCTGTGATAATCAGGAAGCACCAAGGGCTTCTGAAGCTTCTACAGAACAGTGGAGCAGGGAGGAAATGTATGGGGGTGGCTGTCCTTGCCATTTAATACATCTAGCAGCAAATATGGGGCAGAAGCTCTTTTCTTTGATCCACATGATTTTCTAATGGCTCTTTTATCATTCTGGAAACTGCCAAAAGAGCATGCTGCAAATCAGTGGTTAAATATGTCTTGCTTGCTTGAAAGAGTCCTAAATATTATGGATGTATTTCAATGCTATTTCATCTCTCACTAAAGTGCTGATAATGATCCCCTTCCACCAAAATGCCCCAAACAGGAGGACCACTTAAGTCATTTGGAACTCAAAAGAGCAAATATATGCAAGGGATTGGTGTATAAAGTGTATATTTCGTTTCCGCATGCAATGAGGAGGAAGCCAAAGTTGCATTGATTTGTCTTGATGGTTTTGTGATTTATCTATTTGCTTTTAGACCTGCTATGGATATTTTAATTTATATTGATCTTGAGGTTGTGTTGTTGTTGCTGTTGTGTTGTTCTCAGTAAACCATGAAGAATCTGGTAACTTTATTGTGTATAAATGTAATAAATAAATATTCCTCAGTTTGAGAATGTTAATATGTTACTTGAGGAATCTATGACCCACAGACTAAATTCAGCCATGATGAAGCTACATGTAGCTCTGAATTAGGATGTTTTAATATATAATCTGTCATATTATTTGTTGTCAGACTACTTGCAGGACCGCTTCTCCCTGCAAGTATCTGCCCATCCTACCAGATCGGGTAGGGTAGGCACACCCCGGGTCCTTTCCCTGAAATCTTTTCACCTAGTGGGACCTCGGAGGCATGCCTTTTCCGTGGCTGCCTCTACCTTATGGAACACCCTCCTGCTGGTGATTCGGCAGGCCCCCACCCTTTTAGCTTTTTGGAAGGCCATCAAGAATTGGCTTTTTACCCAGGCACTGGGATAGAATGAGGGTAATTGGAGCAGGCTGAGGGGCATCCCAAGGGGATGATTGAGGTGCCAGGTTTTTGTTTTATGGTTACTAGGTTTTATCATTATTGTGAGCCACCCAGAATTGTGTTTAACATGGGTGGCCATACAAATCTTTAAATAAATAAAATAAATAGATAACTATTAGAGAATAGGGCTGTGCAAAGATTCAGTTCAAAGATTCAATTCAAAGGCAATTCAATCAACTCTCCAAATTTAACCAACTTTCCAAATTAAATCAGAAATAAAATCAAATGATAAAATCAATATGAATTGAAGGCCTTCAAATAGATTTTGATGTGGCACTTGCACAAAAAAGAGTTTTTCTAAATTAATTCAGACATCCACGTTGAATTGATTTTTTAAATGGATTTCCTAATTGAATCGACAATTCAGATAGAATCAGGATTCTTATATCCATACTAGTGAACAAAAATGCTAGTTGGTATGTTGACATCACCAAGGAAGATATTCAAAAGTCAGACTTGTTTATAGCTTTTGTTGAAGGCAGAATTTGTGCTTGGTCCTGCAGAGAAAGAAAATCTGAAGTGCTCACTGAATAGATGCAGATTTGTAAGGCGTTCATACCATCTCAAACTTCCATGGGTCTTAAGTAGCCATCCAAACTACTGAGAAACATCCAGCTACTGGGTAAGAACAATTTTAGCACTTTCACACTTGGGGAAATATGTGTTACTCCTCCCATATAGTAATGCTTTCTGTGAAGGTATTTTCCATGTGGTTAGAAGACATACTGTATAACCACTTGTATATTTTGGTGAACCACTTGCTCAGAATACTTCCAAAATTTCCAATAGCCTTTTATGCTTGCCTCTTTTCTGAGACCTGTCCTTGACCTGCCCTTCCACAATCTCTCAGACCAATCCTTTATAGCCTAATCAATATCCAAGACACTGCAGTGGGGATGACTGACCTGTTGTTCACTAATTCTCTTAACTCCTTCCATTTCTCCTACTTCCCCCCCCCCCCCCGCTTCTTTTTGGCACTGCTTTTGCAGTAAAATCTGGAGCAAAGATTGGAACTGGAGCCTTGTGGAGGGTTTCGAATCAGAACAAGGCAACTTGTTATTGTGAGCCACCCACAGCCACCCATTCTATTTCATGTTCTTAAGAACCTGTCCCAAATAACTCCAATCTGCATTAGGATTCAGAGTACTCTATCAAGTTCTGAATCCTATGTTTTAGTATCCTAAAACATACTATGTTTAGTATCCTATCCATACTTTTTTACCCTGACCTACACCAATCCTTTTTCCATTGTTTTTCTCTCCTATCATAGCTTGCCTTCAAAATTCATTTTGTAAAGACTAACATGCCCAGTTCTTTCTGTATCTCTATGCCTTTCTTTCTAACACTATTGCATCAACACAGGCATGAAAATAGCTTTTCCAGGTCATGCCTCTTAAGAGTAAAAGCAACATATTCTTGATCTGATTGAATCACAGTATGCCACAAGTCTCTGTATACAAGGAGATAAAAACCCCATTCATTCTATCACCCTGAAGCATGGCAGTACAATTTAGAGCTACTCCATTTATGAATCAATGATGCCTACACATCTTCCTTTGTGCAGTGGGACTTTTGTGATATTACCTTGGAGACTAATTAAGCTGAATGTGAGTGCCAGAACACCTTGACACCAAGAAGGTTAATGGTCCAAGCCGGTCTGCCTCCCAGAGATGAGAAGCCCACATGGAAGTCAACTTGGCAACATTAATTGTTGTATTGAGCGGAGCAGAGCAAATGCTTCTGAAGTCATTCTTTGCCATTACATTAATGGCACTGCTGTGCGTATGTTCTTTAAGTAATTGGCAGTCTTTTTCACACAGGTCTCGTCCTCCATTTGCTTTCACAGAAGATTAGACACTATTGTATATACTATCTTCTCAGTGCGTAAGATTCATATATAGAAATGAGAATAGAGCATGTTGACAGGAAAAAAAATAGAAAGTCAGGAACAGGAGAAAGAATTGTAAGGGACTGAGAAGGACGGAGAAGTGAAAATATGTCAGGTTTGCATCATCCACCATTGTGCATAGCACCTCTATTGCAAAACAGAGCTTTAAGTATGACAGTTTCCATTATCTCAGAAGTTTGATCTTCATTCTATTTTAACAAAGGTGCTTGAATTAACAGCTGCTTTTGTTTGTAAAAGGCAAGATCTAAATGTTGTATGGTATCCAAGATCAAGGAAGGTCAGAGCTAAATTTAGACTTTGGAGCTTTGTACATCATCATTAAAAAATGCTTTGCAATGATGCATTAGTGTTATGATTCAGCATAACAGAGACAGAGAGACAGTTTGGTCTAGTGGTTAAGGTGCTGGGCTAGAAACCAGGAGACTGAGAGTTCTAGTCCCGCCTTAGGCTTGAAAGCCGGCTGGGTGACCTTGGGCCAGTCCCTGCCTCTCAGCCCAACTCACTTCACAGGGCTGTTGTTGTGGGGAAAACAGGAGGAGGAAGGAGTATTATGTATGTTTGCCACCTTGAGTTATTTATAAAAATAATAAAGGCGGGATAAAAATTAAATAAATAAATAAATAAATAAATAAATAAATAAATAAATAAATAAATACAAAAGATAATGACTCTGAGTTCCGCCACATGGAAAGAAGCGTGCTCGTTTTTCAAAACATTGAGGTGCCCCAATTTTCTTTGCTTCTCCTAGATTATGTAAAGTTTGTACTGACAGCATTACCAGCTATGTATTTCCACCTGGATCCCAGGGTGAAAACACATTAAGGTGCACATTAAGGATCCTTCTTACTTATGACGCATACACTCCTCCCAGCTTTACCTCTAGTAAATACATATTGTTTCAAAAAGAAGCAGGACCTGTTTGATTAGGGAAAAAATGGTGAGGGAAAAGAGAGCATTAAATACAAAAAGCAGCAAAATCTCCACCTCCACTTGGACTGTTTCTCTAAAACTATTGCAAGACTTTTAGATGTACTGTATTGCCCTGCAAATTACTGAGGTGGGGCGGGGAGCAGTATTGCTTTCCCTTTAGAATTTCCATGCTTAGCTGTCCAGAGTAAGGGCATGGGTTATTAAAACCAAACAAGCTTCTGGAAAGGAATATTCAACCCCACTCAAAATTGTAAAAGGACATGAGGCAAATGGGAAGGAAATGTGCTTGTGACAAGAGAGTAACATGTTGAGAGGACTTAATTCTTATCTACAAGTGCAGGGAATGACAGGAGGCATGTAAACAGGAGCTGGAATGAAGACAATAGTAGGAGTGGACAATAGTAAACAGCCAGCTCTTTTTGAAGGTCTTAATAAACATCTGGAGAAGATTCAGATGTCTTGCTCACATCCATTACTTATCATGCACCATTATTTTACTGACTTATATCCAGAGAAAAATTATAAAATTTGAAAACCCAAGATTATACAATCTCCAATGTATAAAAGAACAAATTATTACAACTACCCTGAAGACCAATGTGTTTAAAATCATCAGCAGCCAATACATCCAATAAAACCAAAAGCAGCTGGCAAAGGTGAACCGTCAACAATAACTGACACACTTCCAGAGCAACACGCCTCCATTGTCCACCTCCATCCAAGCATTGCTTTTTAGTGGCACCACAGGCAAGTCTCAAAAACCTTAAAGGTATAGCTATACTATATATATCTGGAACATATGTGACTTCTAAAAGATCTCCAGCATCTGCAGAGAGGGATCTTATGCTGAAACGAGCATAAGTTACACCCAAGGATTATGCAATACATTCCCTCCTGATTTAACAAATCAAGTGTTGCTCACAACAAAAGGAGGAAAGCAACAAATCTATATTTATCAATAGTGGATACTGTGGTATGTATTGATCTGAGATCCCCACCTACTTGCAAGTGCTAAATGAGACCCATAAAAGAGGAAGAAATATAAGTACGAAAGCCCATTTTTAATTCTTCCCTGATCAGCAATTTACCTCTTAGTTTGTCAGTTTAGTTTTGCTGGTGAATAAAATGATGGGCTCTTAGCACAATCCCAGCTCTCATTTAAAATGGAAATAAAGAATCACAAAAAGAGGGCAACAATCTGGCATCTGTTGAAAAAAGCAAGACAGAGATGAATCAATTGGATTTGGCAGCAGTGATACCCAAGACCAGAAGGAATATATCTGTGATGATGTGAAATGTAGAATTAACTGAAAAGCTTTAGGAACCGTTCACTTTTGGCAGCTCGCCCTTTGTAAACATAAGAGAACAGCTCAGTGGCTGCTTCTGAGCAACGCAAATGCTGCATTTTGCTGCAGTTGATTCATTACAACACACAACTGAAATGGATGGACAGCCCTAATTCTATTGCTCCATTATGAATTAGTTAACAAAAGGACAAGTCAGTCCAGATTAAACAATTTGGGGGGCATTTATACCTGATATGCTGACCAACTGAATATCATTTCCAACTCAATTTTTGATGAGTGCATATGCAATCTTCAGCGCATGATGAATGTTTGCGAACAAAGCATAAAACAAACTGAAGGAACAGTTAAATTGCTGGGCTCGGTCCATTACAGATATACGCAACTTTGACTCCCAACTTGGAAGCAGCCCACCACCTGCTGGAAAAGGCCTTCTGTCTTTGGAATCTCAGGCAAAATTAACATTTATTAAGCCCCCAATAGGCTGATGTGTACAACCCAAAGTCTGTGTTAGTTTTGATGAGCCATACATTGATCACACTTGCCTCATCTTTACATAAATATATTATTTCATGTAGAAAAGCTTGAACACTCAAGTCAATTGGTGGCCAATGTCATTTGTCTTTCTTTTCAAAGTCCCTGAATGTCACATCAAAAGTGGGAGGGGGAGAGGAGGGGGGACTGTTTCTGGTGCGTAGGGCTAATGCAATTGCCATTTATTTCTATATAGAATTTCAGAACTGAATTCATACATCACACTAAGTCATAATGTGGTTTGTTCAGCATTAGTTTAGGCAATGTATAACCTAAATGTGGTTTAGTCAATAAACTCTAGTCCTTATGTTACTTACGTAAGATTATTGAACTATCACATGTAAAAAATGCAGCATGTACGTGCTTATAGAATCTAAGAGCAGACCCGCACTTACTGTTTAAGCTGCCTCATCTGGTGCTCATGCCAACTTGATTTTAAGCCATCTTAAGAAAACATTGCCTGGATTGACACACTTTGACAACAGCTTGTAAAGTATTCAATCTGGATGGCAGGCTACCACTACTTCCTATATTGGCCAATTCTCCTTCCAGCTTTACACACACATGACATACATAGGCATACATACACACAGATTTGCACACACAGATATACATCAACACACATACAAAGTTAAATTAAATATATACATACAAAGTTAAAGCATATATATATCCAGCCCAAGGAAGCAGGCCATGGCAAACCACTTCTGAAATCCTGCCAAGAAAACTGCAGGGCTTGTCCAGGCAGCCGCTGAGAATTGGACACGACTAAATGGGAGGAATATATATATATATAAATCCCCTTCCCACCCCTATGGGTGGTATGTGTCTTCCTCAACCTTGGGCCCTCTACCAGAGGCCTAGGAGTTTGAGGGTTCTGCGCAGTATCTTAGCTGTTCCTAGCACTGCACTCTTCTAGACAGAGAGCTTGATGTTGCTCCTGGGATCTGTTGGAGCCACTCTCCCAGCTTAGGAGTCACAGCCCCGAGTGCTCCTACCACCACTGGGACCACTTTGGCCTTCACTTTCCACATCCTCTCTAGTTCTTCCTTCAGGCCCTGGTACTTCTCCAGCTTCTCATACTCCTTCTTCCTACACACATACACACGTACACAACAAACAGCTTTAAAAATATCCTTTTTTAGTATCCTGTTGATTCCTTTTAGAGCTACCTTTACCATGAATACTGTAGTGCCTTTTATCTGTTTGGGAGCAGGAAGTAAAATCCTTCTACTTCAGACAGCTGGAAAAATGGGGATTAAGTGCAGTGCTGAACTCCAAATAAAAGAAGCACAGGGAAAGAAAGGGGGGTTGTTTTTAAGTTGCTGCCAGGGCTTTCTCTTTACAGGGCAGGATTTCTAACTTGTACTGGTACAGCATTCATGGCAAGGGTAACTCTAAAAAGTATTTGAGACCATGTTGAACATTGATTTGATTGGAGGGGCATTCCTGCTTTTGGCAAAGTAGCCAGTGAAGTGCTGGGGTTAGCCCACAATGGGCTGAAGTATGCAGTCTGACATGGACAGGAGCACTCAAGATGACATATCATGGAAAAGTGTATTTCGAAATTGGAGCAGAAAAACATGCTCTGAAGTCACTTTGACAGCAAGTAGGGGATTAACAGAGCACGATTGTTGTCTACTTCTGTCCTCCAGAAATGGTTTCCTGTTTTGGAGATGGGGCAACTAGGCAACGTGGATAAGTTTTAAGATCATCCAATGATGGGAAATGTTCCAACTTTGAAGTAAGCTCATCATTTGTTCCTTACAGCAAGGAACTATTCTTTAACCAGGATTGTAAAGAAAAGGCAGGTTACTGACATTAACATAAGGAGAAGGGTGGTTTCACTAAGGAGCCTCAAAAAAAAACCCCTGACTTCTGCCCTTGCAGACCAAATAACCAACTGCACTCTGTTGATCTCCAGCAAAGGAGATCGTTACCTTGTCGTGGTGCTGGAGCTTGAGCACCTCAATGACACCATGAGCTAAACCGTGAAGGGACACCCAGGACGGGAAGGTCATGGCACAGAGGTCAGACTAAATACGATCCCTGGGGAAGGTAACGGCAACCCACCCCAGTATTCTTGCCGTGAAAACTAAATGGATCAGTACAACCAGAGATATGTCAGTATACCATCGGAAGATGGGACTCCCAGGTCGGAAGATGGTCAATATGCTACTGGGGAGGAACAGAGGATACGTTCAACTAGCCCCAGATGTCATGATGCAGCTAGCTCAAAGCCGAAAGGACGGCTAGCAGCCAACAGTGCTGGTGGTGAACGACAAATCCGATGTTCTAAAGATCAACACACCATAGGAACCTGGAATGTAAGCTCTATGAGCCAGGGCAAATTGGATGTGGTTATTGGTGAACTGTCAAGATTAAATATAGACATTTTGGGTGTCAGTGAACTGAAATGGACTGGAATGGGCCACTTCACATCAGATGACAACCAGATCTACTACTGTGGGCAAGAGGACCACAGAAGAAATGTAGTAGCCTTCATAATTAATAATAAAGTGGCTAAATCAGTGCTTGGATACAATCCAAAAAACGATAGAATGATCGCAATTTGAATTCAGGGTAAGCCATTTAACATCACAGTGATCCAACCACAGATGCTGAAGAAGCAGATGTAGATCAGTTCTATGAGGATCTGCAGCACCTACTGGATAATACGCCAAAAAGAGATGTTATTTTCATTACAGGAGACTGGAATCCTAAAGTGGGTAGTCAAATGACACCTGGAATTACAGGTAAGCATGGTCTGGGAGAACAAAATGAAGTGGGACATAGGCTGATAGTATTTTGCCAAGACAACTCACTGTGCATAACAAACACTCTCTTCCAGCAACCTAAAAGATGACTTTATACATGGACTTCACCAGATGGTCGACACCGAAATCAGATTGACTACATCCTTTGCAGCCAAAGGTGGCAGACATCTATACAGTTGGTAAAAACAAGACCTGGAGCTGACTGTAGTTCAGATCACAAACTTCTTATTGCAAAATTTAGAATCAGACTAAAGAGAATAGGGAAGACCCACAGATCAGTTAGATATGAGCTCACTAATATTCCTAAGGAATATGCAGTGGAGGTGAAGAATAGATTTAAGGGACTAGATTTAGTAGATAGGGTCCCGGAGGAACTATGGACAGAAGTTTGCAACATTGTTCAGGAGGCGGCAACAAAAAATGTCCCAAAGAAAAAGAAAACCAAGAAGGCAAGATGGCTGTCTGCTGAGACACTGGAAGTAGCCCAAGAAAGAAGGAAAGCAAAAGGCAACAGTGATAGGGGGAGATATGCCCAATTAAATGGAAAATTCCAGAGGCTAGCCAGAAGAGATAAGGACTTATTTTTAAACAAGCAATGCACGGAAGTGGAAGAAGACAATAGAATAGGAAGGACAAGAGGCCTCTTCCAGAAAATTAGAAACATTGGAGGTAAATTCCAGGCAAAAATGGGTATGATCAAAAACAAAGATGGTAAGGACCTAACAGAAGCAGAAGAGATCAAGAAAAGGTGGCAAGAATATATGGAAGATCTGTATAGGAAGGATAATAATATTGGGGATAGATTTGATGGTGTGGTCAGTGAGCTAGAGCCAGACATCCTAAAGAGTGAGGTTGAATGGGCCTTAAGAAGCATTGCTAATAAGGCAGCAGGAGATGACAGTATCCCAGCTGAACTGTTTAAAATCTTGCAAGATGATGCTGTCAAGGTGATGCATCCCATATGCCAGCAAATTTGGAAAACACAAGAATGGCCATCAGATTGGAAAAAATCAACTCATATCCCCATACCAAAAAAGGGAAACACTAAAGAATGTTCAAACTATCCAGTAAGGTAATGCTCAAGATCTTGCAAGGTAGACTCCAGCAATTCATGGAGCGAGAATTGCCAGATCTACAAGCTGAGTTTAGAAAAGGCAGAGGAACTAGAGACCAAATTGCCAATATCCGCTGGATAATGGAGAAAGCCGGGGAGTTTCAGAAAAACTGGGGCGCGGTGGCTCAGCGGACTGGGGCGCGGTGGCTCAGCGGGTTAAACCGCTGAGCCGTTAGACTGCCGACCATAAGGTTGGCAGTTCGAAACCGCGGGACGAGGTGAGCTCTCGTCACTAGCCCTAGCTCTCTGCCAACCCAGCGATTCGAAAGCTAATATAGCAAGTAGATAAATGGGTACCACTCACCTGGGACAATTTGCGGGCGTCCAGCGGAGGGTCGTCCTCAATCCAAGAAAGACCTGGAGGAGCGATGATGACGGCGGAGGACGACGGATCCGGAAATACCAGCTCCTGGACGTCAGCAGCCGGCGCGGAGCGAGGCATTCTGGGACTTGCAGTCCAATGCCTGCAGCAGAAGAGCCGGTTCCCTTCCTCTCTCCTTGTCGCGCGGTAACAAATTGTAAAATGTAATAACTGATGATGTATAACTGTATAATTGGATTTGATATAACATTGTAAGCCGCCTAGAGTCCTCCAGTAGGGAGGGGATAGGCGGGGTATAAATAAGACAAATAAAATAATAATAGACAAATAAAAACATCTATTTTTGTTTTATTGACTATTCTAAAGCCTTTGACTGTGTGGATCATAACAAATTGTGGCAAGTTCTTGGTGGTATGGGGATACCAAATCATCATGTCTGCCTCCTGAGGAATCTGTATAATGACCAAGTAGCAACGGTAAGAACAGACCACGGAACAACGGACTGCTTTAACATTGGGAAAGGAGTACGGCAGGGTTGTATACTCTCACCCTACCTATTCAACCTGTACGCAGAACACATCATGCGACATGCTGGACTTGATGAATCCAAGGCTGGAGTTAAAATCGCTGGAAGAAACATTAACAATCTCAGATATGCAGATGATACCACTCTGATGGCTGAAAGCGAGGAGGAGCTGAGAAGCCTTATGACAAAGGTGAAAGAAGAAAGTGTAAAAGCTGGGTTGCAGTTAAACCTAAAAAAAACCAAGATTACGGCAACCAGCTTGATTGATAACTGGCAAATAGAGGGAGAAAACGTGGAGGCAGTGACAGACTTTGTATTTCTAGGCACAAAGATTACTGCAGACGCTGACTGCAGCCAGGAAATCAGAAGACATCTACTACTTGGTAGCAGAGCAATGGCAAATCTTAATAAGATAGTTAAGAGCAGAGACATCACACTGACAACAGAGGTCCACATAGTTAAAGCAATGGTATTCCCTGTAGTAACCTATGGCTGTGAGAGCTGGACCATAAGGAAGGCTGAGCGAAGGAAGATAGATGCTTTTGAACTGTGGTGTTAGAGGAAAATTCTGAGAGTGCCTTGGACTGCAAGAAGATCAAACCAGTCCATACTCCAGGAAATCAAGCCAGACTGCTCACTTGAGGGAATGATATTAAAGGCAAAACTGAAGTACTTTGGCCACATAATGAGAAGACAGGATACCCTGGAGAAGAAGCTGATGCTAGGGAAAGTGGAAGGCAAAAGGAAGAGGGGCTGACCAAGGGCAAGATGGATGGATGATATTCTAGAGGTGATGGACTCGACCTTGGGGGAGCTGGGGATGGTGACAGCTGACAGGAAGCTCTGGCGTGGGCTGGTCCATGAAGTCACGAAGAGTTGGAAGAGACTGAACGAATAAACAACAACAAACTCTCTTGATGTATTATTCTTTGAGGAGTAAGTCTCAGCAATAAAGCCTTATTTGGTAAGCACCTGCAAACTTTAAAAGGTCAGGCAGCATGTGATCCAGGCTGAAGAGTATAAAAGAACCTGCCTGCCTGCCCCACTTACTTCTTACTCCTGTTTGTTTGTTACTTATGGTATGTAAAGAAAGATTTGTAACTCTTCCAGGGACCTGGAAGAAGAAATTGTAAATATTATTTGTTTATATGAAGAACTAATACAACTGCAACTGATTTACTACAGTGTCTCACTTCTTTGTTGGTCTCTGCTGCTGGGGCTTTTCTGCTACTTTGCATGTGCAAGATAGCACACACACGAACAGGTTATGGGCCCAGAAAGCACGAGAGACCAGCTCATCTTGTTTGCATCTGAAGATAAGTGAACTTGTGAAGTGCTTT
The DNA here is from genome assembly GCA_023362775.1 of Charina bottae. Taxonomy (NCBI): domain Eukaryota; kingdom Metazoa; phylum Chordata; class Lepidosauria; order Squamata; family Charinaidae; genus Charina; species Charina bottae. The sequence continues at coordinate 135,373,404 of JALMGJ010000002.1, read as the reverse complement.
TTTCTTTGAAGCTACCTGAGGATTTGGAGCTGCTATCAGTTTGCTGAGCTGAGGTAAGGAACCATGGCTACTTATCAATCCTTAGGAATGCCGCTTGAGCATTTATCTGAGACTAATTATTTAAACTGGAGTTTGAAGATGGAGATGTACCTTCAGAGGGAAGATTTATGGTCTCCGATAGGTGAGCCAACTCCAATTAATCCCAGCAATGCATGGCTTCGTTTGGATGAGCGTGCCAAAGCATCCATTATTTTGGGTGTTGAAGACAGTTAGTGAATGTGCATGGTTTGCAATTTGCTAAACAGTTGTGGAAAGCATTGAGAGACTTATATGTAAAAGCAACAGCTGGAAATAAAGTCTATCTCACTAGAAAACTTTACAAAGCTTTTTTATCTGAGGAAGGCAGTTTGCCTGAGCATTTAAACCACATTCAGCAGCTGTTTGTAGAACTACAAGAGAGAGGAATGGAATTTACACCTCTGATTAAGGCATACATTATCTTATCTTCACTGAATGAAATGTGGGATATGTTAATTTGCACCCTAGAAGCAATGCCCAAAGCTGATCTTACTCTTTCGTTTGTTTCAGGGCAACTGCTTGCTAAGTGGGAGAAACGAAAGGAACAGCAGTCTCCACCCATTTCTTTTAGTAAGCTGCCACATAAGAGAGCAAAGGAAGGGAACAGCAACCAGGCTGAGGCAACAGCTAAACGTTTACAGAAAGACTGTGATTTATTGCCCAAAGATCGAAAGGCAGGAAAGAAGAACAAAGAGGCAATGTGGAAGACCCGCCCAGAGTCCCTTGCATGGGAGATGGGCGGGGAATAAATTTGAAAAATAAATAAATAAATAAATAAATAAATAAGAAGGTTTTTCAAACAACACACATTGCACAAGTTCATGAAAACTATGATTCTGATTTCTGGGTGTTAGATTCTGGTGCTAATTGTCACTTATCTAACTGTAAAAATCTTTTGTTTCATTGTCGAAAACTAATAGACAAAGTGTTTCTATGGCTGATCGGTCTGCAATAGAAATTATGGGTCAAGGTGACATGTATCTATCTTGTTTGGGAGAAACTGTTAAAGGTGTGCTGTTTGTTTCTAAATTACAGACAAACCTTTTATCTATAGCCCAATTAGTAGTAGCTGGATATGTCATAACATTTAAGATAGTTGTGAGATACGTAAGAATGGTAAGTTGTGTGCAACTTGCGTACAAAGAGATTCATTGTACATAGTGCAGAATGCTAAGAGTAAAGCTGCTAAAGCTGTAACTGGCAACATGTTACAAAGTGCATACATTTGCTACACAGAAGATATGGTCATGCAAATTTTAGATACATAGCACAAATGCCAAAGTTATGTACTGACCTGAAATTAAAACCTTGTAATAAATATCTAGACTGTATAATTTGCAAGTAATGCAAAACACATAAGGCTCCTGTGAGTAAGCACAGAGACAGAGTTACAACTAGACCTCTTGAAATAGTTCATTCTGATATTATTGATCCTTTTGCTCCATGTTTGGGACAAGCAAGGTACATACTGACCATAATGGATGATTTTTCAAGATATACATTTATATATCTGTTGAAACATAAAGATGAAGCATTTGGGAAATTTTAAAAAATGGAAATTTAAAATGGAAAATTCCCAAAACCTGTGTCTGCCTTACAATGTGATAGAGGAGGGGAATTTCTTTCTAACACTTTTAGAAAGTTCCTAGCAGAGAAGGGGATAGAACAAATTCTTTCTAACCCTTACACTCCTCAGCAAAATGGAGTTGCTGAAAGGAAAGGTAGAACACTTCAAGAAGCTATGATGTGTTTGCTTAAAGATGCAAAATTACCTTTTAAGTTTTGGGGTGAAGCAGTAGGAACTTCCTGTTATGTTCAGAAAAGACTGCTTAATTGTGTGATTGAGGATACTCCATTTCATCTGTTTTATGGTATGAAACCATAAATAAGCTCTTAACTATTTTATCGAGATTTGTCATTGCTCTCCTCCCAAGAAGTAAACGTCTTCTGATTTCCTGGCTGCAGTCAGCATCTGAAGTAATCTTTGCACCTAGAAATACAAAGTCTGTCACTGCCTCCGCTTTTTCTCCTTCTATTTGCCAGTTATCAATCAAGCTGGTTGCCATAATCTTGGTTTTTTTTTGAGGTTTAACTGCAACCCAGCAGATAGCACACACACCAACACACTCTGTTCGATGCTACAACTGCCAAAAACTGCAATCCATGGGAGAACCTATAAATTATGGAGGAAAGAACATCTTAACCTGTAAAATGGTGCTTATTCTGAGAAGGACTTTGCCTTACACAAATTTTTGTACTGTGTCTGTCATCCCAGCATCTTTTTCCAATAAACCTCCAGCAAGAAGAAAGAAGAAAGAAGAAAGAAGAAAGAAGAAAGAAGAAAGAAGAAAGGAAGAAGGAAGGAAGAAGGAAGGAAGGAAGGAAGGAAGGAAGGAAGGAAGGAAGGAAGGAAGGAAGGAAGGAAGGAAGGGAGAGATTATATTGGTTATGTAAAAGGCATGATTATGCTTTGAAACTGTAAAATGTGTTGTAAAGGTTACAGAGGCAAGTTTGTACAGAAAAGTATGTGATGTGAAACAGAATGCAGCTGAAGGTCACATTGAATTAGGAACCACAGTCAACTCCTATCCCAGTTTCTCATTACTGAAAATCCCCAAAGCCAAAAAGGTTCTACTTCTTTTTATGTTATTTCCATTGCTCCAGTTAAATGAAGAAGTATGCACATGGATATGGGCGCCCGCAGGGGGGCAAATTATGAAGCATGTATTGTGACATCATCATGCAAATATGGACTCTTGTCCTTGCATTGCAACATTGCATGCAAGTATGTAAGGGACAGAGCTTGCATTGTGATGTCATGATGCACATTTTGTCATTTTAAGGAAATGTGTCCCTGCATATGCATGGTCAATTTCTTTTCTGAGAATAACAATTGCTGTCACTTCATGATATAAAAATTATTTTTAAACTGTTTAAAAACTATAGCTGCTCTTCTGTGCTCTTTTATATATTGCTGAGTCTAGGTGATTGCATATTTCTTTGTTTCACTTTTTCATTACATTTCTCATCCCCTTCCTCTGTCATTCATGACAGCTTACAGTACCAGAGAGCAAATCTTGGTAGGCCATAAAGAAAAGCATAGGTGAATTATAACAGCTTGGACTGTAGCATCAGCTCAATTCAGAAAATGCTTATGGACTGAAGCACTGGAAAGGAATTTATTTGTCATAGGACAGAAGCTGAAAGGGTTCTTAAAGCAAGGGTTCCCACAAAAACTGTAAAATTCATTCATTCAATTTATATAGACACCCATCTCAAATTCATGACGCTGGGCAGCATACAACAATTAAAAGCAATACAAAAAATAGGATACCATATAAAACCATGTAAAAAACCATATCACATACTTCACAGCCAAGGTCAACAACAGTCAACCATACAGGCTCTACCGCACACCCAGATCCCCCAGCCTGGTGGCAAAGCCACATCTTTAAGGCCTTACAAAAGGCCAGTAGGCTTGGGGCCAATTTGATCTCCAGGGGGATGATGTTCCAAAGACCACAACAGAAAAGGCTCTCTTCCTGGGCCCTGCCAGATGGCATTTGCTAATAGACAGGATCCAGGCCACATCTGTCCTGCAGGACCTAATGTGACAGGTAGATGTAACCAGGGAGAGGCAGTCCCTCAAATGCAAATATCTTATATGTGAAACTCTACACTGTTAACTATTTCTGAGTGCACTAATCTGCATAGATTTGGGTAGCTATTAGTGTCTTATTAAACAAATTAGTGTTATTTCATTGTTTAAAAATAAAGTCCATTTAATCTGCAAGGAAATTGCCATGAACATATTTGGTGTTAGGCTGTCAAGCATGCTAAAGATAAAGTCTTCATAGACACTGAGAACTTTATTCTGAAAGTTGTATTTTCCCACTCAATATCTGCACAGAAAAAAGAACTTTGAAAGAAATTATTTGATTTTTCTAGAGGTAGAGTAGAAAGGAATTCTGGAGAATACCACGGCTACATGGTTGCCTCTAAACCCTTCCATCACTGGACAACTGACAAGTCTTATTTTGTCAGCACAGAATGTTTTCCAAACTAGATTGAGAAATTTCCGAAACTGCCTGACAATGAACACAGAATGTCAAATGATCACTGGAAGGACATCACGCAAGTACAATTTCTTTTCTTCTCAAAAAAATAAAAGTCTGCTTATTATATTTTATGACACTGTTAAAAAATTGAAAGAGATGACACAATTGCTGTTGAAATACATTACATCAAGAAATCTTGATGAGAAAAGCTGATCCCCAAAAAGAGAAATGCATTATATGGATATTTTACAAATGCAAAAAATGAATGGTCTCCGTTCATCTGAAACCCCTGTTCATCTGAAACAGCATCCTAGAAGGATTTTTCAAGCATTTCTCAAGTGTGCAATTGCATATCTGGAAACATGGTTTAAATTTTTTGAAAAATGATTTCTTTTTCTCTTCCTCCTCTGTTATTTGAGCTCTGCTAGTCAGATACTTTTTCAGAGGTGGAATTTTTATTGAAAGGCTTAATCTTGTGAGCTTGATCCAGTTGGATATGGATCTATACTATATGCTGAATTTATAATATTCAGAGCAATCCTGGACAAATTAAAATAATTAAGGATTGGAAACTGAAAAGCTCTGCTCTTGAATGGAGAAGCATGTTGATTTCTTTCCTAATACACTGTCCGTATTATCACTTGTACTGAACATACTTGCCTTAATTGAATTTGTTGAATACATATTTTTCTTATATGCAAAACATGTGGAATGAGAACCAAAGTAAGGGAATTGATAAAGAATGAGCTTTTCACAAATATGAAGTCTGTTCCCTGATGTGCTGATTTCCCATGATCATAATTGACCTTCCCCTTCTTACAGCTGCAAGAAGGAAACAATATTACTCATGGAAAAGATTAATATAATTGAAAAAGCAATTTTAATTTAACCTGTCAGCTGCTCAAATTGCTTGAGACGTTATTACTATCCAATTCTGATTTTTTTTAATTTTGTTTTAAAAAATTGTTTTGATTGCTTATTATGAGGTAGCATTCAGATGAAGTTATTTGTGAGAAGCACCATTGAAATCAGTGTTGTAATTAGTCATTATGACTAACTTGAATTCTGTCCATTTCAATGAGATATAGTAATGGCTAACTTGGAGTGAATGTTACCTATGAATTCCCAGAACAAAATGTCTAGAAAACCATTGTATAAATGGATCAGAGATGTTGTAGTGTGTTTCTAATTAAACATAGTTTGTGCTCTGGCATAAGCAATGGATTATTTAATTGAAATACAGCATTCCTGTGGCAAACCCATCTAGAGGTGATATGAGTTGTCTGTTCTATACAGATCCAAATAAACACCACTCCATCCCTGACTGATCTGTTCCCTTGAGCAGAACATGTGTAAAAGCACAAGCAAGATGTATCAACGTGTCAGTCCAGTTTTTGTAGCATGGCAGAGTTTAGCCAATGTTTAGAGAAAATACTTACTTCATCCAAAGTTTCTAAAAGTCCCAGATGATTTGCTGGCATTCATCCTGCTATAGTGGTCAAGTTGGGGAAGGGGGAGGAATGTAGCATGGCAGATATCATATGGCATGATGAACTTGAGGAAATGGCCCCACTAAAAATAGAAAGGATTTCATTTGGTTTTGTTGAGAGATTATGGCTGGTTGGGTTTGCAAAACTTGCTCTACAAAGTTAAAAGAGGGCTGTGTCATTTGTGGTACAATTCGCTGTGAGAACTCAACCATGCATGGTTTATTTGTTTGGAAACTATGTATCATGGGAGAGCCAGTTTGGTGTAGTGGTTAAGGCACCAGGCTAGAAACCAGGAGACCGTGAGTTCTAGTCCAACCTTAGGCACAAAGCCAGCTGGATGACCTTGGGCCAGTCACTCTCTCTCAGCCCTAGGAAGCAGGCAATGGCAAACCGCTTCTAAAAAACCTTGCCAAGAAAACTGCAGGGACTTGTCCAGGCTGTCTCTGAGAACTGGACACGACTGAACGGATTAAAAAAAATGTATCATGGGAACAGTGATTATGCTTTGTTAACACTTTAAAGTGGCATGAGAACCCAGCCTATGGGTTATTATTCTATACTTAATCTATAAAAACACATTTAATTGGACAAAAATTGTTCTAACTCCAGCAGTGCAAATGACAGCAGAAGATCTTTCTTCTTAGCCATTCAGAGAAAAGGACAGGTTTCATGCCATGTTATCCAGATTCCCCAAAACCTGAACCTGAACTAAAATAAACAAACAAGGCCAGATTGTCAAAGGTTCCTTTGAGACTGTGTCCAATTCCCTGCAGGTATATTTAGAAAATGTTCTTACTTTCAGGGTTTCAGTGTATTGTCGAAGGCTTTCACGGCCGGAGTTCAATGGCTGTTGTGGGTCTTCCGGGCTGTGTGGCCGTGTTCTGGAAGTTGTGGTTCCTAACGTTTCGCCAACATCTGTGGCCAGCATCTTCAGAGGGCAGGAGCACAGATAGAAGCAAAATCTCTGTGCCCAGGTAGAGTGGGAATGTTCTATTTATAGAGCTAAATTATAGGAGATTAGGTGGGGTTTTTTGTTGTGTTGAAATGTTAACGAGTGGCTCATGAGCGTGATTAGCATGTTCAATGGCTGTTGTGGGTCTTCCGGGCTGTGTGGCCATGTTCTGGAAGTTGTGGTTCCTAACGTTTCGCCAGCATCTGTGGCCAGCATCTTCAGAGGGCAGGAGCACAGATAGAATAGATACATGGGAATACAGATAGAATAGATACATGGGAAGATAGATAGATAGATACATGGGAATACTTCTCACAATGAACATGCTAATCACGCTCATCAGCCACTCGTTAACATTTCAACACAACAAAAAACCCCACCTAATCTCCTATAATTTAGCTCTATAAATAGAACATTCCCACTCTACCTGGGCACAGAGATTTTGCTTCTATCTGTGCTCCTGCCCTCTGAAGATGCTGGCCACAGATGCTGGCGAAACGTTAGGAACCACAACTTCCAGAACACGGCCACACAGCCCGGAAGACCCACAACAGCCATTTCAGGGTTTCCTTCAAACTTCCAGAAGGTATCTCCATTTCATTCCCAGCTCCTGGCTGCATTAATATGATAATGATGAGTCATTTAACACTAAATTCCAAGGGCGAAGCCAATTACTTGTATGCATATTGGTTAATGGGGGAGATGCTAATGAGACCTTTTGGAGCTTATGTGAACTGAAATTGACCTATCAGAAGGTGTAATGTCAGATCACCTAAATTGTGCTTGACTGAATTCATCAGAGAGGTAATACTATCCCAGCAGCAAGGAACAAAAGCAGCTGTGCTGATTGACCAATGTTTCTATAATTCTCTTAGGATGCAAGAGCCACTGTGTACTTTTCCTATTGCTCCAGTAATGGAGAAGACTCTATTCTAGATGATTTGAACAGAGCTCAGCATACAGTTCCTTCCCCATGCCAGCATTGTTCCCTTTTGGGGTGAAATCTGAAAAAATAACTAAACAAAGACCACTCAACTACTACTCCTTGAATCAATTAGTATTGGTAGGCAAAGGAGAGAGAGGAATGAAATATGAAGATCAACAAGTCTATAGAGTAATACTGTGGATAAAATGGGAAATGAGGAGAGAAAGGTTTAGAAATATAAGCAGCTCTGTCTTGAACATACCGAATATGACATGGCAATGAGACATCCAAGTATTATTTAATTGCAAATTGTTTAATTTTAAATTTTAATTTAATTTTGCCTGTTAGATGCCCTGAACTTCGAGGCATGAAGGATGGAATATAAACTGAAATTAATAAAGATGCACATAACCAACCTTGGCTGATGTCAGAACTTAAACCAGGTTATTACTTAAATGGAAACCACCTGGGAATTTCAGAGCCGTTAGTTCAACTAGGAAGTCAAGAAAACATAACCCATAAGGCAAACCATTTCTGTAATGCTGCCAAGAAAACTGCACAGATTTATTCACCAGAATTGAAGCTCATCTCATGGCTGTATTGACTTTTAGGGTTTTTATCACACCAGCAAACTCACCAGTTCTGTGCTCCCAAGACAGCTTCTGAGTGGGCCAGCTCACCACCATGATCTTATCTTATAATGACATGTAGCTACAGTCTCAACAGGTTGATGCAATGCTTCCTAGAAACAGTGGATGGCACCTTCCCAAAGTGGAGATTATATGGCTAGTAATGGGAGAAGGAAAAGGAAACAACTGCAGCAATAGGGAAGAAGGAAGAGGATAAGGATGAAACAGGGGAGTGTGTTTTTGCAGTAGACAGCCCCAAACAGGTTGATATATAACTTCTCCCAACTTGGTTGCCAGGAAGCATGCAGCTTCCTGTTAACAAATCCTGAAGTCAATTATCTCCTCAAAACATAAGGTTCTGTGTGAATAGTTGATAGAGTGACCATTCTTATTCATATACATCATCTTCTATCTCTTACTCACAGGCATGCCAAGCCATCCTTCCATTCAGATGTACATATCAAGTATTTTGACTGCTTCACTTGTTCCTCACCTTCCTCTGAGATGCAGTGCCTGGAAGCTTCCTGAACTTTCATGAAGTGGCATCTCCCCAGTCAGAGGCGAGGCTTCTTGGAGGGAAAGGGGACTTAGTGGAGGCTTCCCACCCCAGAGGCAGAGGTCTAGCAATACATCAGACTAGTCAGCCTGCTTTGCCTGTTTAGAATTAAACTCTGACACAGGCATGAGTCCTCATATGATAGTGGTTGGACCTAATGTTTTATTTAAGCCACAGCTTACTGTGTGTGTATAGAGAGAGAGATACAGATATTTTTTAAGACCCAGAAAGTAATTATAATTGTTTGTGAATCATGGGACATGATAGCTACAAAAGTATTTTAAACAGAAAAATTAGGTATTGTCGAAGGCTTTCATGGCCGGAGTTCAATGGCTGTTGTGGGTCTTCCGGGCTGTGTGGCCGTGTTCTGGAAGTTGTGGTTCCTAACGTTTCACCAGCATCTGTGGCCAGCATCTTCAGAGGGCAGGAGCACAGATAGAAGCAAAATCTCTGTCAAAATCTCTGAAGATTTTGCTTCTATCTGTGCTCCTGCCCTCTGAAGATGCTGGCCACAGATGCTGGCGAAACGTTAGGAACCACAACTTCCAGAACACGGCCACACAGCCCGGAAGACCCACAACAGCCACAGAAAAATTAGGATTTCACCAAATAGTCCTTACTAATTTAATAATCTGGGGAATGAAGCTAGTTATTTCAGAGGGATGGACATTTATCCTATGAGCAGTATAGTGTAACTCTTGGCCATTTTTTATTGTGTTCTGAGCTGCTGTGTTCTTCAGCATTATTTATTATGAGTTGCTATCTCCTCTTCTTCTGTGTATTAAACTCATGGCTGATCCCATCCATTCAGATTCATCAGTGGATTTACATTATGAGGCTACAATCAGCCAAGCTTCATGATGACATTACTGAATGAGGACCACTAAGGGTAATTTACATGGAGAAGCCAATCCTTCCACAAAGTTTGGTAGCCAATTGTTAAATCCTGCAATGCCTGCACACTTATCTGGAAGTCAGCCTTGCTAAATAGATGTATGTGGAATTGCACTGCACATTTGGTACTGATAAAAATATTTATAATGAATAGAGCCGTTTCTGTGTCCATCTCCAATAAACAAATATTGGTAAACAAATGCATAGAAGTGTGTATGTGGGTGTGCATGCATATCTATAAATTTGATACAAAAGACACAGAAATCTGATCAGGTTGTTTAGAAGGTCAGAGGATAAATGGGAATTGCCCCCCCGCCCCCCGCCACCATTTTTCTTGTGATAATTGCTGGTCCTTCCACAACCTTTGGTTATGTTCTGGTCTGCAAGTTTTTGTCATTACTAAATATTTAGTAATATTTAGTGACATCTCCCTGGGGAAAGGTGGAGTAGGGCGTGCTGGAAAGCTCTAATGTGCTTTATAGTTTCTGTAGATGCAAATACGGTCAACAGTTGCTTGACAGGGAGAATAAGGAGATCAGCAGGGGCTTTGGAGACACCAAGAGGTAAATGAAAATGCTCGGGGGATAAATGTACTGTGTATTGTAGTTGCTTGCCCTTGAAAGAATGTAATTACAGGTTTCACTAGAGGACCGTGTTGCCCCACCGCCATGCATAAGCAGAGCATATTTATTCCATTACTTCTTTACCCTGCTGGGCTACTGACACTTTGTTAATGGGAAACTTGTGGAGTGGTAGGATTTACCTAGCATATTTGGCAAGCTAGCAGGCTTACTCACGTAGTACTTTCACATTCAGAGCCTGTCACAACCAAGAGAACAGATATGTCAGGCCTGAAATCCCCAGGTGATCTGTTCTGCTTGAATCGGTTCACAGCACAATAGACCTAGATATTTGTGCTGCTATGAGTTCAGAGATGCAAAATAGGTTAAGGCAATTAAGGTGATACCTTTTATTGAACTGCCTTCTGTTAATATAGTGGTAGACTTGTGAATTAAACACTTCTTCATTAGATGTCATGGAAAATTATCCATATCTCAAGAATATGTAAACAAGGATGATCACTTACTCAGGGTTCAATTTTGTATTCACTTATCTAGCAGGAAGACTCCCTAGGCGCAGCGGGCCTTTTCCAGCAGAGAGGCATACAATTGCACAGAGAGAGGCCAGCTGGGCAGAGCCGAGCTCCATAAAAGAGAATGATCTGGATGTGTTAAAAGTTCTGGGTCCAATTCCCAATTGTCTTTTACTCTATGAAAAATTCTTAATAAATATAAATAATTAAAAAGGGTTTTTTTAAAAAAAAAAAAATGTTAGAGCATACAAGCTTATGAATTCTCCAGATATTTTTGTAATATCTTGCCTGTTCTTCATCAGGCAAAAGGTTGCCAAAAAAACCACCAAGGGATTGTATTTGTACTATTTGAACTTGGATGACTCATTCTAGAAAATAATGCTAGCAGACTTCTGTTCTGGCCCAGAACAGGTACCCACCATTGTGTGTGTGTGTGTGTGTGTGTGTGTGTGTGTGAGGATAGTGCTTTGGCAGTGAGATCAAAGCCCCTTCCCATTTTTATGTGTCAAACATATGTAAAAAAGGGGCAGGGCTTCTATCACATGGTCGCAGCCACCATCTTGAATGTATTCGCTTGCCATCTTTATCTTTTTTGTTTTATTGGTTTTATTGTAATTTCTTTGTTGTTGAGAGTCGGACAGCATACAAGTTTAACAAATTATTATTGTTGGCGTTGCTATTATTGTTATTGATCTCCCCCTGCAGATACCCCTGACTAGATCCCTCTGTACTCTTATTTTATTCTCCATACTTGTCATCGTTTACGTGAAAAATCTACAGGAATCAGTTGGGAGAGTTTATATGAAATATGGGCTAAGGTATCACCAATCTGTGGATGCCTCTCCTTTTCATCGAATACAAGTGAGATGGTGGCTGTTCTGTGTTAGTATTCAAGCAGGGTCATGGGCTAGTTGAGCCCTAATCAACTCAGTCCCAAGAGGGATACTCCTTGGCTTTTAGTGCCTGGCAAAAAGATGATCATTCTGTTCTGGAGGAAGTTTTCCTTTTCTAAAGGATCAGGTTCATAGTTTGGGCATGTTATGGGTCCATCATTCTCATTAAAGGGAGCTCAATAGCCTGGCATACTTTCTATTAGCTCAGGCAAATATAAAACATACCAAAAAGAGATACCTTGGGACAGTGCTCCATTTGATTTCCTTGCATTGTGAATGAACTAATTTTTGAAAGTAGTCTGCAAACTTTATATAATCCAAAGCGATACGACTAAACTGTTAAATGGGACTAACAATGAGACTGTTCAACTGTTACAATAAGGAAGGATAAACCATGACCCATACATTACATATGGCCCACAGATTTAAGGCTATTTAAATTCAGCAAGAAAGGTATATTATTCCCCCAAGTTTAAAAAAGAAATTAAAAGTCAAAACAGATCAATTAAGCCTTCCAGGAGCATAATACAGCTATTTATGGAGGTGGAGGATGAAAAAAATATATAATTTGCCAATTTTATTTGTAATAGAGGCAGTCATTTCAGCCCCACCACCCAAGAAGTAATTGAATCCACATTGTTCTTTCGGTGGCCCTCCAGTAGAACCCCAAGATCTGGGCTGCAAACTCTATGGGAGCAAAGAAATAAAGAAACTGCCTCTTTGCTGCTAGCTAGTGTTGAGTAGATTTTTGCAGCCCAGATTTGCTAGTCCTATTCCAAAGCAAGATGATGATGATGATGATTCCTAACCAGATCAAAGTTGTCCATTCTTGCAGTTTTTCCAATACAGTACGAGCATATGCAGATCCTAGAGCCCTTAAACACATTCCTGCAGTAGCCCCCACCTTTTTTTAGTCTGGGCTGTCTGTCTGATTTACTGTTTTTAGCTGTTTTTATGTTTTTTCTAGTTTTCTACACCGCCCAGAGTCCACTGGAGTTGGGCAGCCAATAAATTTAAATAAATAAATGCATGCATGCATGCACAAATAAATAAATAATAGTGGTACTCAGAAACAAACACTTGATGCTGATGTTGTGGTCCTTTGCCATGAAGACTTTCTTATTCTTCCAGGGTCTTAAAGAAGTGTGTTTGGGGGGGGGGGGATACAATGCACCCATGCACTTTTAGGTCTATATTGTTGACTTTACTCTGCTTTTATAGACTATCACAATTTTACCCTTTGCTGCTGATTTATCTTGGCTGTATGACAACACTGTCTTAATCACTGCTTATTTTCTATATTCACATTTTAATTCATCTGTATAATGGCCAGAGAACTCCTAGTATCCAATAACAATAAAAGCATAATTAGCGAATAAATGTTAGTTCAAGCAAAGGGGAAAAAGGAAGTCATCAGTCGGGCTCCAGGGTAGAAATATGTCTTAGGAGAATGCTGCAGGCAGTGACCATGAAAAATATTCCCCTATGCAAGTTATTTTTCACTCTTGTCCTTTTTTAAGCTTGGCATCTGCCTATACTGATTTTACCTATGATTTTACCTCTGAAGTTGGTCAAATCCAATCAGGTCAAATTCCTGGACATATGTCTTCAACAGTGTTTTCACATCACCTATAATACATTTTTGGATGACATCCCGGAATATATTACTTTACTTCCCAGAGCAAAACAAATGTAGAAGTGTGGATGGGAATCCAATTTACTTTGTGCACTGTGTTCTACAGGGTTCCAGTTTGTTGATATATCAGGTTAGAGAATGCACAGAAGAGGTGCAAGGCATCTGTAGCCCTCCAGCTATCCCAATATTCCCCTTAATTAGCCATTCTGGCTAAAACTATTGACAGTCGTAGCAGCAACTACTAGGTCCCCCACCACTGGAGCTGCAGCTAGATAATTTTAATTCCAGGACTTAGTGATCTTTCCCTAGATGTCACATGCCTTTGCTAAGGATAAACATCATTTCTCCTGAAATAATTATTATTATTATTATTATTATTATTATTATTATTATTATTATGTGTGTGAGAGAACATATTAATTGATTGACTGAATGTGTACTGTATGTCACCAAATCCAAATGGATTCATGCAATTGTTCCCTGACTACAAAGGGTTTAAAAACAAAATAGCAAGAATGTTGTGGAAAGCTGCATCATTCCTACTGATCATGGTATAGCTATGATATAGATCAGTGCTTTCCAAAGTGCCGCCGTTGGCGACACACCAACGGTGGCAGCAGTGGCGGAGCGGGGGCACGCGGGGGCGGCGCGCATGTGCACGGTGGCGGCACAGGGGGTGCGCGGTGGTGGTGTGTATGGCGGTGGCAGCGGCCTCGCTAAAACGCGGAAGCGCTGATGGTGCGCCACTGCCGTCTTCACTGCCACACAATTCCTTACAAAAGGTATTCTTATTCTTAAAAAGTAAAGGTTCCCCCCACACATTTGTGCAGTCATGTCCGACTCTAGGGGCCGGTGCTCATCTCCGTCTGTTAGCCAAAGAGCCAGCGTTGTCCGAAGACGCTTCCACAGTCATGTGGTCATGACGCACGCGGAACGCTGTTACCATCCCACCAAAGTGGTACCTATTAATCTACTTGCATTTGCATGCTTTTGAATTGCTAGGTTGGCAAGATCTGGGGCTAGTGCAGGAGCTCACTCTGTCACGCAGGACTAGGGATTCGAACCTCCGAACTTGTGATCTTCCGATCGACAAGCCTGGCATCTTACCCACTGAGCCACCACGCCCCCTTCTTATTCTTATTCTAAACTAGTACAAATAGAGATTTCTTTACAACAAATATTTTTCCCTATCCTTATTTCTAAAAACGACTATCTTAACAATTTCGTTTCCTAATATGAAATATCTTCTATATTCCTATCTATATTAACTATTCTATGCTCTACAGATTGACATTCCTGTATTCTACTTTGCTCTAACTTTGCCTCAATTTAACCTTTTGTATGTCTGGTTCTTTAAACTTATACCAGCTCTCCCCAACCTACTATGCTTTTGTGTGGCCTCTGATCAACCAGGTGAGGGGTAGAGGGGCAACATCTTCAAAAGAGCCTCTTCAGATATCTAAGAGGGAGAAGGGACTTCAAGATTGTAACTATCTGTTGAAAAGAAGGTCGGAAGACATATTTCTTAACTTTAGTTTTTTTCTGTTTTTTTGTTTTGTTGTTTTGTTTCTTGCCCTTCCTTTTTTTCTTTTGATTTGTCTTTTACTCTATGAAAAATTCTTAATAAATATAAATAATTAAAAAAGAGCGTCTTCAGGTAGGCTCTACAGCCATTCTAGGCCATCACGTAGATGGGCCACGCATGATGAACTCATGCTCCAGGCTGCTCAGTGTTACCAGTGTTTGGACTTTCTTTGAAGTTGCTAAAGCTTGGGGTTTCAAGAAGCTTGCCAGTACCAGGGTCATCCTGAGATTTGCAGGCACATTCTGTTAGGATTAGGTATTTTTTCCTCTGGTGTTTCATTGCAACTGCTGCTTCACATTTTGTTCCTCATCCAGCCAGTGGCACTTGACCCACCATATCCTTCAGCATTTTATTTTGCTTCTTCTTTCTTCTTGCCTCCCTTTTGATCTGCTCCCAAGGTTTCTGCTCCAGCCAAGCCCCCTTTTAAAGGACTGGCTTTCTTAAAGCACTCAGGGTGGGGCTCTTAAAGGAAAACAGGGGAAGGAGAGCATAAGTTTCCCATTATCACATGTACTTTCTTCCACCTAGAAACACACATTCCATGCCATTGTAGGAGGAGAGCCATGTTACTTTACAGTAGCCAAAACTCAGGAGGAGTCTGGCAGCACCTTTTCCAACTAACGTATTTTATTAAAGGGCATGTGCTTTCATGAGCTACAACTCATTTCATCAAATGCACAGAGTGGCTACACTGATGTAGGATTTAAAATGGGATAAGGGAGGCAAGGAAGTACAAAAGTGGGGGCCAATAAGAATGATCAGGAAGTTCTCGTTTTTCTTTTTCTTTTTAAATGCCCTCTACAAATGTTAAATGTCAGTAGTTTATAGCAGGGGTCCCCAACCTGTGGGCCACGGCCCACTAGTGGGCTGCAGCCTGTTAGTAACTGGGCCGTGGGGCTCCTGCCCGCAAACCCCGCCCCCTTCCATGCGATTGGCTCCCGCTCTCAAACCCCGCCCCCGGTGTGCGTAATTGGCTCCTGCCCACAAACCCCCTCGCCCCCCCCCAGTCTGTGGAAAAATCGTCTTTTGAAACTGGTCCCTGGCGCCAAAAAGGTTGAGGACCCCTGGTTTATAGCATAGAAGGCATTCTGGATCTCTCCAGTGTCCACCACCAAGTCCAAGATCATGTTGACTCAGATAACTGAGAAGGTCTGAGAAACTGCTGGAACACAAAGGGATTGGAAATCAGGATACCACTAGCATCCTAAGGCTGAGTTATCAAAAATTCCTTGAACCTGAATGACAGTACAAGCTGCCCTAAAGACAAGCTGCTTTTCTCTTGATACTTTTAGCCATCTAGCCTAGCATTCTCTTTCCAACAGTGACCAGCCAGATATTGTTTTCCAGCAGCAGAAGAAAACAACAGTTCCAGAAGAAAGGCTTCCAACTAAGGGGAGAGAGGAAACCAGATGGTGAAGATTGATGCTTCAGAAGAACAATGCAAGGGAAGGCAGAAGGCAGGCAGGTTTTTGTGGACATTATACAGAAGGTAAGGAGAGATAAACTAGAAGTGTTTTGCACTGCATTTTCATACATCTTGTCCAAAGTGGAATCCTTCTGATTCTGCATCAGAAGCTCATACATCTTACCATAGTTAGAGAGATGCACAAATTCTCTTTTGCATTCAGAAAAGTTATTTTTATTATTGAACTGATCTGTTGCAATTATATGTGTCATTGCCTTTGGCTGGAACATGTATTGATTAATGTGTGTGGAACCAGGAAGCAAAATCTCCTACACGTCTTGTCTCACTATCTTTCATACTGAAGGCCAAAATGCAACTCCTCAACTTTCTCAACCAACATTCCAAAACAAATTATGAAAGTTGCCAATAATCCTGACACCCCAAAAACACAACACTTTCTTGATTTTCTCCAACATCTTTAACAGCCTTTGTAATTCCAGAAATCAGCAAATGAAACTGCCTGTGATACCTGTAGACTGAGCTTCTGTTAGAAGTATGGGAGTAGATATCACTGAGCAATACAGGCAAGCTTAATCTATCCATGGCTTGCTTGCTTATTTTATTTTATTATTTTATTTTATTTTATTTTATTATTTTATTTTATTTTATTTTATTTTATTTTATTTTATTTTATTATTTATATACCTCATCGTAGGCTCCAAGGAAGAAAACCAAGGCATAAAATGAATACACTGTCCCTTCAAGATCCTATTAAACGAGCTTGCTTTCAATCAACTCTCAAGGAACATCTGCCTATGGAACTTCCTGAAAATGTTGAGGAACACTGGACTAAATTGAAGACTTCTATTATTTCAGCGTGTGAACAAACTATCGGATACCAGACTAAGAGACATCAGGACTGGTTTGATGAGAACGATAGTGAGATTGAACATATTATTGACAAGAAAAGGAAAGCCTTCCAGATATGGCAAAAAGATATTAACTGTGCCGTTAAGAAAAAAATCTACGCCAGTGCAAAGGCAGAAGTCCAAAGAAGAACTAGAGAACTTAAGAACATATGGTGGATAAAAAAAGCCCAAGAAACCCAACATTTTGCAGATGCTCATGATGCACGGGGCTTTTTTAATGCCATAAAGGCCATCTATGGACCAACAAACCATGGTACAAATCCCTTACGCTCAGAAGATGGTGCTAAACTTCTAAAGGACAAAGAGTCTATTGCACTGTGCTGGAAAGAGCATTACTTGTCAGATTTCTTATACTATATGATATTGGTAAATTGGATTTCTTTTCAATGCAAAAGTGTTTTGGCAAATTGCATCTTTTACAAAGCAAAGCATTCTCATGGTGACGTGAATGCCAGGTGGCTGGACAACAGAGAAGCCTTGGCGTTGTTTACGTCCTCATGAGATAAGGAGCGAGAAGGTACCATATTATGGCTAGCAATGGAAATCTTCCCATGAGAAGATATCCTCCTGATTTCCCTCAATGGGAAGCCGTGCTCAGGCCCCCCTGAGCAAGGAAGGAGGGGGGAACTCATGCTGTGTGCTTTTAGGCCTAGTGTGTGTGTAACAGCTAACTTCCAGCCAATCAGAATGCTAGAAGAACTGAATATACAACCATGCAAAATGGTGTTGTATGTCTTCTTGATTTCTTGTGTCTTTTAGCCATGTAGTTCTTCACGTGTTCACTTCCCGTGGACTGGGCAGAGTGAGCTATGCCTGGCTTTGGGTATAGGCCATGGCAGGACCTCTGGCCCTGGGATCAATACACGGAACTCTGCTTATAAGTTCTAGTTTTTGTTTTCCTTTTACAATGATGTATCCTGTATATTCATCTTTTTCATTGTTTGCGATAATGTACTGTATCTGCATTATTGCCCTATGCTAAACAGTAAACACTGTTGGCCCTAAGAAGCTGCATTCTTGTCTGTTTATTCTCAAGCCTCAGTTTTTCCCCTTTAAGCCAGCATATACCCCATCAGGTTATGGTTGCCCAGAGAGAAATTTGCGTTTTCTTTGCTGCGTTGGACCTGGCTGTGAAAGGGAGTTTGTTTTTAGAGGCTGATTTTGGAGTAAACATGTTTTCTTTGAGTGGTCAGCAATGGCTGAACAGTGTCTGGTCAGTCTGCCATTTGGGGCTTTAGATGGCACAAACTATCTGACCTGGTGTGTGGAGATGGAATCATTCTTTTTGCAAGAAGAAGATTTGTGGCAGTAAGTGGCAAATCCACTTCCAGGGGATCCCTGGAGGATCCAGAGAATCTCTCTGAAGAAGTGCAAGCATGTTTGGACTGTGCTTATGGCATTTTTGCTTTTGGGACTCAACTCCTCTGAATGGAATTATATCAGCTACCCAAGAACTGAGAAATGGGTGCTGAGAGCTGATGGAGCCTTTGATACACAGTGGAGCTCTGTTGCCCTTGGTGGTCTATTAAGACAGCTTTATAGTTTGAAGCTGCAACTGGTGAGACTGTGATGACCCACCTTGGTGAGTTCAAGACTTTGTCTGCTGCATTTGAACAAGAAGGCTTGTTTTCCTGAGACTGTGAAAAAGCGTGCGTGATTTTTGCCAAGCCTGGACAGCAGTTTTGAGTTACTGGTCGAGATTATTTGCTGTGGATTATTGTACAAGCCACTTCCAGGAGCCGTCTGAGAGTGTTCCAGTTGCAGTAAAACCTGGGATGGAATTTACAATAGCCGTGTTTTGGTGTGCTGCTTCTCAGAAACTTTCTACAAGGCTCTTCCCTGCCCCGATGCCCAGCGGAGGCCTGGTTTACGAAGGGAGGGGACGCCAGATGCCAGGAGTCAGCTGAACAACGAATCTAAGTTTTCTGCTCTACCGGCTGCTGTGTGTAAGCATTTCTACAGAGACTCTGTTTTTGAATTCAGCTCGCTGTAAAGTTTGTAAACATGGACTTATTGTTACAAATTTCAGCCTTGAGTTCAGCAAGTAATTTTAGCTGCTAATTCTGTGGAATGTATATGTGTACACTTGTTGTTTTTCTCTCCTCAGTGTTCCAGCCCTGGTCAAGTCTGAGTATACTTGGTGCTGAATGTTTCATTGTGATATGAAACTGCTTATGATATGAGGCTGAGTGTGTTAGAGACAAACCTGTAACATCAAGTGTGTGAGATGCTGTGGAGATTGTGTGGACAGGACATTGTGTGTTTAATGTTCCCCACATCATAAATGCATCCATAAAGTTTTCACAAAGTACTGGGGTAATCCCGGGATGGGAGAGTGTGTCTCAGATAGCCAAATTGCATTCTGAGTTAGAACCCAGGAAATGTGCAAAAGTTTCTTGATTGTACTGTGTGTAAACAATCTAAAATCAGAACTGTGTCTGTTGCTAGGCAAAGTGACAGAGTGTTAACTAGACCATTTCAGTTGATTCATAGAGACCTAGTTAGCCCCCATGTCCCAAGTAATGGTGGGGTGCGAGTTTCATGTTCCTTCTGGTTGATGATCATACCTGCTTGTGTTGTTGCTACTTGTTGAAGTCTAAAGCGAAGGTCTGTGCTCGCTTTGAAGTGTATGTAGCAATGGTAGGATGAAAATAAGGTCAGTTTCAGTCAGATTGTAGTGGAGTGTTCTTGAGCCATTTGTTAGAGAATTGGCTTTGCAGGAAAGTATTCTCCCAAAGACTTGCCAATGTTGGAATTCTAGCTGAGTGTTGGTGTTGTGAATACCATTAAAAATAGCCTGCTGTTAGTTGCTCAGGTGCCACCCCATGTCTGGGGAGAGGCTGCCTTGATTGCAGTGTGTGTTTCTAACTAACCAGGTAGTAGAATTCAACTGTAAAAAGAAGTTGTTTTTCTTTGGTATGGCAAGCGCCCTTCACTGAAGTACCTGCATGTCTGTGAAACATTTGCGTGTGTTCACAACCCCAGGTCACAGAGAAGGAAGAACCAAGGAAGCAGAGTGCTTCAAGTTGTTGGTTGTTGGTTGTTGATTAAAATCCAAGGCTTATCGTTGTTTCATTAAGCCATGGTCAAATCCAAATCTCCAGAAGTGCTTTAATTTTTAAGCAGCCTACTGGTTGGGAAAGGTTATGCTAAGGTTGCAGAAGTGTTGCTGCATTGCTAATGTAAACCTACTGTCCATGGTTCAGTAGATGGGCAAAAACCAGTTCAGGTTTCTTCTGTTCCCCGGTCTCCGAGTGTGAAAAGGGCCCCTCAGGTGAAGGAGTGGAAATTTCACCTGAGCAGTTGCAGGGCCTGGAGGGGGAGTCAGGTATTAGGGAAAAGAGATGGTGATGAGGAAGCACAGTGGTCATTCCTCATGGGTCCTCTTATTCCAGGGTGTGAAGCCTGACAGATTTGTGATTTAGCAGGTGACAGTGTGTCAAGTTACCTGAGAAAACCCAGTCTTTGCTAGATGTGTTGCTCCTGCCTTTGAGAGGCAAGGAGAACGTTGGAACACAGCTGTGGATAGTTAGTTTGAGTTTTGGTGAAGTGTTAAAAGTAACCAACCTATCCTTTGTTTTAGTAAGCTGTAGGTTCCAGATGAGTGTTCAGAAAGACATTTCTTTCTGATAATACTCTGCAGTGTAAAGCCAGTGTTGCCCAGGGATTTGTTGCACAAAAGAAGTTTGTGAACTGTGGATCTAGTGTATGCACCCACAGCTAGGCCAGAATATTTACGTGTGGTGTGTTTTCTGGTTGCGTAGCGTGGAAACAGGTGTCCATTTACATATTGTGATATTGGCACAGCATATTTGAATGTAGATCTCCCTGAAACAGTGTGTGTAAGGCAAGCGTTTTGGCTCTACGGGTGTGACAGTTCCCAAACAATCCATTGACTTAACAGGGTGCTTTATGGATTTTAAAGCAGGCCAGTCATTGATAGCATGGTGCAGATGCTAACTGGGATGTGTAGAAAACGTGCTGTTTTCTGTGGTACATAAGAGAGTGTAGAAGTTTGTGTAGGACTTCGTACTTATGTAGTTGTATTCTGCTTAGAAACTGAAGTTTTCCACCTTGAATAAGAATTTATCAGTCAGCTGAGGTAGTTTTGCCAGCTGAAGGAGTAAGGCACAAATTCAACCATTTATCTTGGTGTTGAAGTTACAAGAGCCCAGAACAGAGATGGTTCTTGGTTTCCTACAGAGTGTCATTTGTGTAAAGAAAAACTTATCCTTAATTTGTTATACAGTATATCACTCTACAGTAACGCAGTGGACATGCCCTGAATTAGTTTTGCCCAGGTAGGGTACCAAGCCTGAAAAATGGTGTAGCCATCTCTGTGAGGCTTGCAAAGGGTTGAAAAAGTCCTGAAAATCAAAACATTCCTTTGCTTCTACCAGCTAGCAGAATTGGAATTCCTTATCTATGCTGGCTGCGATTTTTGCAAAGGAGGGGACAGAACATTTGCGGGCAATGTTTGTCTGTTTCTCTTTGCCTGTGTTTCTATTCCTGCATAAGTTGTATTATTATGTATTTGTATGTATCTGAATAAAACATTGCATGAAGTGTATATTGTGCATTATACATATGTGTAACAAGTGTTTTTAAACCATTTTCTAGTGTTGATGACTATTGGTTGTAAAAACTGTAACTTGAATAGTGTGATTATTACATGTATTAACCTTTGTTGTTTCTGTTTCTGTACAAATGTATTTTAAAGCTTTGAACAACTTCCATCATTGTTTGCATTGTGTCGAAATCCAATGTGGAGGGGTGTCAGATTTCTTATACTATATGATATTGGTAAATTGGATTTCTTTTCAATGCAAAAGTGTTTTGGCAAATTGCATCTTTTACAAAGCAAAGCATTCTCATGGTGACGTGAATGCCAGGTGGCTGGACAACAGAGAAGCCTTGGCGTTGTTTACGTCCTCATGAGATAAGGAGCGAGAAGGTACCATATTATGGCTAGCAATGGAAATCTTCCCATGAGAAGATATCCTCCTGATTTCCCTCAATGGGAAGCCGTGCTCAGGCCCCCCTGAGCAAGGAAGGAGGGGGGAACTCATGCTGTGTGCTTTTAGGCCTAGTGTGTGTGTAACAGCTAACTTCCAGCCAATCAGAATGCTAGAAGAACTGAATATACAACCATGCAAAATGGTGTTGTATGTCTTCTTGATTTCTTGTGTCTTTTAGCCATGTAGTTCTTCACGTGTTCACTTCCCGTGGACTGGGCAGAGTGAGCTATGCCTGGCTTTGGGTATAGGCCATGGCAGGACCTCTGGCCCTGGGATCAATACACGGAACTCTGCTTATAAGTTCTAGTTTTTGTTTTCCTTTTACAATGATGTATCCTGTATATTCATCTTTTTCATTGTTTGCGATAATGTACTGTATCTGCATTATTGCCCTATGCTAAACAGTAAACACTGTTGGCCCTAAGAAGCTGCATTCTTGTCTGTTTATTCTCAAGCCTCAGTTTTTCCCCTTTAAGCCAGCATATACCCCATCATTACTACAATCTCCTTAATCGTCACTCTACTGTGGCTGATGAAGTCTTCTTGTAAATCCCGCAAAAACAAATAAGGAATGAGCTTGCAGTACCCCCTAGTTTGGAGGAAGTCAGTAAAGCCACTAAACAAATGAAAAATAACAAAGCTAGTGGACCTGATGGGATTCCTGCTGAAGTCTTTAAAGAAGGCGGGCCTGAACTTGCACAACAACTTCATAAGCTCATCGAAAAAATCTGGATGAGTGAGGAGATTCCAGCAGACTTTAGGGATGCCATAATTATCACTCTCTTTAAAAAGGGTGATAGAACAGACTGTGGAAACTATCGAGGCATCTCCCTTCTAGCCACAGCAGGCAAAATCCTGGCAAAGATCATTGCAAACCGTCTCCTATCTGTATCAGAAGACATCCTCCCTGAAACGCAAAATGGCTTCCGCCCTTCCAGGGGAACAGTGGATATGATCTTCACTGCACGACAGCTTCAAGAAAAATGCAAGGAGCAAAACCGCCCTCTGTACATGGCGTTTATTGATCTCACTAAAGCTTTTGATACTGTAAATCGTACTGCTCTCTGAACCATCCTTCTGAAAATCGGATGCCCTGATAAATTTGTGAACATCTTGCGGTTACTCCATGATGACATGATGGCAACAATCCTGAATAACAATGGCTCTCAAAGCGATCCATTTAAAGTGGAATCCGGCGTTAAACAGGGATGTGTTATTGCTCCAACCTTATTCGCTATCTTCATCGCTATGATTATGCACCTTGTTGAAGAGAAACTTCCTACTGGTGTAGAAATTATATATCGAACAGATGGAAAGCTTTTTAATCTTAGTAGGCTGAAAGCAAAAAATAAGGTAATTGCAACTTCTGTTATAGAACTTCAATATGCTGATGATAACCTAGTCTGTGCACACTCCGAGGAAGATCTTCAAACTATCCTAAACATCTTTGCAGAAGCATATGAAAAACTCGGCCTCTCGATTAACATTAAAAAAACCAAAGTGCTTTACCAGCAAGTTCGAACCAATCCCTCCGCAGCGCCATCAATCCAGCTTAAAGGTGTGTCACTAGAAAATGTCAATCACTTTTCTTATCTCGGCAGCCATCTATCTACAAAAGCCGACATCGACGCTGAAATTCAGCATCGCCTGAGCTCTGCGAGTGTAGCTTTCTCCCGAATGAAGCGTAGAGTGTTAGAGGATCGGGACATTCGCAGGGAGACCAAAATGCTTGTTTACAAAGCCATTGTACTACCAACCCTTCTGTACGCCTGTGAAACATGGACCCTCTACAAACGCCACCTCCAACTTCTTCAAAGATTCCATCAACGCTGCCTCTGAAAAATTCTGCAAATTACTTGGGAAGATAGGCGGACTAATGTTAGCGTATTAGAAGAAGCGAAAACCACCAGCATTGAAACAATGATCATCCAACATCAACTTCGCTGGACCGGTCATGTTGTTCGAATGCCTGACCATCGTCTTCCAAAGCAGCTACTTTACTCCCAACTTAAGAATGGAGAACGGAATATTGGTGGACAGCAAAAGAGATTCAAAGATACTCTCAAAGCTAATTTTAAAAAATGTAATATCAGCATTGAGAACTGGGAAGCCCTAACTCATGAGCGTTTCAATTGGAGGTCAGCCTTTATTAATGGCGCTATGGACTTTGAAGAAGCACGAGTACAGGGCGAAAAGGAGAAAAGAGCTAAAAGGAAGGCACGTCAGGCAAACCCTCATGACCGTCTCCCACCCGGAAACCTATGCCCTCATTGTGGGAGGTTGTGCGGATCCAGAATTGGCCTTTACAGCCATTTACGGATTCACTGTTAAAATTTTACCCTTGGAAGACAATCTTACTCGGCTACGAGTGATCGCCAATGAGATGAGCTTATTTTATTTTATTATTTTATTTTATTATTTTATTATTTTATTATTTTATTTTATTTATTTTATTTTATTTTATTTTATTTTATTTTATTTTATTTTATTTTATTTTATTATTTTATTTTATTATTTTATTTTATTATTTTTATTTTTTTAAAAAAACATTTATATAGCCACCCATTTAATAACAACTCTGGGCAGATTACAACCAAGACTTCTTGAAGAACAGCTGGAATCAACACAAAAAAGCATAAATGAAAACTTCAAAGACTACTGTGCCTGGAGCTTTCCTGGCTGATAGATTTCAAACCTCAGCTTATGCCACCATAACCACACAGCCACTTAGCGAATGGGCAGCCATATAAATCTGATTAATTACTTAATTAAACACCTAGCCATCCCCCCATATGCTACAGGTTATTTGGTGGTCTTTTTTCTAAGGCTGCCTTGCCTTCCTTGTTAAATCTCCTACTGTGTTGCTATCCTATCTAAATAAATAACAGAAACATATTCAGCATCAGATATTCATTCACATTTAATCACATAAGGTGCTATTAGCCACACAGCAAAAAAAATTTGTTTGGTTTTATATTTTAAAAAAAACTGTAATTTTTTTAACCTGACAGAGTCCCTTTAATTAAGTGATCAGATGAGCTGGAGCATGAATAACAACGTGCTAATTCATGCCTAACAAGTTAGGCATAAGACCAAGAAAGAGCCTCGTACCGCAATTTTTAAAAATTCATTAAAATACTTAATATGGGCTTTTTAAAAACACGTGTTAATTTAGCAAGAGAACTAATAAGTTATGAGCAAGGAAAGTACATTCTTTTAATCTTCCAACTTGTAGTCCCAGGAGGCTGTGGGATCTCTGATACTTTCTTTACACAATATAATAATCCACAGTAACATTAGATGCAATGAAGGGGATGGGACATTAAAATGGAAGTTTTGGAAAGGTAGTTCAGGGTGAAGGGAGACAGCACATGATCAGCACCTTCTGAGGCTCCAGAAGCTTCAATTAGTCATGGCTTTCTTTTAAGGAGAAACTTATCATCCTCAGAAGAAGTGTCTAAGTAGCCATTTATTAACTGTTGTAAGTATCGTTAGGAGGCAAGGTGTGATGGAATAGAGATCTGGGCAAGATAGCAAGGGAGATCAGAATGCCATTTTTCCTGTTCAGAATGTCATTACACATTCCATCGTGGCATATTACTGAGATGATTAGTGGCATCAAATGACTCTGAAAAATGATTATGTACCATTAAAAACATTAGTCTGTCTGAAACCAGCACAAACAAATGGCCGTGCAGGGGATGAGTCATTAGTTTTAGAGGCTGGCTGATGTGACTGGAAAGGCAGGCAAATATCTTTGCAAATTAACACGTGCAACAAGTTAGAGGGGATATGGTTGAGGTGGTTTCTCCAGGAGATGAGGAATTATTTTTTTCCAAGAAGGTGATGGGGTTGTAGAGAATAGTTCAATTGTGAATGGCTAAGAACAGGGCTGAGCAATGGGTATAGGTGGGAATTAATATTCTGCAAGAGCAAGGGCAGTTACAGACTGACAAATTGTTAGTCACCCAAAGTCATGTATACGGGATGGCTGGCCATATAAATTAAATAAATAAATAGATGGATAGATGGATGTGGATGTGGATCTCAAAATAGCTATAGATTATATAGTTATGGATATGGATATAGGTACAGACACAAGACAATACATATTTATACAATAGTCCTAGAATAGCCCTTCCAAGGCTGAAAGAACACATCGCCTTCTTAATTTTATCATATTTATGGTATTCTAAATGGTTATTTTAATGTTTTAATGTTTAATGTTCGAGATTTTGATGATTTGTAAACCGCCCAGAGTCCCTTGAGGGAGTTGGGCGGTGAGAAATCGAATTAATAAATAAATAATAAATACAATACAATACAAAAAGGACTCCGATGACTTGTAAAATTTGTTTGATCATGATTTATTATTGGAGGTTTAAATTCAACAGGAGACCTTGTTAGAGGATGTACTCCGAACATATGCAGAGTGCTAAAAAAAAATCGGAGTCATTAAGCAGTAGAAAGACCCAGTAAATGGTATAAGATGCTCGTAATATAGTTGCCCTGTATGCCAAATATGGGCTTAGCCCAGCTAACACTGAATGCTAGCAGACATTCATTAGATTTCTTAAGAAACTTTTGTCTCCTATTGTGAACTGTAGTTCATGCAAATGGTTTTCCTGGGGCTTCTTGGCTGCTTTTCTTAAGAAAATGTCTCTGCAAGAGCTAAGTCCAAAAATAGTGATTCTCAGTGACATGCAGCAGCTACTGAAGAAGAAGGAAGAAACTGAACCCCAGATCAAGGCTTATTATGAAATCCTGCAGGATCAAAAAGGTCTTGGGGTGAGTGAACCACGTAGATGCTGAAGGCTATCCCCTTCAGCATCTACAAAATGTGGATATCTGCCAAGTCCAGAGAGTGAGACACAACATCACCTTTTGCAGAATGATCACAATGTTGGAGGTTCCAGCAAATCAGCATGCCTCATTAGCATATGGGTGATTGCTCTAGGAGGCAAACTCTATGTGCTTCTAGAGGAAGCTGCTTGTTGCCCCTCCCACTTCATCTTTCTCTCTCTCTCTTGCTTTCTTCCACCGGTGAAGAAGGACCATGTGGCTGCTGGTCCTTCCATGGAGAGGCCATGTGCTAGGCCTCAACTCCAGAATTTTCCCCTTTTCTCCATGCAGCCCTGGCAGCAACATAGGGCCAGGGGTCCACAAAGTTTAGGGAACCAAAGAAGAATCATTTCTACTGAAATGGATGTAACTGGGCCAAATAAACATAAGAACTCTTTTGTACTTACTTTTGAAACTACGTTGTCTAAGCATGTAATTCTTTATGCTTGGGTGGGCTATGTGCTTAAGATCAATAACCTATATTTCTCTAGCGTGCTCATTAATGCTATTAAGATAAAAACTCCTTTCTGTGTGTGCGTCTTTCTTGCTGTTATACGCTCTGCTCCATTCAGTGGTACTAGCTGCCCACTAATGGTCTTCACACAAAACATCACATATGCATTAGCCATATGTCCAGGAGAAGGAGAAGCATGGCAGGGATGAAGTATAGGCTTGAGCTGAAGCCTAGAGCCAGGCTTTGCCTCTTCCCTTTGCCCAAGTGAATGCTATTCTGCCTGGATCCCCAGAAAACTTCTTACCTTTGCAAGTGGATGCTGAGATAGTTGAGTTTGGCCCTGTCAATAGCCACAGCTTCCAGGCACTGCAGAACATTGCCAGTGTGGTGCAGCACAGCAAGGACAAACCATTAAGCATGACTGTGGTCTGAAGAGGAGGAAAATTCCCTCTTGGGCTCAGTCTGAAATGCTGGAATGGAAAAGGACTTCTGGGTTGTAATATTATTCCTTTGCAAAAACGACTTCTGATGATGCAGCTCATGGTTATTTGGGGACACCCCAGTTTGATGTTAGCATCTACCCAAAAATGCTGGAAAGTTGAAAGTGAATTTGGAAGCTTGAACATTTACTATATTTCATATAGATGCCATTTGGAAAGTTTTCTGATACCCTTTAACCTGAGTGTAAAGACAGCAGGGAGGGTGTGAAGCTTTATTGTGGAATTTGGCAACTTAGTTCTGTAGATAGATTGGAGGAGGGAGTGGCAGTTATGATGTCTTCAATTCCTGGAGGAAAGAACCTTTTGGTTCTTCCCTATTTGTTTTGTTAGGGAGCTAGCCAGTAAAGAATTATGCTTTTCCTAAGGGGAAAAACAGGATATAAAGACCTCAGTTCTATCTAAACTATATATTGAAGAAAGGGAAGAGAAAAAGAAAGTTCTTTTTTGTCTCTTAAACACAGAGACTCATTTTATTAACAGTGGGCCGCATTAGAAAAGACACAGTCAGGAGTACCCACAGAGAGGAGGTAAAAAATGTCAAGTTGGTGGCTGTGACCATGTGGTTGATGTAATCGCATGATTACAGTGCACGTAAAAAATACTTTGGCACCTTGATCATGCAGTTGCAGCTACCATCTTGACTTTTTTATTCCACCCACCCATCATGGATGACCCTGGGGGCTAGCATGTGAAGACCCTTCCCCTTTTCTACATCTCTTATTTGACCTAGTGGTCAAAACAGCTCATAGATGCAAAGAGATTGTGCAATGTCCACCATTTATTGAATAAACCACCATTGGCTGTGTATACTGTAGAGATTTAACTATTGGACTAGGACTAAGAGATATTATTTGTTTGCTTTCTTGCTAACTTGTTTATTTTTTATCCTGCTTTTCTATCCATTGAATAATCAGTGTTCAAGTCCATCCTTGATCATGGAAGGTTACCAGGTGACTCTGAAGTTGTCATTATCTTTCAGCCCAACCTATCTCAGATCTGTTGCTGTGAGATAGATTGGAGGAGGGAGTGGCAGTTATGATGTCTTCAATTCCTGGAGGAAAGACAGGATATAAATCTAATGACTATAATTTCTTAACTCTAATGACCATGATTTCATAACTCTTTAAAACAATCCTGAAAAAGAGACCAGTATCTTATTCAGTATCTGGTGCAGACTGGAGCTGAGCTCTTATGACTTGTTTTAGAGTCCTCTAAGGTAGCCTCCGATTAAGATGAGTAAATTGGAGGTACATCCATATTAGGCTCTGCTCCTGTTCTCTGGAAATTAATGGAAGCTGCAGAAGGCAATCTGAGCCAATTTCATTACCCAAAAGTAGAACTGAAAAACAGTTTAAATTGAGTGGGCTTTGCAAATTTTCATTCAAGATTGGCTTGGCATCTCATCTACATGTCCAACAAATGGCATTCCTAATCCATTGCCAATATCCACACACACACAACACACACACACTTTTTGTTAATTCAGGTTTTATTTTATGAGTAGCAGATTTGTTCATTTAATATTCTCCATTGTTTAATTTGGAATTCTCCCAGTTCCTTGATATTTCTCGAATTTGGGACAGCCAGGATATTGGATGTTGTGTACAACTCAGGGCCTAGTTGTATTATCTTCAGATCTTTCTAGACATGGGGAAAACCTTACCAGTGTGGGACTCCAAACAATTTATCCTATTCAATGCATACCGAATCCAGCACTGTACATGCCAAAAGCTAAATCGTGCATATGGCAGTGAATGCAAATACAAACTGAAGTAGTTTGGCACCTATATAAGCAGATTTTTTTCCTCCAATCATCATGCACTAAAATCTCTCTGTATTTTAATGGAAAGCATACTGATAAAGTCCATCTAAAGAGATGAGACATTCTGAGAGCCCCTCCCCCCACATCACCCAAAAGGACTAAAAAAACCAGCATTTAGTGCTTTTCCTGCTTTTGTTTTTTAATCTAAAGAAAATATATCTTCACAGTTCAACTGGCAGCATATTAGGAACTTGCAGGATTTAGGATTCTTCATAGCAATTCCACTCACATCCCATCTACATTAACCACCAGCACACCCTCTCTAGGGACATTATGAGGTAGGGATTTCTTGAAAATGGGAAGCTCCAAACAGCAAAAACTAGAATGGGGAGAGAACAGCAGTCAGTTTTTCCTCTTCAAGATCTGAAGTCCATCTCTAACTTCAGACAAGAATTAACAATCCTATGAGCACTGTGGTATTGTAGCAAGCACCACAAGCCTGCACTTTATACCCTAATTAACTGAATATACAAAATTGACAAATTTCTACATTCTTTTTAAGTCATGGCTAAGCTTTCAGAAAGCAAAGTCATATCCTACAGTGCCTGAAGATTAATATAAGAGAACAGCAATAAATGTAGTTCTTTCTGAAGAATATGATCATTAGTCCACCATTTGTTGTTGTTCAGTCGTTTAGTCGTGTCCGACTCTTCGTGACCTCATGGACCATAGCACGCCAGGCCTTCCTGTCCTCCACTGTCACCCGGAGTTTACTCAAATTCATGTTCATTACATCGGTGATGCTATCTAACCATCTCATCCTCTGCCGTCCCCTTCTCCTTTTGCCTTCAGTCTTTCCCAGCATCAGGGTCTTTTCCAGTGAGTCCTCTCTTCTCATTAGGTGGCCAAAGTATTTGAGCTTCAGCTTCAGTATCTGTCCTTCCAATGAGCAGTCAGGGTTGATTTCCTTTAGGATTGACTGATTTGACTTCCTTGCAGTCCAAGGGACTCTCAAGAGTCTTCCCCAGCACCACAGCTCGAAAGCATCAATTCTTCGGCGCTCAGCCTTCCTTATGGTCCAACTCTCACAGCCATACATTACTATTGGAAAAACCATAGCTTTAACTATACAGACCTTTGTCGGCAAGGTGATGTCTCTGCTTTTAATATGCTGTCTAGGTTTGCCATAGCTTTCCTCCCAAGGAGCAAGCGTCTTTTAATTTCATGGCTGCAGTCACCGTCTGCGGTGATCTTGGAACCCAAGAAAATAAAATCTGTCACTGCTTCGATTTCTTCCCCTTCTATTTGCCAGGAAGTGATGGGACCAGATGCCATGATCTCCATTATGTCCACCATTATGATGACAAAGTCCACCATTATGATGGTGTAAATGAAGCCAACAAGTAACAATCTGAAGTATGAAGCAGATTCTGCTTGGACAACAACAAGACAATTCACATATTACTCCCATGAAGATTAGAGGTTTTTCAGCAATATTTGCACTTTTATTAACTCTATGACTCTGTTCACACAACACAGTTAACTGATTCAAGAGTTGGGTCAAGAGTTTTGTGGGGAACCTGTCAATTCTCAGGCAGTTGAATTTAGCCCCAAACAGAACTAGTCATTTTGTTGTTGTTGTTGTTGTTGTTGTTGTCTAGTCATATACAGAATTAAACTAATTCCACTTTATCAGATGTGTCCTGGGAACATCTAAACCCAGTCAATCGATCCATTTTGCATGACTTTGTCATTCAATCATTCAGTTGCTTCTGATTCTTTGTAACCCTATGAACATAATTTTGCCAGGATTGTCTGTCTGCAACTGCTTCTTTGAGTTCTTGTAAGCTCCTGCTTGTACCTTTAGTGAAAACATATACAGTTTTCAAGCATCAGGGTCTTCCCCAATTATTCTTCCCTTTACATTACATGTCCAAAATATTTAAGGCAAAGTATGTGTTCAAAATATTTAAAGCTTTACCATCATTGTTAATCTTTTTAGTGAGTGATAGGGTTTTACATCAACTAGTATTGAATGACTTGTCTTTCCTGTGATTCAAGGTATTCTCAACATTTTTTTCTACTACCACACTTCCATTTTTCTTCATACAACCTTTTGGATGGTCCAGGTTTCACAGTCATATGTTATAACTGGGAAACCCATGGCCAACATACGTTGGTTTTGAGTGTCTCATATTTTAATATTTAGTCTAGATCTCCAGTAGCATTTCTCTCAGGTAGCAGACCTCTCTTTCGAAGAGAATATTTGTAGCTCAGGGTTGAACTGTCGACTCCTTGGTGCTCTCTGAGCCTTGTTGTTTTCTTGCAGACATTTCATTGCCAGACTAGGCAACATCTTCAGTGCGAAAAGGGAGTGGGACTTGCTCTCTGTTGATATCCCATGGCTTGTCCTGCTTATGTTGGTGGAGGTGTTGTTCTCCCCTTAAGAAAGGGCATAATAAATTAATTAATAAAGACCTCTCTTTATTTTGTGGCTTCAGTCACTATTCCTTGCAAATTTGTGTCTAGGAAGAGAAAGTTTGTTATCAGTGCCACTTCTCTGCCTATTTGAATTGGGCTGGCATTGCCTGTTGATACTATCTTTGTTCTTTTACTATTGAACAGTAGTCTAGCTTTTGCACTGCCTTCCTTCACCTTTAACAAGAGTGTTAAGTCTGCTTCATTCCAGCTTTCAAAGTGGTATCATTAGTATATCCAAGTTTGTTGAAGCAATTTTCATTCCAATTACTATTTCTTCTAGCTCTGCATTTCTCATGATATATTCTGCATATAAGTTAAATAAAGAGACAGTGTGCAACCTTGTGGACTCCTTTCCCAATTTTGAGCCATTTACTTCTTCTGTATTCTGTGCAAACTGATGCTTCCTGTTATCATACAAATTATTCAATAGTCAAATGAAGTTGGCTGGGTAGACACATGATTTTGAGAACAATCAATGGTCATTGTCTGCCCAGTCAAAATTTTTAATTTAATCAAGAAAGCAAAAATAGACACTATTTTGAAATTACCTTGCTTTTTTCATTATCCACTGGATGTTAGAAATGTGATCTTGGGTGTACCTGCCTATTCTGAATCTAGCTTGTACATCTGGCATTTCTCATGTCATGTATGGTTGAAATTTGGATCACAAAGTTTTGAGCATTATCTTACTAGCAGGTAAGATAAGTGCAATTGTTTGGTAGCCTGCATACCTAATCCTCCCAGAGTTCTTAGAAGTCTACAAGGAGGAGATGTGCATCAGCATCCTCTGTCTTGTGTTCCCCTGCCAGTATTGAGTAGCCAGCTGCCAAAGTTACTAAAGATAATATATAGTTATTATGACTAGCTACTTATTCATGGAGATCTCCATATGCAAAACACAGCTCTTGAATAACACTCTATGAATCAGGCAATGCATTCTAAGAAAAAGAGCAGAATATAGTCATATTGTGATCATGAAGCACTGCATTTCTAACAGTATATTTTCAGGTGTCTAAACACTCAGCTGTGTCTCCCCAGAGTTCCCTGGAATCTTTTTAAAATAATGTAGGAAATGGCCTGGAGACTTCATTAAAAACAAAGTTAATTGAGGTTAACAAGTCAAACTTTTGGTGCTGTTAATTAATTCATAGACTTGTAGAGCTTGAAGAAATCTGGAGGTAATCCAACATAACCCCTGTGTGCTGAGGCAAGGTCTTCTGTAACAAAAATATTTGGAGTGTAATATTAATCTATGTAATAACCAATTCTTATGCCAAAATCTGGTGATCCATAAATTTAAGCTAGAAAAACTAAAGAATACAAGGACCTATGGAAATATTTTTAAAGGTTTAATTGAATACAATGGTTTTTGAATTGTAATACAATGTTAAATATATCTGAAGTATGGGGGTTTAATGCTGTCAGGTCTCTAACGTGACAAGATGCTGAATTAGAGGAAGTAATACAAGTGATATGGAAGGTTACAATGATGTGGTGCATATGAGCTGGGTGTGACAAATGGATATTTAATGCAGCTACCCAACATAGGGCCATGCAAATTTTTTCAGCCAGGGTATACTTTTTTCTCTCTATTTTTTATGCATACAAAATCTGCAGAAGGCTTGGCAGTGATGTGGTGGTGTCATGGAAGAGAGATCCAAAAATTCCTATTGTGTTTGCATTGGGAGAGGTGGATATTTTTCAGACAAAATAAGGGGCTTAAGCATAACAGAGCCTTTACATGCCTATTTAAGTCTTTTTTTCATTGAAAACAAAGGGGTTGCATGTGTCCTTAAGGCTACCAGCTGCTGATAACTATGGAAAGCCACTTGGAATGTGAAGATTTGGCTTCTTGTCTATAGTTAGCAGGCATATTTTCAGAGCATATGGAGCATGTCCTCACAAATCAGAGTAGAACATGGACTGATAATAGTGTGCTACAATTCAAGTCCTATATGAGAGTGCTTTTATCTGCCAGTGAACAAGAAGGATCCAAAGTTTGCAGTGGTCTCAAAGTGTTCAGATGGTTGAGTATCAACCCATAGTCACCCAAATATGTTCATGTTTGCCTCCTGGTAGGCATTAAACTGAAAGGTTTAATGTAGCAAAGGATATTAATGAAAGTTGACATTAAGACTGTAAGACATTCTCTTCGCCCAGCTAACACCCAATGAAAATATACAAAAAAATGTTTAAAGATAGTAGCAGCCAGCTTATGTCCAAAAACAGTATTTGGATGTACAGTAGAAGCAGATAAAATTATTTTTGCAACAAGCATGGATATAGTAAAAGTATCTTGGGACAAATGTCTTTCCACATAGTAAGTGGCAACTTGGACTTCTTAAAAAGCTATCTTGGATAATCTCATCCAGCAGCTTTATGTAGCATTAAACAGGAGGGATGAGAGCATTTAACCCTGTGGCACCCCTCTTGTTGGGGCCTCAGGCTCGACTTCTTCCCCCATCAGCAGCAACTGGCAGTAGAAAAAAAAAGAACTACCTTCAATAACCAGCTCTTCCAGGTGGCAATGCCCAGGAAAAATCCCAAGCTCTCTCTAGAACCCATCATGGACCACTTGTTTCCTGGGACAGGCCAATCAAAAAGGCCACCCCCAAAATTTGTGTCTTACCATAATCTGTAAAACCAACTACTATGAGTAAACTACTTACTTATTCATTAAGCCATGCTTAAAACCTTGGTTTACTGCAAGATATGAATTCAGCTTTTTTTCTTAATCAGCTTCCCATTGTTAATGCCAAATTGTTAAAACAAAATTCTGGTGTGTAAAATGAGAGGGAGGGAGAGAGAGAGAGAGGGAGCGAGCAGTAAGGAAAATTGAAGAGGTGGAGACAGAGTTAAAAGAACATAGGCATTAAATGACTGAGGGAGTGAAAAAAAGAGTTTGAAATTCCCCTCTACCTTCTCCTATCCAGCAAATCAACCAATTTACAGAGCAAACGATCTATTCTTTTGTTGCTTTGTTTTTAACTCTACCTGCAGTTGGTTTGAAATTGCAGGAACACTTTCACAGGGAAACTGTTCCAGAAGAACAGTGCTAGAGGGAAGAAAGCAAAAGAAACTGTTTGAGGAAAAACTAATATTGGACAAACCAAAGAGAGTTTAAACATAATACAGTATTCCCAGAATGGGAGGAAGAAAGAAAGGAAGCATCTTTTTAGATGTCAACCGAAGAGAATCTTTTTAGATGTCACTCCATCTAAAGAAGAGAATCCCCCCACAATGTATCCCTGGTTTTGTTATGTGAAGCAATTTCCCTACCTGGGCATCCCTGCTTCTCAAGGACTTTCTCCTCAGTAGACTGTTGGTGAGTAGGTTAATTGAAGTTTGCTTATCATCACTAACAAGATACAGGAACAGTGTAAGATGGCAATAAGGAACATCTCCCCCCACCCCCAATGTACACTGACATTAGGAACCATGAATGAGCAAACCCAATTCCCTTTATATGATCATTCTTTTCCTCTCCTTTCAGGAAAATCTTTTCCTGTAAGTCTTCACTGGATCTGGTTATCAAATGTAGAAAATGTTTGACAGGCAATGGAGAGGAAAAGAATTATCCTCTGTTATTATTTCCCATTGTACCTCTTTGCAAAGGGGGTTAAGGAGGTACCTCTGTCAGGGTTTCTGTGCAAAAACAAATCGCTTTCTCTACTGTGTACTTATTTATTTATTTATTTATTTATTTATTTATTTATTTATTTATTTATATTTCTAACTTATATCACCGCCCATCTCCCCCCATTCCGGAGGGGACTCTGGGCGGTTTACACCAAGCCAGCAATTAAAACATATAAAAATTTATAAAATAGAATACATAATTTAATTAAACATATAAAATCCAAGAGGCTCTGATGTTAGGCTTTAAAGAACCCTATGGAGCAAGCCAACCCCAAGAGGAGCTATTACTCCCCCCATCCCAAGCGAGGTGGCAGAGCCAGGTCTTCAGTTGTTTCCGGAAGGTCATAAGTGTGGGGGCCTGCCTCACCTCCAGGGGCAGAATATTCCAGAGGGCGGGTGCCACTGCCGAGAAAGCCCGCCTCCTGGACCCCGTCAGGTGGAATTCTCTTATAGACGGGGTCCGAAGCAAGCCCTCTCTGCATAGCCGGGTGGAACGGGTCGATGTTCTGGGGATGAGGCGGTCCTTTAGGTAACCTGGTCCCATGCCATGTAGGGCTTTAAAGGTGACAACCAACACCTTGAATTGGACCCGGAAGCAAACCAGTAACCAATGCAGCTCGCACAGCAGAGGTGTCACATGTGCCGACCTTGGGGCACCCATAACTGCACGCGCAGCCGCATTCTGGACCAGTTGAAGCTTCCGGATACTCTTCAAGGGTAGCCCCATGTAGAGCGCATTGCAATAGTCTATGTGGGAGATGACCAGGGCATGAGTGACTGTACAGAGGGCCTCCCGATCCAGGAAAGGGCGTAGCTGGCGCACAACTCGAAGTTGTACAAATGCCCTTCTGGCCACGGCTGCCACCTGCTCTTCAAGCAGGAGTCGTGAGTCCAGAAGGACACCCAGGTTCCGCACTTTGTCTGAATGGGGTAGTGCCACCCCATCCAGATCTAAAGATGACAACTCCCTGGATCTCGAGGCACCATCAATCCACAGCCACTCCATCTTACCAGGGTTCAGCTGAAGCCTGTTGTTCCCCATCCAGGCCCCCACAGCCTTCAGACACTGAGAAAGGGCAGCCACTGCATCACTTAACTCACCTGGGATGGAGATATATAATTGAGTATCATCAGCATATTGATGATACCTCATCCCGTGTTGGTGGATGATCTCACCCAGCGGTTTCATGTAGATATTAAATAGGAGAGGGGAGAGAACCGAACCCTGTGGCACCCCACAAAGTAGGGGCCGAGGGTCGGACCTCTCATCTCCTATAACCACCGATTGGGATCGGCCCTGGAGGAAGGAGTTGAACCAGCGTAAAACCATGCCGCCAATCCCCAACCCCCTAAGCCGTCCCAAAAGGATACCATGGTCGATGGTATCGAAAGCCACTGAGAGGTCAAGAAGGGCTAGGATGGATGCACTGCCGCCATCCCGTGCCCGCCAGAGATCATCAGTAAGTGCGACCAATGCAGTTTCTACCCCATATCCCGGTCTGAATCCTGACTGAAAGGGGTCTAGATAATCCGTATCATCCAGAATCCTCTGGAGCTGTAATGCCACCACTTTCTCAACCACCTTCCCCAAAAAGGGGAGGTGGGAGACAGGACGAAAGTTATCCAACACTGTAGGGTCCAGCGATGGCTTCTTGAGGAGGGGGTGCACCAGCGCCTCCTTAAAGGCCGCCGGAAACACTCCCTCTCCCAAGGATGCAAGATTTGTTTACTATTCCTCTGCAACGTTGTCAAAACAAATCGACTGATAAAATGCAGGTGGCCCATCACGTGATGTTATTGTCTGTCTGAAAATAACTCTCTCATGGGAACAAGAAGAACACATCTGGGAGGGGGGAACAGTATGCTTGGTTAGATGCAACACTGCCATCTCATGGTGGTTTATATTATGTGCAATTCTAAACGCTTAAGGCTTTGTTAATCTGGAAATGCCTTGTGACCCTCTGATCCTAAGATCCCTCCAATCAGAAAGCTGAAACAAGTGTATATCACAGCTGTGAACTATAGGTCTATGCTTCTTGACTTCTGTCTGGTCTTTTAGCCATGTTCCTATATGTGTTCTGCTTCTGAGGACTGCATGCCATGGCTGTGTCTGTAGGCCATGGCATCCTTCATGTCTGTCAATGGAACCAAGGAACGAAACTCTGCTTATAGGTTTGTTTTTCCTTTTTTGCAATAATGTAACTATATATGCATTTATTGCCCTATGCTACAAGTAAACACTTTTAGCCATAAATGCTGCACTCTGTCTGTTCTGTTTACTCTGCGCCTAAAACCCCATAAGCCAGCATTATCCCACAACCTCTTCTGTCCAAGGGAGGGAGGAAGTCTCTCAAGAAAGATGCACCAGAAAGCTTGTGTGTATATCCTCTCACTGTTTTGGAGTGTCATCCTAATGATCTATGATCTACTGAACAGATCAATTCCGTCTCAGTGAAGTCTCAGACACATAGGCTGGATTTACGTATTGTGCTAAGCCCTTATTGTACCATTGCTTGTTTAAGAAGCCATAGTGTCCTGCTCACATATAACTCTAAGCCATAAATCATCATAGATATATACCACTTGTAGATTGAGTTCACACATCACACTGTGCCAACAACCAATCAGCAGAATTAGCTGAGCTGCCCAGAGGCTGGATTTCTCTGCTGTTTGCTAAGCCAAAGCATAATTTGACTCTGACTACCGATTGAAATGAGCCAAGAAAGCAGTTAGGGGATATTTGGTAGCTATCTATTGCTTTTAATCTTTGGAAATTCATGACCTGTTACGTTTTCCTGATGTTCCTCCTATCAACTCATAAAAAGAGGAGGAAAAGAGAACCACTTTTTGTCCTGCTGGCAACTACCTCAGTGAAATACTTCCCACTACCATCATAAGGGTGTAGGAGTGAGCAAGCAGCCTCCATCAATACCTGTCTGGGCTAGCGTGACATAAATCAAGGGGTCCTTTTAGATACTACTTTTTTCTTTGTAGCAATGGGACAAGAAAGCCCTGAATGATTGCCAGCAGCATAATTGGAGGATGCAGCTGTTCAGATACTCTTTCATTCTTATGTGTCACACCACAAATCCATGAGATATTTATTTCCAGGTATAACTCCTTTAACAATATCATCCGGCAGACACCACATTTTCTTAAAAAGCTTTGGCCAAGTGCATCATACTAGTCTACATTTGAAGCATGCAATAGGGACACTTTAATGCACATTACAGTATATTTACACTCACCCTGATCACTCAAGGCTTCAGTGCAGCTTTGCTTCAAAGCTATGAAGCTGAGGAAACAGGCGTAGACATATCTATGGGTCCTCCTTCTCCTCTCTTGGCATGCTACAAACCATCATTGCTTGTGTCACTTATGATATAGTTATTGTAGGTTTGGCCATGCTGGCGGGGAACAGTGAGACACTCCCACTGGAGGACACCATGTTTCCCTGGAGGTCACCACAATCCGGTCCTACACAGATCACAGAGAAATAATCAAGAAACATTTTGGTAGGTCTGCCTTTTGCTATGGCTGTTGGGAAAGTGGAAGCATTGTATAATATATCATCAAGAATGGGAAGCATAACTTTTTTTAGTTGTACCCTTGGCCTTAAATACTAGGCTAGGAGGTACATTTAAAAAGATGGGGATGGGAGAAGACAAGGAAGTAGAAAGGGAAGAGAAAATCTAAATTAAATTAACAAAATACTGCTATTATGATTATATCCAGTAAATTTATTTTTCTCTTATGTCACATGAAAAGAGAAGTTTAAGAGCTCTAGGAGGCACACAGCAAAGGCTACTGTTGACCTGGGGCTGCAGATTCTGTACCTCTGATCTAGAACTGATCTTGCTTACTATATCCGCTTGTTCTTTTTTCCCGTGGTTCAAGAAAAGTTGTTGCTCATCCCTTCATGATAAGCTATACTGTACCTCTGAGAAGAGCTCTCTATTCATACAGTTTCAGGACAAAAGCCTTTAGGAAATGGCCAGTCTAAGAATGCAGACATTGCTAGGGAGGGAAGTGGACCATTTTTGTGAACAATTTCTTTGAGCTGTTCCTTAGCAACAAGGAAGCAGAAAGTCTTGATGGCACTCCCTGCGTAGGGAGGAACTGAGCTGTGAGGAGATTGAGGGGAGACAGCTAACTGCTCTCCCTTGAAAGATTGGAGAGTCTCTGCTCCAGTACAGTCTCTCTACCTAAGTTCAAGTGTTACTACCTGAAGTGATGTGGGTTATGATCACTCCTTTAAGGAAGGGTCAAAATCAGAGCACAGTTGTTCTTCTCTCTCATTCCATTTTTGAAGCCTGTATTGCCAAGTAGGTCAATTGGTCCTCAGAACCCCTGTAAAAGAAAGGCCTGCAGACACACATCAGAGCAACACACACTCCCTGGGAGTCATATTTTCTCCTTGGCCCCAGAAGGAGAAACATCATGTGTGCTTTAGAGTTTCTGTAGAAAAGGTCCAAAATCTAAAACAGTTGATTTCTCTCTTACACCTTTAAGTCAGGAAATGTCCTGGTTTACTGGTCAGGAAGTGTCCTGATTTACATTAACCCAGTCAGCTGGTGGTGCAACCTCATCCAAACTGAAGCCTCACAGCTGTTTTTAAGATATTTTTTTGGTGGGAAGTCAGATGGGTGTCTAGTTAATCCTCTAGTTAAACCCCCAAGTTGTTATCCCCTTATTTTCCCACATTTAAATAAAAAAATTGTTTGAAACTGCAATTCAGATTTCTGCATGGGTAACAGCAATAGGCACTAACATCCAGTCCTTCTAGTTGCCCAGAGTCAGGCTATGCATGTAAAAGGAATTTGCCATCTCAGTGGGAGCATCTCTGTGGAATGATCTCCATTACGGCATGGACAGGCAGCACTAATAGGGCTGACACAATCCATCGTGCACCATCTCATATTTGCCCAAAACGGGGATAGTAAGAAAAGCTGTGTACATGAAAGTATATACTGGGGTGGTTGCATGATTTTTTAAAATAACATTGTTTTATTTATTAAATTTATAAAAATTTCCTCCTTGGTGGTTCCTTGATTAGAGTACTGTTTTCTGCCTGATTGTTTGATGTTGATCACCGATTATCTAAGTGTTGGCTGTTGGAGGGGATGTGTTCTTTTTGTTTCCTTCCTAGCTTTTTATTGTCTCTTTTAAATGGTGTGTAAATGTGGTTTATCTCTATGTGTCTATTAATGGCTGATTTGTCTGGATGCCAAATTCCACTAAGGAGAAAACCACGGCCCCACCAAAACTGGCAGGGCAAGCTACAGCATATAAACAGGCAACAAACCCCACACTCACTTGCACTGAAGATGTTACCTAGTCGGGTAATGAAACATCTGCAAGCAAACAACCAAGCTCTGAGACCACCAAGGACTCCACAGTTCAACCCTCAGCTACAAATATCCTTTTCTAAGGGGGGTAAGTGTTGAAAGATACATACTACACCAACCCCTGACTTTGATATTTGTGTCCGAAGTTAGAACACAAGTACGAAAGGGTGGGGTTTACATTGTGATGTCATCACTCACATGTCAGTTTTTCATCATAGCAGCCAGGAAAGGATGCCTATGTCCTTACATATAGTGCTGCAATTGGGTGTTCCTTTGTTTTTCAAAAACTGTTTCGCTCAGCCAGCTGTTCTGCTTGCTG
This sequence comes from Charina bottae, assembly GCA_023362775.1. Taxonomy (NCBI): domain Eukaryota; kingdom Metazoa; phylum Chordata; class Lepidosauria; order Squamata; family Charinaidae; genus Charina; species Charina bottae. Next base: position 135,331,918 of record JALMGJ010000002.1, on the reverse strand, counting down.
CTCACTTTCTTACTTACATTCGTGTTATGAATGAAAATGTTGTTCAGTCTTTGACACCATAAATCAAGATTTTGCAGGCATGTCTGCTTTCATGCCATTGCCCATTGCATGTTAGCACAGACCAGTCTATGCTCTTCCAATTTCTTTCTCCTTCCTCTTTTAAGATGCCATAAATCTAGTTAATAGTTACATCCGGTGCAGAAAAATCAAAATGTCACATCAGTGGAGACGGTTCAATTGAAGGCATATTGATTGTCACAGAGAATATTCTCACTTTATATACCTATTTAGTCTCTTCCCCTAGGCACATATGAATTCATCAAATATTGTCATAGCACATAATAACACTTATTCCTGGGTGTTGATGTAACAGCTTGAGCTTTGTTCTGATTTCTCCAGTCACATAGACACCTCAAAAAGGAACTAACTTTTCAAAATGAACATGTCTGAGGCTCTAGTTTCTAAAACCAGATCATGAATGATGCTTATTCAGACACCTCAGATCAAAGAGGTAACTAGTGGGGAGAAATTAAGAGAAAAAGATCACTCAATGATCACTAAGATAAAGTTTCTTTTAAAAAAATCCCAATGCATCAGGGTAGCCCATACAATTGTCAGCCACAAAATGGAGTTGAGAATAAGGCCAAACATTAACTCAAAGTATACCTTTCCTAAACATTGTCAGTAAAAAATCACACAAAGATTTTGAGTTGTGTGATATCTGCCTGCACATATATATTAATGTGCAATCATCCAGATGTTGCTAAATTGCAACTCTCAACAGCTGCAGCCAACATGAGCGATAGTGAGGGATGCTGGGAGAAGTATTCAGCAACTGGAAAACCATTTAAATAATGATTTGCTAAAAGAGGTCCTGCTGATGTACCATTTCAGAGTCGTGCCTTCTTCTCTGTAAATTCTTAGTAACACACAAATGTACCTTATACTATACCCTTTGCTTTGATTTATTTATGCTGAAAGTAGAAAGCCAGAGTCCTTTTATGTATTGTTGATCTACAACATGGCCAACAGTGAGAGATAGTGGAGCTGTTGTTCAGCAACATTTAAAAATCCACATGTTTTCCCTTCTTGGCTTACTCAGATTGGCATCAACAGCTCCAGGATTTAGGCAAGAATCTTTTCCAGATGTTCCTGGAGATGGTGGGGATTAAACTCTGGTTTTTTTAGATGCAAAGCTGGTGCTCCAGGGAACAACAATTGTTTATGCTTAAAGGCCTTTATTGGTGTATTTATATGTACAGTATGTATCATGTGTCTAGAGATTCTGGAATTACAAGCAGGTTTAAACATAAGAAGGTACTCTATAGAAAACATCTAACAGGAATTAAAATATGTTGTGGATTGATTTAAAATTAGAACTTTCTTCATTCAAGACCTTTGTTGAGTTACAACCAATCCTTGCTACAGTATGTGCTAGTTAATTTTAGATTGGATATTCAATATCTATTCTCTCCTGTGTACAGTGTTTAATTGACATAGACTGTTAATGAATGGATTCAGTTCTGCACAAAGTTTCACAAAGGACACTTTTAAGTATCCCCCCCAAAAGCACAGGGTCTCATGATACCAATTCTTTTGGAATCTAAGGGTATCATTATAATGCAGAATCTTTTATCTGATCCTCATTTTAAAGGAATAGATTGAGAGCCAGTATAGTCCATTGGTTAAAGTGTTGGGCTGGTACCAGGGAGACCCAGTTCAAGTCCCGCCTCAGCCACAGAAGCTCAGTGGGTGACTCCGGGGTAGTCAGGCTCAGGCCTACTTCACGGGGTTGTTGTGAGGAAAAAAAGTGGGAGCCAGGAACAAGGTGTGTGCTGCTTTGAGCTCCTGAATGAAAATCAGGATATACAGTAAATCTAACAAGCAAATATTAATATATCTCATTGGCTTCCATTTGACAAAACAATAAGGGAAATCAACCAAACAGCCAAGAAATGACAGATTTCTTCTTGAAGCAAGATAATTAAATACTTGCTTTAATTTTAAAAAGGTAAAGGTTCCCCCCGCACATTTGTGCAGTCGTGTCCGACTCTAGGGGCCGGTGCTCATCTCCGTTTCTTAGCCGAAGAGCCAGCGTTGTCCGAAGACACTTCTGCGGTCATGTGGCCGGCATGACACGCGCGGAACACTGTTACCTACCCACCAAAGTGGTACCTATTCATCTACTTGCATTTGCATGCTTTCGAATTGCTAGGTTGGCAAGAGCTGGGGCTAGTTACATTAGTTAGTAACATTAAAACATGTTAGCAAGGATGTAAGTTCTGTCCAATTAATCCAAGTAATCCCATCTCTAAAACAGGTAAGATAGTCAGAGAACTCATAATAGAAGTAATCTCCTTGCATTCCATTCACTAAAACAGATTTTCAAATAGTCATGAATGACTGTAAGATCTGTCTGTCTGTCTGTCTGTCTGTCTGTCTATCTACTGTTATTGTATTGTTACTGTTATTGTATGGTCAGTGTGCAAGAGGGTGGGTTAATGAGGTCACTGTCCTCTTCTGTAAGGTAAAGGTAAAGGTTCCCCCCGCACATTTGTGCAGTCGTGTCCGACTCTAGGGGCCGGTACTCATCTCCGTTTGTTAGCCGAAGAGCCAGCGTTGTTCGAAGACACTTCCGCGGTCATGTGGCCAGCATGACACACGCGGAACGCTGTTACCTACCCACCGAAGTGGTACCTATTCATCTACTTGCATTTGCATGCTTTCGAATTGCTAGGTTGGCAAGAGCTGGGGCTAGTGCGGGAGCTCACTCCACACGCAGGGCTAGAGATTCGAACCTCCGAACTTGCGACCTTCTGATCGACAAGCCTGGCGTCTTCCCCGCTGAGCCACCACGCCCCTTTTACCTGCTTGCAATATCTGTTTATTTGATAATGTTTTCATATCACCAGTTGTGGGAGTTATACTTGTAGCTACCAGAGATCAATCTTTTTGCTAAATTGATGCTAAAATTACCTTTGGTTTTAAAATATAAGCTAGCATTAACAGAACAGCATTATAAACACAGCATTTGTTTGATTTTTCCAAATACGTTTTTTTTTTAAATGCCATTTGTTTTACTTGATTTCCCGTTTGTCTTCCAAACCAATAACCAATTGCTTAAATCAGACTGGCCCTATGTATCAGCATCTTCAGCACTGATGCCAAAACAATGACATGCAGGCAGTAACATCATCACACAAATGCTGCCTTTATGTATTTGAGTTCCACAAATGCAAGTCTGAGCATTTGCGTGATGATCTCATTATGCATTTCTCATTGTTTGCCCTCCCCGTGGAAAACCATGGCCCATTGCTATTTAAATCAACTCTATCTATGGGCATTATTTTAAAATGAATGGGAAATTCCATTCTCCCTTCCTGTTTTGTGTGCATGTGTGTGTCGGTGTATGCGTGCAAGAGAGGTTTGAATGATGAAGCCTGTCACTGTTCCTTGGTTTCTGCCATCAACCTAGTTGTCTCTATCTTTCAGAAAGATATGCACCCTAGATGTGTAGGATAATGAATTTGTTCTACATTTCATGTAGAAACTCCCGAGGTTTAACAATAATACGAGTATACTTTTTAATACTATCCTGTTGTTTAAACAGGTGTTACCTAATCATGATTAGTATAGAACTTGGCAGTGGTTGGGTTTTGTTAACCTGCTTGATTTAAGATATACTACACTTAGAATTTTTAAGCTGTCAACTGCTCAGTATTAATTATCACTGCCTAGTATTTGCTTTGTTAATTTATATTCCAGCTTTAGCATTAACATTCATAGGCAGTCAAATGCAGCCAATGCTAAATACTTTCATTATTATCATTATCATTCCCTCTAATAGCAAATTCAGGTGGTGAGTGCTGACAGAAACAAAGTCAACATTGCCCCATTGAGAAATAAAATCGCAACATCAGCATGCTATGGTTAGCCCCAAGGTTTGCAGACATACAGAAAATATTTTGTAATTAACCTAAGGAGCAAAGAATCCAAAACAAACACTCTAATGAGGATACTCAGTAATGATGGAATGTTGCATGACAGTTGGAAAAGAAAAGCAGAAATCTGGAGCGGAGGTGGAAACAGAATGGAATATCCTGGAGAAGAACCAAGAATGGGAGCATTCGTATTAGAAGGTGATATACTGCAACATATTTATGTAGGTTTAATGCAATCCTTCCAAGAGCAAGTTCAAGTAGTTAGCCTAAAAATACCCTGTGATATTTCTGAATACTGAAATCAGACATGTTGTCTGAGTCATATCAATCAAGTCTAAGGTTGCGAACAATTATATATATATATATATATCTTCAGTTTGCTTTTTTATAAGAATGAGTCCAAATTCTCAAATTTCTTTATAAATTCAATGAAAAGAACTTAACATTTAAACAAACAACTTACAGCCCACAGGGGTAAGTCCCATTACTCCCAATATCCAACTTTCTATAGTTGCTAGAATTCCCCAAGATTATGTCACTTTTCAGTGAGAAGCTAAGTACATAAACCTTCTAATGGGCATGAAGCATCTAAGTACATACACCCTAAACAAAACAGGCTGACATTTCTGGTCCCATTCTCTCTTGTGATCTCATTGTATCACTGCCCTACTTCTACAGCTGAGAATTTCAAAATTTATAACCACTGAGCACAGAAAGGTTGCCTACCACTGATTTAAATAATGGATACAAGGGAGAGAGTAAAGCTTGCATATTCTACCAGCTCTTCCTGTGACTTGCTATTTCTTATGAGCATTATCTTAAAATAGGAAATAGCGTTCACAAAAAAATGTTTGGGTTCACTTGTGAAATATGGAACCGGTTTTCTCTATCCCCACATGAGGTTGATCATTTGGAGGAATGGAGCTGAATCCGTTTGCATGTTCAGACAGGGATTAAGGCATTTCCCTTAGCAGCTGGTAGCAATGCAGTGGGTCCTGAAAATGCATATACAGTATACTCCCTTTGAATCCTATGGTCTATGTAGATTAGCATCTAGCAACAGAGGTGTGGGGTTTGGGAACATACACCATGCTCACAAAAACTGCTTTTAAATGGGAAAGAGGTATTACTTTTGTTCTGCTGTAATCTCGTGCCTTTCTCCTCCATGCACTCATTCTTCCTTGAGAGATTAAAAAAAGAGAGAGACCAATTCTGTTTCTGAACTGCTGGTTGAAAAGTCATGACGTCAGTCACAGCCCTTCAGACTCTTAACCCTGCTTCCACCTTGGCCTAAACTGCCTTCCTAAGTGACAATGGCCTTCGTGAGCATCACTTTGGTTATCAACCAAAGCTATTGCATGTGACCTCCAAAAGGGAAGCCATTGACTTTTACAAAGGAGGAGAAATGAATTTTCACTGGTCTCTTAATAGCTGGTCCAGCCTGCTGTGTGCATTGAACTCCAATGCAGCAGCAAATCTGTTCAGTGACAGACCTGGGTAGCTGAATTTATGGATTTTTAAAATTATTTTTTATTATTATTATTTTTTGCACAGCTGCTGATTTACAATTCATAACCTGGATTATGTTATGAGTTCAGCCCTGCTGAGGTCAGTGTGCAATTTAGATTGAGGAAATATTTGCAGGGCTTTCAATTCCCCTGACATCTGCATCAATGAAATGGATTCCTTCCGTGGAGCATTGATGCCAACCTTATAAAGTAGAGCAGGGAAGGGGATTCCAGAAAGAGAGTAAAATACTGCATTAGAAAGGGGTCTTGAGATCCACAAAGTGGGGAACAGAGAGCCTATACATGCCAGAGTCTTGGGGCTTTGTTGCATGATAATCTTAAGGCCACATTGCACAATATAACAGTTTCCAGGCACTTAAAAGGCACATGGGTTCTTTCAAAAAGGGGCTTACTGTTCCCCATATATGCAACTTTATTAGTGCATATATAGTATTACCATTTGTGCAGCTGTCCACTAAAAAGCATACCCTGGAGGTCTATATAAAATACACTGGCTGGGAAGAAAACTGGCAATGGACAATTAGCTTGGTTAACTGATGTGTATTTAAAATTGCCCTCTGCTAACATAAAAACAGATTCTTTAAAGAAGAAAAAATTGGCAGATAGCTAAACTGAGCAGCTCATGACTGTTTAAAAGCTCACCCCTGCCTATTGTACTAATAATACTAAATGCAGTTTCTGGGAGAATTAGCACACACAACACAAACTTTTTAAAGTGAAGAATGCTTCTTTTTTTTCCAGTTGAAGTTTTGGAGTATACAAATGTATTTTAGAGATGGCAGCTATAGATTACATACCTATTAGGTAACACTTTTTTTCCTTGTTCATCTCTGGGAACAACCTAATATCAAAATGACCTTCATGCTGACTGTTGAATTTTAGGAACTGAAACACAAGTAATTGTGGGGTTGGGAAAGGTGGATGCCAACCCTCTGAAGGTTAAAGATGCAGCTCTAAAAATCAGTTCTTTGTACCTTTTATTCTATAGATCACTAAAGATTAGTGATTAGGGGTAGAGATAGCAAACAAGCAAGTTCCTCATGGTTCCTCTTGCTTTCAGTTGACTGGAAGACCAGGTCTGACCCTTCAGCCTGCTTCCTACAGGAAGAATGTTTTGTTCTCCTTTTCCCCACCCTGAGGAGAGATTGCTCAGAGATGCAGGCTTTTACACAACATGCTTACCCACGCTAAACTGAGCTATGGTATGCTCCATTCACTCCTGGGTATGAATGACGCACTGAACCTTAAAATAACTACATGGGCAGAGCTAAAATATTATTGCTATGAGGAAGGCTGGCTTTTGACATGACATCCTGAAGATGAACTGGCAATAAAATAGCTAAAATTGCTCCCATTTCTTTTCTGGCCCATTCTTGGTCTTGCTGATAACTTGCTTGTCCTACCTGTTATACAGCACATCTGAAGTCTTCTTTAGAACAGCCAGCAAAGGAGGAGGAGTGAGAGTTGGCTATAAGAGAGGGAAGTTGTTTCCATTCTTGGTTCTCTATTTTGATAGCAAATAAGAAGATCCAAATTGCAATTTGTTTGTTTGTTTGTTTATTTATCCATCAAATTTATATAGCGGCCCATCTCACCAAAAGTGACTCTGTAGGCATAATTTGGTAATCCTAGGTCATGAAGAAGAATCCAAGGTGGCAAATCAGCATAGTCTATGGCAGTGTCAGGTTCTCTGGTTTCTGCTTAAAACCTAAAATGACTCTTTTCCAAGCATGAGTCTCACAAAGACTCTTTAGCAAAATTTATTGAGATAAAAGGGTGGGATTCCAAGAGTTCTGGCAACTGAACTATTTCCCATCTATAATTCAATACATCCCACATACATTCACATGAAAACTTCTTTACTTCTTCATCTTTGCCTTTCTGTGAACTAGCAAAGTGGCAGGTCTCTTTGCTGATAACACAGGATCATACTGCAGGTTGTTTACAAAACCATCTTCTAGAACTTTATTAGTTTGAGTACTAAATGTTTCAGGCAGGGGTGAGATCCACTGGATTAACTACGAATGGCTATCACTATTTCATGAATTAGGGGATTCCAGTAGTCAGTTACGGGCACTGTGACCAATTTTTTTTAATCTGTTCCCAAAATCTCACCATTCAGTTTCATTGGATGGTTCTGGTATGATGAGAGAGGAAGCAAAAAAAAAAAATCCCTACCCATGACTTGTGTAATTTTATAAATCTCTATGTGATGACTCACTCCTTTCATATCAATTCAGAAACTTTTAGCACAAGCCATGATAGGACATGAAAATGTTATTTTATTGATACAAGTGAATAGAACTGATGCAAAGAGCAAACTAAGATTTTTCCCATGCAAATATATTTTAAAACCTGCCAGACTCTCAAGCACCCCTCGTCCACCCCTCCCCTCCTGACTCACTTCCCATAATGTTACAAGGCCAGTCTTTGATGTATCCAGATGGATGGCCTTGGAGCCTGGCGCCTCTCTCCCTAACGCCTGCATACCCTCCCTATCTCTAATGGTCAATCTACTGTCTAATTACTACAGGCTTCGCACTAACTAGTTACTACAAATCCCATCTATCTACACTCCCATCTATCTAAAGCAAAATGGCAGATTCCCATCCTGATATGCCGCCCTCCTGAAACAAAACCCCCCACCCACCATTACAAGCGTATATGAAAAACCTGGAAAAGTACAGAAAAGAAGGAATTGGTTATAACAAACCCCCCTGCCCACCATTGCAATTGGCAATAACTCTGCCATCCAACCTCAGTTGACCCCATTCACCCTCATTTAGGCTTATCGGGGTACCATTGGTGAAACTCTTTTACTAATTGGGGCGCCTGTACATGGTGGCTGTTTACCCATTCACTTGGGGACTTGGGGAAGTGTTTCCACTGTATCAGGTATTGCAATGTCCCATGGTGTCTCCTGAAGTCCAGGATCTCTTGTACTTCAAAATGCTGCTCCCCATCAACCATCACTGGAACTGGCTCGGCCTGCTCAGGATGCCAACGTTCTGAGTCCTTTACTGGCTCTAATAAACTGCAGTGAAAAACTGGATGGACTTTCCTTAAATTATTTGGTAGTTGTAGTTCCACTGTTACATCATTAATTACTTTAGTTATAGGGAAAGGCCCCACATATTTTGGGCCTAGCTTTTTTGATGGCTGCCAAGTCTTTAAAAACTTTGTGGACAAATAAACCTTCTCTCCCACCTTTAGTGGCCATTCTGGTGCCCTCTTGCAATCTGCAAACTTCTTATATGCTTCCTTGGCTTCTATCAATGCTTTTTCTATTACAGGCCAACCATCAGCTACAAACTCTTGCCCATTCACCACCTGGAAGGGGGAAAACCCCGTACTCTGGTGCACCGAATTGTTATAGGCCACTTCTGCAAAAGGAAGTAAGTCCACCCAATCATCTTGCTGATAACTAATGTAACACCTGAGATATTGTTCTAGTACCTGGTTAGTCGGTCCACAGCCCCCATCAATCTGGGGGTGGTGGGAGAAGCTTAGGCCTTGTTCCACTCCAACCATTTTCAGGAATGCTCTCCAAAACATGGAAGTGAATTGGACCCCTCTGTTGCTGATAATCCGTTCAGGGGTCCATGTAGTCTATAGATGTGTTGAATAAACATCTTTGCTAACTGTCCAGCAGTGAGTATGCTAGTGCATGGTATGAAATCGGCTTGTTTTGAAAACAAATCAGTCACCACCCAAATCACCATTTTCTTTTGACTCTGTGGTAAGTCCACTATTCATGAGAAATGCCGGGCTGGATGAATCACAAGCCAGAGTTAAGATTGCCGGGAGAAATATCAACAACCTCAGATATGCAGACGATACCACCCTAATGGCAGAAAGTGAAGAGGAACTAAAGAGCCTCTTGATGAGGGTGAAAGAGGAGAGTGCAAAAGCTGGCTTGAAACTCAACATTAAAAAAACTCAGATCATGGCATCTGGTCCCATCACTTCCTGGCAAATAGAAGGGGAAGAAATGGAAGCAGTGACAGATTTTATTTTTTGGGGGGCTCCAAGATCACCGCAGACAGTGACTGCAGCCATGAAATTAAAAGACGCTTGCTCCTTGGGAGGAAAGCTATGGCAAACCTAGAAAGCATATTAAAAAGCAGAGACATCACCTTGCCGACAAAGGTCTGTATAGTTAAAGCTATGGTTTTCCCAGTAGTAATGTATGGCAGTGAGAGTTGGACCATAAGGAAGGCTGAGTGCCGAAGAATTGATGCTTTCGAGCTGTGGTGCTGGAGAAGACTCTTAAGAGTCCCTTGGACTGCAAGGAGGTCAAATCAGTCAATCCTAAAGGAAATCAACCCTGACTGCTCATTGGAAGGACAGATACTGAAGCTGAAGCTCAAATACTTTGGCCACCTAATGCGAAGAGAGGACTCACTGGAAAAGACCCTTATGCTGGGAAAGACTGAGGCCAAAAGGAGAAGGGGACGGCAGAGTATGAGATGGTTAGATAGCATCAGTGATGTAATGAACATGAATTTGAGCAAACTCCGGGAGACAGTGGAGGACAGGAAGGCCTGGCGTGCTATGGTCCATGAGGTCACAAAGAGTCGGACATGACTAAACAACTGAACAACAACAAGTCCACTATAAAATCCATAGCTATCTGCTTCCAAGGCTGGGTAGGGCTTGCCACATTCTGCAACAGTCCCCTGGGCTTGCCCCCCACTCTCTTTGCCATAGCACAAGTTGGACAGCTGTCCACATACTCCTCCACCTCCCTGCACAAGGATGGCCACCAAAATTGCCACCTCAATAGATGCAGGGTTTTCAGAAACCCAAAATGGCTGGCTGATTTGGCATCATGACATCTCTCCAGTACTTTACAACGTAAAGGCTCTGAAACATACAACCTATCAGCATTCCACCAATACCACTGTTTTTCTGTTAGGCTTGCTTTATTAGCTTGCAACCAAGCATCTTTCTTTAATTCAGAAAGTAATTCAGTCTGAAAGCCCTCCTCCACTCTTAAAAGTGGTGCAGACTTCTGACTTCTTGTAACTGCAGTCATTCCCACCCGCTGAGTTGGGAAAATTGAGTCCATAACCTCGTCTCTCTGGCTGTTGTGTTGGGGCAACCGGGATAGAGCATCAGACAAGAAATTCTTTCCCCCCCGGCAAGTACTTGAGAGTAAAGTTAAACTTACTGAGAAATTGAGCCTACCTAATTTGTTTAGGGTTCAACTTCCTTGGGGCACACAAAGCCTCTAAATTCTTATGATTTGTCCATATTTCAAAGGGCTGAGAAGCCCCCTCCAGCAAGTGCCTCCATGTCAGCAAAGCCCATCACACCATAAAGGCCTCCCTTTCCCATACATGCCAGAGTTGTTCCGTGTCATTGAATTTACGTGAAAGGTAGGCACAGAGTCTCAGGGCCCCTCTTTCATCTTTTTATAGTAAAATCCCGCCAATCACGACATCTGAAGAATCTACCTGGATTATAAATAGCTTCATAGGATCAGGATGTTTTAACACAGGCTCTGACATAAATAGGGATTTTAGCTGTTCAAATGCCTCTTGACATTCTGCCGTCCATTGCAACTTCGCCCCTGGTTTTTAATCTCCTTTTGATCCCCTTTACCCTTTTTTTAAATAGGTCAGTGAGGGGTAACGCCACTTGTGCAAAATTGGATATAAACTGCCTATAAAAATTAGCAAACCCTAGGAAACTTTGCAACTGTCTCCTAGTTTTTGGGGGCTCCCAAGCGATTACATCCTGCACCTTTGCGGGATCCATTTCTACCCCCTTATTTGACACTCGGTAACCCAGATAATCTAATTGTTCCTTATGAAACTCACATTTTGACAATTTAGCATACAACTGATTTTGTAATATATTCAACAACTCTCACCAATTTTATATGCTCTTCCATTGTTTCAGTATAGACCAAAATGTCATCAAGATAGACTAGCACTCCTTTATATAACAAGTCATGTAATACTTCATTTATCAAATGCATAAAGACCCCAGGGCCCCCCTTTAGACCGAAGGGCATTACCATATATTCAAAAGAACCCAGCTGACAATTAAACACAGTTTTCCATCCATCTCCTTCTCTGATTCAAACTCAAAAATATGCCTCTCTTAAATCCAGCTTGGAGAAAATCCTTCCTTTCGATAAATGTGCCAGCATATCCTTCATCAAAGGTAAAGGATATTTGTTAGAGGTACAAATAGCATTCAAGCCACTATAATCAGTACATAGTCTCAACATCCCATCCTTCTTGGCTCTGAACAACACAGGTGTGGCCATTGACAAGGAGGCAGGGTGAATGAAACCCCGTTCAAAATTCTTGTCAATAAATTCTCTCAAAGCATCCAATTCCTTAGGTGTCATAGAATATAACTTAGTTTTAGGCAAAACTGCCCCCAGTTCCAGGTCTATGGCACAGTCTGATTTTCTATAAGGCGGGAGCTGGTTTGACTCTACTTCTCCAAACATCTCCTTTAAATCTCTGTATGGCATAGGAATGGGGGAATCTTTTCATGCTATCTCCCCGCCCCCAGGGCGTCATTCACTGCCCCCACCATTTCAGACCCAGGCTCTCGGGCAACCAGACCTCCATAATGACCATCAGCAAAAGTTACTTGGCCTGTGGCCCAATTCACCTGAGGATTTCGGGCTTGTAGTCACATTAATCCCAATAGTATGGGCTGATTGGAGATTGGGGCCACTACAAACCATAAGGTTTCTTCATGGCTCCCTATTTTCATCTGGACTTCCTCGGTGTAATACTCCACTGGGCCCCCCTGCATCTCTGAACCATCAAGCTGAGTAAAAATAATTGGGTTCTTTAACTTGGCCACCCTCAGTCTCAGTCCAGTCACTATGGTAGGATGCATGAGACATCTGGTGCATCCAGAGTCTAGCATCCCCACTAAGTCCATGCTACCACAACCCGCCAAGGACTCCATTCGTAATCCCACAACCATGGTTGGGCAGGCTTCACTCACCATTGGATCACTGCGCCCATTCGCTCCAGCCTGTTGGCACCACTCAGAACAGGCTTTCATTGCTTCCCGACTGGTCAGATTCACCATCAGTAGAATCCCCCCCCCCCATTGGGGGGTTTAGAAACTTTTTCCTCAGTAGCAGCAGCCACTGTTCCTTTACTTTTTGTTGCCGGGCACTTAACTCTTTACTCTTCCCCTCAGTGGTGGTTTGCAGGCAATTAGACAGGTGATGGCCCTCCTTTCCACATTTGAAACACAAACCTTGCTTTGCTCTGCATTCCTTTTCTTTGCCCCATGATTTACTCACTGGTCTTTTCAATGTGGTGCTCAGCGTTGCCCTCCCCGCTGCTTGAGTGTGGGGCTTCTGCCTCTTCTTGAGATGTAATCTCGTGTCTTCCACCTCCCCAACCAGGCAGATCCACTCCATCAACGTCTGCAGATTTCCTCGAGCTAGGGACCACTCCAGAATCACTTGCTGCAGTCCTTCTTGGAAGTATTCAACCTTCAGGGCTTCTGGCCAGTCTGCTAATTTCCCAGCCAAGCTCCTAAATTCCATGGTGTACACAGATACGGATTGGGACCCCTGCTTGATATGTTGCAGGCTTGTTTTGGCTTTCATTTTGCCTAAGGAGTCCTCAAATCTTTTCCACAAAGTGGGTATAAACCTCTGGAAATTTCCCAATTTGGGTGAGCCACTGTCATATAATTCCACTAGCCAGTCAGCCGCCTCCCCGTCAAGCTGGGCTGATACATGACTCACCTTCTCCTGAAGTTCTCCTGTGTTGCCGTCTCAAAGCTTTACTCTTCCCCCCAGTGGTGGTTTGATCTCTACCATATGCTTTCTTACTGACTACTTTTTGTAGCAAAAAGTTTCCAAACCCTGGAACCTTTCCTCGTAGAGGATTGCACCAGTCTTTCAGCCATTGGTTTACATCTGTTCAGCAATCCAGATCCAGGATGAGGGGTCTCAATTCAGCAACAGAATTGAGCATTGTATGCAGAGAGCCACAAATGGCATCCAGAAGAGGATCAGTAGCAGGTAGATTGTTGAGGCCAATGGATTTTCTTTGCTAGCTGGAAATGTCAGTCAACTGCATTTTCTCCTGTTTATCTAAAGTCACCTGTAGCTGTTGGATAATTTCTCTTTGCTAATGCAAAGATAGATCACTCCCAAGGAAGACATTTCTATTGTTTATTCAGCAGACAGAAGGGAGTGATACCATAGGACTTGGAGAAGTGTCGTCTAGCCTCTTTAATCAAGGAGCAGCATCTGGAGAGAGTTTCTGAAGAGGTTTGACTCAGACGTAATCATGGGGATGAAATAATGAACATTTCATTTGTTTTATTAAAAGAGCATCACCAAATATCCATGGGCAAGTCAGAGGTCTGACCTTTTACATGAAAGTCATAGCAGAATAAATCATGTAGCTACAGACCCATAATGGATTTGTTTCTCTCATAAGAAGTAACTGAATGTTAATAAGATGCCACATAGTGTTTCCACACCATTATAAAACCAAATACCTGTGTTTGCTGCTTGCACAAGGTCTTCCTCCCCTTTCTCTTCTGGGATCACTATAGCTCAGCTTTTTCAGAACAATATAATGAAAGTGTCAAGAGTCCACGCAAAGCAGCTGTGCTTGTACACTCATGGGGAGACCACCTGGGAAGATCCCAAAGCAGCCACACTGAGCCTTCTGGAGGACGCAGCTGCCTTGGCACTTCAAGAAGTGATAACGCACTTTGCAACATGCTCCTTCTGATGCTGTGCACAAACTTAATGACAGTGAAATTGCTGAAAGGCACTTAATTGTACATTAAATGGGTGTACATTTGTAGGAAATCACAATCAGGACATTTGCTATGAAAGCTGGGAGGAAATAGCATAAAAGGAAATTGCATAAAGAATGCTACCACACTTCACAGACGTAGCTTCCGAGTTAAATTTGCTTGCGACACTGTTAAATCATACTATACAGTATATTTGGTATTTTCACAACAGTCTTGACTCCAGGCAACTACATTGGTTAAGTCCCTTCAGTCCTCTTGGCAAGATTTTTGGAAGTGGTTTGCCCTTGCCTCCTTCCTAGGGCTGAGAGAGAGCAACTGGCCCAAGGTTACCCAGCTGGCTTCATGCCTAAAGTGGGACTAGAACTCATAGTCTTCCAGTTTCTAGCCTGGTGCCTTTAACCTCTGGCTCATATTATATCATATAATGTTGGCTTTAATATTTATATAACTTTTCACTTAATGCATAAAACATTTAACATATAAATAACATACTACATAACGTTTCAACTGATCATGTTCAGTAGACCTGATTAATCCTCTTTTACTAAAAGTGCAGAAACAGGATGAAAAGTGACTCTGAGAGATCGTTGACCCCCTAAGGACACCCAACAGATGCAACATTGATCCTGGTTACTAGTTGGATGGGAGATCATCAAGAACTCCTTGAATTATAGGTTGAGAAATTGAGAAAAACATCCTGGAGCAAGGCAATGGCAACCCATTTCTGCATCATACCAAGAAAAATACTTTAATATGCCCATGAAGTATGTGTCAAACTTGTTTTGAAATAACTTTAAATAATATCTTGGAGATTGAGCCACACATCAGGAATTTCTTGGTTCAGTTATTATTTCTGTAAGAACTTGCATGGCCTTAGGCAAACCATCAGTTTCTGCTACACATGTGCAATATCAAAGTGCTAATATTGACCAGTTATTACACCAATATAATGTGTTTGGATCATCTAGAACCAGCCCTCCTGGAAAGCAGCCTTAGATAACAAATGCTGTCAGTGCCCAGTAGTTCTTCCAAGTCCTCTGGGCATTTCTTTTTGTTGAAGGGTCCCTCTAAATTAAAATGCTGTCTTAAGTGTGGTGGAGGATGCTATCTTACTGCCTGACTGAAGTAATATTCCTATGGAAGTCCAGTTTGCTTCTGGATATGGAATGGGTGAAAGGTGGCATCTTCTGCTTTGCCTCAGGCCACTCCTGGGAGCATTAGAAATAATATAAATAATATATACATGTAGTCTTCGTTTAGCTATCACAATTGGGACTGGTAACTTGGTTGTTAAGTGAAGCGGTCACTAAGTGAAACCAGGACTGTGCTTACAATCTTCCTTCAGCTTTCCTTTGCTTTACAGACCTGTGAAGGTCATAAATGCAAGGATTGGTCGCAAAGTTACTTTTTCATCACTGTCATAACTGCAAACGGTTGCTAAACAAGGCAGTCACTAAACGAGGACTATCTGTTTAAATATATAAATAAGTATAATGCTCAGTATTTTTATTAAGCATTAGTCCTGTCTCAACCTTTTATTAATGCACAAACAAATGTATCTATGTATATCTCTATCTCAGCTGCTAAAGGAAAAGCATCTGTCTGTACAAGGATGTAAATACTGGATCTCAGCAAATTATTTCAACAACCCTCAAGCTTCAGTTGGGGAAAAAAGTAACATCTACATCACAAATCACTGCACAGAATCAGAATTGTCCTAGACCAATATTGAAAGACTTAAACTGATGTAAAAACTGAATGGTTTTTCAGACTGAATTCAATGTAGTGATTTTTATCCATCCTACCCAGTTTTTAAGAGTTGCAGGCAAAACTCGTTTGCGCCATCCCACGTGGAAGCCTAGGAAAGGACTTACTCCTGTATCTTTCCCCAGCAGCGGAATTCTCTCTCTCTAATGTTATAATTCACCCTCACTCTCCCAATATTTAGAAAAACTATAATGTGGCCTTTTAAAATGATATAGCAGTTTTATTGTCATCTTTAATGTTTTATTATAGTTTTATGGCTCGTTTTATACAGTTATTGTTTTCTTTTGATTTGTTGTACCCTTCCTTGGTGGCTTCAGCGCAAAGGTGGTATAAAATGTGAATAATACATAAACAGTCCTACAATCTTTATAAAGCTGCTCTGAAATTCCAATAATATATGGACCCTTTTGAGTTGTGTATGCAGTGGGTGTCTTCTACAGAATCCATTATCAGGTATCCACTATGCAACAGTACTGGCTGGAGCAAAGACCACCATAGAGGGGCTCATAGAAGATAAGCGCTCCAGTGCAGATTGTGTCTTTGTTTGCTAGCTGAATTCCACATCCCTAATGCTACAGGTAGAGAGCCAGTTTGGTGTAGTGGTTAAGGCACCAAGCTAGAAACCAGGAGACCATGAGGTCTAGTCCCGCCTTAGGCACAAAGCCAGCTGGGTGACCTTGGGCCAGTCACTCCCTCTTAGCCAATGGCAAACTACTTCCAAAAACTTGCAAGAAAACTCCAGGGACTAGTCCAGGCAGTCATGTGGAGTCAACACTGACTCAAAGGCACACACACAAAAAAAAAAATACAGGTAGCCCCAAGGGGTGGAAGGCCACAATGTCAAAGCTGGAACCAAGGTTTACAGCCCTAATCAAAATGCCATCCTGGTGGATCCTGTTCTAGGTCAGCGGTCCCCAACCTTTTTGGCACCAGAGACCGGTTTTGTGGAAGACAATTTTTCCACAGACCGGGGAGGGGATGGTTTCGGGATGAAACCATCGGAAGTGGTAAATAAAATAATGGGTGGGCCACGCGCGGACTAAAATAAGTGTCGGATTCTGACTTCTCATAAGGAGCGTGCAACCTAGATCCCTCGCATGCGCAGTTTACAGTAGGGTTCACACTCCTCTGAGAATCTAATGCTGCCACTGATCTGACAATCTGACAGGAGGCGGAGCTCAGGCAGTAATGCGAGCAATGGGGAGCGGCTGTAAATATAGATGAAGCTTCGCTCACTCGCCCACTGCTCACCTCCTGCTGTGCGGCCCGGTTCCTAACAGGCCACAGACCAGTACCAGTCCGTGGCCCGGAGGTTGGGGACCCCTGTTCTAGGTGATGGGAGACTGGACTTTACCTTATGGGCAACGGCGAGCAGCAGGAAGGCCAAGTATTTTTTAAAAAATGTTTTAGATCATTAGAGAAAGGAGTTGCATCAGATGCTGCCAGCTTCTTTTCCTTGGTTTATGACTTGGAATGCCTTTTTTTCCAGAGCACAGATTTTTCAAAAACATTATCAATGACAGCTGCATGTTCTGCACAAAATCCCTCCCCCCCCAAAAAAAAAAAGAGCATAAGGCTTTTTTGTGATGCTGAATTTTCCTAACACCACCCACCCAGCCCTTTACTGTTGTTTTCCCCAGCATTTCCAGGCCCCTTGCATATATCTACCTTGATTCCTAGTCCTCTGAGGAAAGAACCCTAATTACAGTATTCCTCTGAAGTCTGGCTCTTTCTCTCTGTCCCTCCCCTGTCTGACTTGAAATGGTTTTTGGAGGCAGCTGGCAGCAAGGGGGTACAGCTGCTGCTAACTTAACCCAATGATTCATCTTAGGATTCATACAGAATTCATTGTGTGGGGAGCTGGGCCTGTTGGCATTTAATATTCATGCATATCGGGAAGCTCTATTAATCATAAGGTCTGATCATTTGTACAGCCCTTAACTGTGCTTACAGAAAGTTGTGTGTCTCTGTTCCTCCAGCCTCCCTCATTCTGCTCTCTGGGCAAACTGCAGCTTAGCCCTTGTACACACTTTGCAACAATTGTGTTTTCATCCTGTGGAGAGGCAAAATAACACAGGCAGGAGCAGGTGGCCTATTTGAAGTACACATCACTTGCAGGAAACCAAGAATACAACATTGTGTGCAATGCTGCCTGTGAAAAGGGAACAAATGTGAGGTTGTGTTATGAAAGGCAAATTATGCTGGTGGGAGGACCAATCTTAGCTCCCTTTGGTTTTGTGTAGGCTATATGTTTAATGGGGATACAGGTAGACTTTGCTTAACAACTGCCCTGTTTAGCGACCATTTGAGTTATGACGGCACTTTACGACCGGTTCTCACATTTATGACTGCCACAGTGTCCCCGCGGTCACGTGATCGAGATTCAGGTGCTTCGCAACCGGCGGGTGTTTATGACCATCGCAGCGTCCTGCAGCCACATTATCGCCATTTGCACACTTCACAGCCGGCTTCCAACAAGCGGAGTCAATGGAGTAGCTGGCAGTAAAATTGCAAGTCGCAACCATGTGATGTCTCGCTTAACAACCACAGGTGCTTTGCTTAATGACCACAGTGGAAGTGAGGTCGTAGGTCTATTATAGTCATGTGATGTTTCACTTAACAGCCGTGTCACTTAGCAATAGAGTTGCCAGTCCCAATTGTGGTCATTAAGCGAGGACTACCTGTATAGTATATGTTATACATTGCTTATCACCATTCTTACTATTCTCCACATTTTAAAGATTTTAAAGATAGAGAACCAAGGCCACTCAGAGATAAGAAAATGATAGGAACTGGAAGGAGGGAAGAAGGGAGATACTGATTTAAAAGCAGGCTTGTGTAAAGTTCGCGCCACTTACCTGGCTGCCGGCCGACATGCTGGAGTCCGATCTGGAAGAGGAGCCAGCCCCTGGAAACAGCAGGCTTGGCGCGAACCCGGCTGAAGAAACGGAGACGCTGATTGGCAGAGGCTCAGAAGGAAGGACGCCTCCAATAATCAGCGCGCGCCAAAGGAGAGCAGAAAGGCGGGCTGAGCAACGCGAAGCCCGATTGGCCCCTGCTCTCCCAAGGCATGAAAAACGAAATAAAAGGCCGACGCGACTTACCTCAGCTGCCGGAGACAACCGTTCTACCTGCTCCACGCCGAAGCCTCCAGACTCCGTGCCGGACCCTGTTCCCGAGCCCTGCCTTGCTGCCGCCCCGGACCTCGATCTAGAGCCCTGCCTTGCCACCATTCCGGACCTCGTTGACGAGCCCAGCCCTGCTGCTGCACCGGACCCTGACTCCCTGCCTTGCCTCACCGCCGCGCCAAGCCTTGGAACCAAGCCTTACCTTGCTGCCGTGCCAAGCCTCATGCCCGAATCTCCTCCTGTCACCGCGCCTCTGTCCCGCGAGATTCCAGTTCCAGGATGCCCTTCGGAGCCCTCCTTGTTTCCTGTGGAAGAAGCCAGCACCGGGGTAAGCGCCGCCACCATGCCTGCTCCTCTCCCGACTGCCCGAGCCACCACTGCTCCATTGCCCTCCGCTCCGGACCCAGTCGACGCTGGTCACCAGTGGGCTGCCTTTGTCGGGCCCCGGTCTACCCAGACGGCCACTAGCCCAGGCCAGAAGCCAAGCCCAGCCGACGCCGGTCACCAGTGGGCTGCCTTTGTCGGGCCCCGGTCTACTTCCAGCCCCGACAGACAAGCTAACTCCGCGCCCGCGGTCACCTTGCCTGTCACCTCCGGATCGCCGCCAGCTGCAGCATCTACCTATCTAGAAGAAGAGGACACTATAAATTGGGCTGCTTGTGTAACCGTGTAAATAAAGTTAATTTCAGTAACGCTTCCGTGTCCAGCCTTAGTCGGAACAGGACAGCTTGATGTCATGCTATACACATTTATTTTGCTTTCCCTCTAGTGAACTAAACTTTTTGGGGAGATGGTTGCATAATTGTCTTCAGAAATCTGCAAAAACATTTATTAATTTGTTTGTTTATTAAATTTATATATTGCCTATCTCACCTAGTAACTCTAGGTGGCTTACAATAAAAATCTAAAAACACAATAATACATTGGGGGGAAAAAACAATATTACAATACAACCGAGGTCCCTAGAAACTATCACACAATCATATTGTGTGGCAATGAGATGAAAGTGGCAATGAGATGAAAGAAATATGTATGTCCTATCCTCTAGATCAAAAAATCTCTTATAACTGCTTTAACTTCTCTTAAAAGTTATTGTATGTCTCTAGCCCAAGGCTAACTTCTCACCCAAAAACAATTTATTAGATTTAAATCCCCCCTTCATACTAGGAACTCACACCAGTGCATGAGAGAATCTCTCCTCATTTTGAGCAATTCCACACTGCAGCCTAAGCTGCTTATTTCCTGTGCTGATCCCCTTTGCTTCTTAAACCAGCTTCAGAAATTTCAATCCAATTCCAGAT